>CM041778.1:102600079-102913327 GCA_023374045.1 Limonium bicolor
ATAGTTTGCAAAATAAAGAGAGGTATTATTAATTTAATAAATAGTAACCTATGTTTAAGGAACGGAAGATATTAGATATTTAAAAGAGGGGTACTATCAACTAGTATTATAAATATTTAAATAGTGTAGAAATTATTAATCGTTAAGAAAAGTCGGTAGAAGGATCGAGATAGTTAGCAATATAGATTTAGGAAGAAATAAATTAATCAGCCCACAATTCGAAATAATAGGAGAACATGGTTTACCGTTGTAACAAGATAAGGATGGGAGTAAAATATTTAGGAAAATAATTAATAAACACTTATTTGAAATAGGAAAGAGATGGAAATAAATTAAATAGAGTAAAACAATAATTCTAGCAAGGGGATTATAATTACGTTAGAGAGAGTTTTAGAATTCTAATAGCAAAAATATCGGGGAACGATGTATTATCAATTCGGAGAAGTCAAATGAGATTTGAACTCTTGTAATTAAAGATAATTACTAAGAAGAAGTCAAATTGAATTTGGACTCTAGGAATTTAAGATTAATAATTTTGAAAAAGGAATTATAGGATTGTATTTTGGTAACTTAATTAGCATAATAACATCTAGGGAGGTGAACTGATATTTAAAAGATAATAATATTGAAATTAGTAATAAGGTTAGTAAGGGCAAAAACATTAAAGATAATTATAACATTCTAGGGAGAGGAGATAATTTAATATGAGAATATCGTTTGATTTCACTATAATACTAATCTCGAACTTATTCATTATTACTATATATTATACTATTCCTAACTCAAAAATTCATAGTTATTTCAGATTTATCCACGTGATTTGCAGACGTTCGTATTGTCCGTAAATTTACTCTCAACGTAAGTTTGTCACATATAAAAAAGATATGCAATTTGTTCAGTTTTGTACCACCATGTATCCAGCTTAATGTAAGTAAATATAGCTACTATAATGAAGAGTTTTTTATTTTTCGTAAACCTACTATAAACAATTATAAAAAATGCAAATTGCGTAAGAGAATTATTTATGAAGTTGAGTGAGCGAATGGGAAAGACGTTCCAGATTATGGAAATAATTAAATTTAGATAGTGGGACACGATCTTATGCTGTTTGTAGGCATTATCATCAAGATAAGAAACAGCACCCCAGCCGGTAATAATTCATACGATTGTGTTTGCTTCAATCAAATCAACCACTCGAAAAGTTACATCATCAATTTGACAAAAGTCGGTCCCCAGTCCCACCCGGCCTTCTCAGTGTGGTATCAGGTATGGTTTTTCTATCAACAAAGAGTTTTTTTTTTTTTTTGAAAACGACATTCAAAAAGAAGTTGATTAGTGAGTGTGCAGGGGCGCTGAGTGGGGGAGGTTGTTTGCGTTACACCAAAGGACACTTCTTCGGTTTGTTTGGATATTAGAACAGTTGGTATGGCCTACGATTTTTCATTTTTTTTTCCATCGTTTCTTCTTACCCCGTCTGTCAAAGTGAAACTTTTTAGTACTGTAGACAAAAGCAGAGAGCTACTTTTTGAAGGTTGTGCTCTTTATATCGGGGAGACAGGAGACATCATTTTGTCAGCTAGCTATTGTCATGTGTTTATCATAGGCGTCTCTTGTTAGTTTGGGGATCCACATGAAAAATTATTAGTTATTGATGAAAAAATTTTATAATTAATTTTTTATTATTTGTAGGGTTACTAAACATAAAATATCTATATTTTATAAAAAAATATATTAAAATTTACTATAATTAAGTTTTTTTTAGAAAATCATCTTTGTCCGCCCGTAGTATGTCCCCACCCAAATCCAAATGTACCTAAAGGAAGTCTAGACCCCAGCATAACCGATCAATTTGACAAGTTTCTCTTGTTTTTTTTTTTTACGAAGAACGGATATTATATACTAATCATTCGAAACATGGTTTACATCCGGATACAGAAGCGCTAGACTCTGTTCAGAGGACGTAGAATCTCCTTGAAAACTAGAGTACTGTCTAAAGCTAATTTAGAAATATGATCAGCTACTCTGTTCCCATCCCTACCAATCTTGGAGATGGTGCAGCTATCAAACTTAGCTCTAATCCTATCACGCGCACTAATCAGGTTCTCACACGGGTGAGAATTTTCCCTTTGTTGTTCAGCAGCTCAACTACCTTGAGTGAGTCAGATTCAATGATGATATTGGTGTAACTAGAAGACTTAGCCAGGCGTAGCCCATCCAAGACTGTCTATATTGCAGTTTCTAAAATACTCGAGTTACCCAATCCGTGGGTAAATCCTCCAACCCAGCATCCACTGTAGTCTCTACACACTCCACCCGCAACAGCCTTCCCATGGATCTAGACAGCTCCATCCACATTAATTTTGATACAGCCAGTCGGTGGGGGAATCCAATGCGTCTGCAAGTTCATCTTCTGCGTACTCTGTAACGGTTCCACTCTGAAGGTATGCAGCAGCCCCTGTAATTTAGAAATAAGCAGATTAGTAGGCACATCTATCTCTGAAATATTGTTGTGGAACTTACTATTTCTCCAGAACCACAAGATATAACAAGTAGCAACAAATACTCGTGGCCATTCTAGATTACAGAAATTAGGGAGAGAAGAATTCCTTAAATTAAACGTTAACCAGCTCTGTAAATTACCATAATTCCAGCAGTCAACAATCGAGTTATTAGGAAGCAAAAACCTCCAAACTTTATGGCTAACAGAACAATCTCTAATCACATGTAGAGAGTCCTCTCTTAGACCACAAGCATCACAATTATAATTTGAAGAAAGACCACGCGAGAACAGAAGATGTTTTGTTTTTAATCCATCAAGAGCAAACATCCATAAGCAAGTTTTAATTTTCAGGGACTTTGACTTTCCAAATTAGACTCCAAAGGCTATTCCCTCTCGATTTACATCTTAAGAGCTCATAAGCTGACGAAACAGTCAGCTCACCAGTCCTATCCACATTCCAATATAGCATCTCAGGACCATCCTCAAAAACGGCCTTTCCAGGAAGGAGATTAAGAATCCGAGGGGAAAGTTTATCAGCTAAAAGTCCCACTTCCAGCCCATAGCATTATTCCACATCTCAGCCACAAAGCTATCAAAGTTCCCAAGTGTATTTAGATTTACATAATTACTTAAGGGTCCATGAGCCATTTATCCTTCCAGAACTTAATGGTTTTACCATTCCCAAGTCTCCACTTGCCCCTTTCTCTATGATATCCCTGGATCCCTTGATGTTTCTCCAAGTGCAGGAGCAATTTTTGGTGTTAGGATTTTTGTACTTATGATAAGTGTAAATTTGATATAGTTTAGGTGTCAAATTCTTATTTTATGTAACATTTTTATGCGCTTTCTCACACTTATCGTATGCTTTTCATGACTCTTACTTTGGGCAAAATCTGATGCACATTTATTTTTAAAATCAGAAAATGATGGTGAAAATGCATAGTTCTCCTCAAGAGCTTTCCAACGCCGCAAAGGGGGAGCAAATCGGAGCTCAAACGAAGAATCTGGACCCTATCGAAGTTTGCGAAAAAAAGACACAATATACAAGTGTCCGACTGACCTGTCCGACCCAGTTTCCCGGACACGTTGTAACCTGTCCGGCAAACTGGTGCGGACGCTGAGCCGGACATGACTAAAATCTCACCAATCGAAGCTTTAACGTGTCCGATGATGTGTCCGACCCTGTGACCCGGACGCGCTCAGAAGGACAAAAATATTTACGACCACAAGTGCAACACAGAGATTTCGATACATATACGCGTCCACCGGGGTGTCCGGCTAACTGACCTGGACGTAAAGTCGGACATCTCACAAACGAGAAAAATCTCGCCTGACACTCTATCTCACGTCCGGCTAAGTGACCCGGACAGGTAAACCGGACGTCTAAAAATTTCTTTTTAAAGGAGCGTGCACGAGACAGAGAAAACATTCAGAATTCAGAGAGGAGGCGTACGCAAGAATTCACGATTTAGAAAATCAGAGGCGAGACCCTTTCAAAGACTGGAACACAACGCCGTTCTCTCCCTCAACACAGGAGGAGAATTTATGCTCAATTTCTTCTGTCTGTTCAACCCGACTCCTTGCAAATCTCAGATTAACATAGAGATGATTTCTACACCTTCTTCTCTTGTTATTTCTTCTGTTTCTATGCTTGGCTAAGGGAATAAACTTCAGGAATGGTGGTTGTATATAGTTAGGTTTTGTAGTTTTATTATCAGTCGATACGGGATTAAACTTGGGTTTGTTTCAAATTATAAATCTTGTTTGTGCTATCAATAAAATTTGCAACTTTATTTTTAGCTTTGCAAAATTTGTCAAGATCTGATCCGTGATTGATAGCTAGGTCATTATAATCTGTTAATCTATGGATAGCTTAATCTGATTGATGAGTTAGCCTTCAGATGCAATTTTAATTTGTATACTTAATCCCTCTGTGAAATACCCCAAACCTAAGTATGATAAGTAAACATCAACATATGATGTAATAAGGCTAAAACATGCCTTAGGAAGATTGGTAGACAATCTAAACCAAAGAAAACACCATAAGGGCAATTTAAGCAAAAATGTGCTCTAAGCTTGGAGTGACTTTGATTAGCACCCAAATATTATTCCAAGACCTTATTAACATGCTAATGGACATTTTAAATCAATTACCAAAAAAACCAAGCTCAAAACAAGCTTAAACACAAATTGTGCTTTAAGGACTCTTAAAGCACATTTTTGAAAAATTGTCCTATAAATGGGTTGTCAGTGGCTAAATGCCCATGATTACACCTTAATCAATATGTGTACTAATTAGTATCACATTAGGAAGCCTAAATCAATGGGAAATCAAAAGTTTCACAAATATGTGCACTAATTGTGAATAGTACCCAAATAGTGCCCAAAAGAAGTCAAATGACTTTCTTAAGTGGTCAATGGTCAAACAACACCTAAATATCTAAGGGAATAAGAGGGTGCATGGTTTTAGAAGAGATGAGTCACCTTAGGCTTCATCAAATAAGAAAAGTAGAACAAATAAAGTGGAAAAAAACTATTTACCTTTTAAAAGCAAAATATCTTCTTATACCTTCTCTCTCCTCTCTTCTTCATTTCACACCTTCACCAACGTTTTCTTCTTCCCCTCTCTGTTCCAAAACCGTTCCAAGCAGCAGCCATGGCACCTCCATCTTCATTTGCTCACCAAATACTTATTTTAGCTCCAAATCAAAAAGTGAGCATAGATTATTTTTAGTTGGAGCAAGGCCTTCATTTCTATCTTTTCAAATCCTTCAAAGCTCAAGTTTGGTGCCATGAGAAAACTCCATTGATGGAGGAAAATCAAGTTTGAAGAGCTCTTTTGGTTCTCCATTCATCCAAGGTAATGAAAGTGAAAGAAAAATCAACTTTCCTTCATTTTTCATCATGTCCAAAAATTTCTTTCTCATGGGGGTTTTGTTATACTCCTTGAAATATCTTGTTTTGATCACCAAGGACTAGTGGAGGTCCTCTTTGATTCATACTCAAGTCTATCTTGAGACTTCAAAGGTAATCATCCACTTTTAAGCTTTAAAACACACATTTTAACCTAAGAATGAGTTCTATGAGTTTAGGCATATTGCTTAGTGCTCATTAGATTATTTGAATGTGAATTAGAACATTGGCAAGGGAATTAAAGTTCATTGCCGAAAGTCAAGCAACAATATCCAAGGAGAAAAGTGTGAAAAGCTTGGAAAAATAAGGTAAATGTTTTACCTAATGGTGGTTTAAGGTTTTAAGGGATGAGGTTTGGATAAGCACTAATGTAGCTTAAAGCTTACATTATGTAATGGGTTATATAACCTAGGGAAAAAGAATTTAAACAAGCTTGTGAACTTGTGACTAAGGAGCCAATGGGAATGAGTTAGTAAGATGAGTATAAGGTGAATTATGAGAACAATTATATTGCTATGGGAGCATTGTTGTGTGTATTTGCAGGTTGAAAGCTTTTATATGTGGGAAATTTAGTGTTTAAGTTCAAGTCATTTAAGGGCCTAAGAGCCATGTCATTTAAGAGCCTTAGTGCTATGCAATTTAAGATTATTGCACTATATTGAGTTTGTTATGAATGGGTTGATTTGGGTGAGAAAATATGATGAGAAAGGATTTGATGTGTGTGAGATGATTGAATGAGAAGCACCATGCATATGGGCATGATAATATACTAGAGGAGCTATGACGAAATTTGAGTAGAAAACAAAGTGTCTAAGTGGTTGTTGTGAGTTAATATGACCTGGGATTTACTAGGAGTCATTAAAGGAAATTTAAGTGGAAATGAGTTAACAAAGGTGTCCTTGAGGTTTAGAATGGCCTAGAGTTGTCTAGAAGGAATTAGAGGTTAGGTGGGTGTGTTAAACACCCTAAAATCATGGTATGAGGAATGTTAAGACTTGAGCAAAAATCTGGAGGAAATGATGTACAATGTTTTAAGATGATTTAGGTATGAACTAGAAAATATAACAATGAGAATTTTTGGGTAGCTTGTGTAAGTGGTGAAGATGCTAGTAGTGTATCAATAAGGTTATAGTTTGGATGGTAATGAGTGGACTTGGGTGATGGAGGTGAAAAACTATAAGAGAATGTAGTAAGTTGTCAAGGGGATGACTAGGAATGTATAAGAGTGTATGATCATGATAATGGTGAGTAAATTGAGTAAAGGAGATAGAAATGTCTAAGGAGGGTGTAGCATGGTCAAGGTGAACGAAGAACAATGTTAAGTGTTAAGAGGATGGTTAGGAATGCGTATATATGAGCAAGTTTGGGAATGATGGGAAGAAAGTGTAAAGGAGAGGAAATTATGCATGGAGATGCAATATGACTTTGGGAACCTTGAGTAGCTTGGGTAAAGGAGAGAAGGAGGAATAATGATGCTTGAGGAGGAGTTATGAAGGTTGATGTGGAGAAAACACATTGGTTAGTTAAAGTTTTAGGCAAACAATTTACATGTTGGAAGTGTAAGTGGTTAAGTGCTAAGTGTTAAGGATTTAGAGAGAATTTGAGCAAATGGTTAAGGAGTTTGATTGTGAGTGGATTAAGAGGTTTGGAAGGATGATTTAAGAGAGTTTAAGTGCCTAAATGATGTTGAAACACATTAGAACACTTGTGGTGAGGTTTGGAGTGAATTTAACACTTAAAAATACACATGCAGGAAACTCTCTGGAATGGACCGACCTTCGGACCGACCATGGACAAGGTCGGTCGGGCTGAAAAACAATGAACCAAATGTTTATGGAATGGACCGACCTTGGGACCGAACTTAGCAAGGTCGGTCGGGGCAAAATTTTCAGACGGTAAAATGTCACTGGAATGGACAGACCCTGTGGTAGGGTCGGTCGGTAGGGTCGGTCAACCCTTATATATATAAAAAGAAATTTTAAGAATGTTAAGAGGTATTAATAGTAAGCCATTAAGAGGGCAATGATGATAAGGAAGATAAGAATATAAGGACTAAAGAGATTAAGTTAAGTTAAGGTTTTAAATGTTTAAGGTTAAGTTTGTAAGAACTTGAGAGATGTTAATCGGGAATCATTGGGGATTGAGTAAGTTGAGTAATGTATAAGTAATTAATAATCCAAGATGGATGAATGTTTTAGGATTTGGGAGTTTGGAACCAGAAGATAATTAAACAACCGGGACAACCGACGGTGAACGGTATGGTTTTCTTGTGACCTGCTTGCTAACGAGGTGTCCCTCGGCTTGTGTGCTATCTGTTTATTTGCTATGACTAAAACAAGATAAAGCATGCAACCGGTTTTATTGCACTCATTGTGTGTGTGTTTTCTTTACACTAACACACGCGACTTGAGATTAGTTACTAACTAAGTTTAGTACATATTGGAATGAGGAGAGGAATTACACTTATATAACTGTTGGTTAATACCCGTGAAGGTTTAACTAACACATGGTTTATAAGATTTTCACTAACTGTAACTTAAGGGGAGTGAGGAATCCGGGACTGACTCCGGTCATGCATGTTAAGGAAAGGGGGTCGGTATCTGAATCAGATCCGACTTCCGCTTGAGGACTTGTCTTCGGACTTGTTGCCTAGGGTCGAAAGTCGACTCAGCTACCTTGGATTTCAGTCCAAGGTAGAGGGCAGATTAAGATGGTGCGGTAGGATCACCTAAATCCTAAAATTAAGATAAGTTGTTTATTCAACCAATGGAGTTAATAGCTCATTGGCTAGGGTTACTTTTGACCCGACAAAAATAAACACTGAGATAAGATACAACCATTTCTACTTAAAGAACGGTTTGTATATTGAGATTAAGATAAGAATTAAGATCGAGGTAAGTTAAGATGGAATGAGGTTAAGTGGAATTGGAACTTGAGGAGTTAACTGTTTAACTCACCTACTAAGAGAACGCTTTAAAATCGTTCATTGTGTGTGAACTATGCTTGTTCATTTGTGGATTGTTGTTTTATTGCACTTCATATTATGATTGTGTATCTAATCAATCTCCATGCTATCAACAATTAGTCTTCGTAGCCCCGTTAGCTTGGGGGCCATGAGAGAATCGTACCAGTAAAGGTGTTGACCCCCTCGGGGGCTATTGTTTATATTTTACAGGTAAGCGTCCCATGAAGACTCGCCTTGAGAGTAGGGGCGGTTAGACTTAGGTCGGGTTTTATTTTGAGTGCGGGTTGCGCCTGTGCACCCGTCAGTTGATATTAAGACTTGTGGAGGATATGTTGCTACTTGAGATACTATAAACTCGGTTGGTATGTATATTTTGGATTAGCGGTTGTAAATGTCTAAAGTTCGGTATATTCTATTGTTCAGACCGTGGCAAGGTCCTGGTGTTGGATTAATTCCGCTACGACGTTTGTGTATATGTTGATTAAGTTTGCGATAACCATGATTGGCTTAGGACGGGGTGTTACACTCTACGTTAGTAATGATAGGTTTATGATTTAATCTGTCGCGTTCAACACAGTGGAGTTCTAATTGGCTAGGATTTAGTCTTTTAGAAACTTGCTAGAATTAGCCGAACCCTAATCCCCAATCAACTGGTAATAGAATTGCATGACTTAACTAGGAAAGACCACCTGAACCCGGAGTTCCGCTTTCGTTATATTTTTATCAATCACTCTTTGCTTTTCTTAATCTTATTTGATCAACAATTTCCCCCGATTTACAGCCTTTGCTAGGATTAAATTTATTTTCTTAGTCCCCTGGTTCGATACCCCGGTTGCTCATATTACTTTACTGCTACTACCGAGAATTATTTTACAACCCGTAGGTTTATTTTATTTATTAATTTATAGGATTAATTTCCTAGTTTTTAATAGATCAAAAAGACCGTTTGCAACTTATTCATGAGAATCTTAACCCAAAAGCTATCTTGGTTATTGAGCAGCCTCCAGCTCAATCTAGCAAGGCATGCTTTATTCATCAGTTGAGCTTCTCTGATCCCTAACCCCCCTTCTTTTTTTGGTCTACATATGTTCTCCCATGAGATGGTATGGATTTTCCTCTCTTAGTCTTTGTGACCCCAGAGGAAGGATCTATTGATCTTATCAAGCTATTGACAAACAAAAACTGAAACTTTTTGGCACATCATACTAAACGTAGGGATAACACTCAAAACCGACTTAACCAGCACTAATCTACCAGCAAAGGATAAAGTTTTGGCTTTCCAACCAGACACCCTTTTTAGAACTTTATCTAAGAGATCTTCAAACTGATTTGTTTGGCTCCTGCCATAACTTAAATTGAGACCTAGATATTTTCTCAAGTTATCTGTAACCGGAATGCTTATATGCTTGCTGATCTCAATTTTCTTCGAAGCACTAACATTGCTAGAGAACAGGATAGTAGACTTTTGCAAGTTGACTTTCTCCCCAGCCATCTCACAAAAAGCAGATAGAATACTCATAATGGTCTTAATATTACTCATTGATGCACTACCCATAAGAAGGGCGCGTAATTTGGCCCCACTAACCTGAAGCAAAGAGCTCCGCCTCAAACTTTGGTCCCGTTTGGTTGCTGTATTGAATCGCATCTATTCTTGATATGTGTACTTTTATAAAGTCTACTCAACAAAAATCTAATCAGAAAGTGATATGTGTGTTCAAAAGGCACCTTCATGTTGTCATTTTTCACCTACATTTTATAATCTTCCATTATACAATTAATAATATCATTATATTATCACATAAACTCTCTTATTTCTTTAGGTTCTCTTTCTTGGTCTCATATTTTTATTTTCTTTTTAAACGGAAAAAGTTTAATCAACTTCATAGACGCCTGTAGTGCATATTTAGCAATTATTTTAATCAACCATTATTATTTTATTGCCAACTCTCACGACTCGTTCTTACTTTGTTAAGTATCTCACTTTTGGAAGAAGAATCTTTCGGTGAATTTGAAACCATAAGGTGAGGTAAAAAGAAGATCAAAAGAAGAATAAAAGGTCAAGCAGAAGGGACATGGAAAACCAAAGGAAATAAGGTCAAGTCTAAGACAACCAAAAGCACAACTATAGGAAAGATGGAAAAATTTGTAAGGACAAATTGAGCAAGAAATGATGAAGTAGCCTAGGGGTGGTTGGGGTAAATCGAGGTAACACATGTTTGTAATAGGAGTGTTGGTTTATATTGTTTAAGTAATAAATAAAAACAATATTTATTTGTTAAATATGGTTTCGACCAAGGCTAAAGAAATACAAATAAGAATATTTGTAATTCTTATATTCTTCTATTATTATATTCCGAGGGACAATAACTAGTTTCCTGACAGACATTGGGAAGCCTTATTTCCCATAAAAATAGAAAGAGAGCTGTGTTAGAGTTCTTAGGTCGGGGATAGCATGAGGTTTATTGTTGTGTCCTCCTTTACCTGATAGCCATGAAGACTTCACCAACTAACAACAAGGGAAGGATGATTCGGTTGACAATGAGCAAAATAACGATACATATTATTCCACTACGCTCAAGAGGTAGATATCCTGATCTAAAATCTAATGAGGAAGTCTATATTGTACGGTTTATCCCAGATTTAATTTATTTGTGTTTATTGTACGGTGTGATGTAGTTGTAGTTCCAACTATTACCTCTTTTATAATTATATAAAAACGTAACTCACTCTTGGGTTTCTTAGCTAAAACATTCTCTTTATTATTCTCTCCTCAACATCATTTTCATATATACTAATTTAAATAAAGTTGAATCAAATCCACGTATAATATGCTTAGGTTATTTCTTAGGGTAGGTATGCTCAATGATGATCATTCTCTTTGGTGTCGTTCCATAAAATTTTATTGAATGTTTTGGTGGTTTTAAGGTTAAATTCCTCTATAGACAAGGTTATCCGTCTCATTCCATTTAGATCTGTTAACCAGTTTTGGTTAACCGTTTAATTTAGTTTTCTAAAATTCAATTCCATTATCATTCTGTTTAGACCGGTTAACCTTTAGTTCGGTTCGGTTTTATCGGTTAACCTTGTAGTCGTATTTTTTTATTGTTAAGACCCATAACATTAATATTATTGTAACATCCCAGTATCCCAGTGTTGTGATATTGTCCGTTTTGGCACGCAGGCCACACGGTTTTGTTCCTGGGGTTTCTAGCCCCAAAAGGCCTCATACCAGAGTGGCCCAGCGGAAGCGGAAAGCCCTACCATTGGTGGATATTGTCTCCAGTGGGGTTTTGTTCCGGAGGGTCAATATATGCACCTCTTCAGAGGCCTCCCAACAAGAAGAGGTATCCCCACCCTTATAAGGAGTGGTTCGTTCTCCCCTCCAATCGATGTGGGAGGTAAACCTCAAGGGTATTACACTCCACCCCCTTGGGAGCCCAGTGCCCACGACCACACTGACACACACACCGACTTGGGTCTAGCTCTGATACCAACTATAACATCCCAGTATCCCACCGTTGTGATATTGCCCGCTTTGGCACGCAGACCACACAATTTTGTTCCTGGGTTTTCTAGCCCCAAAAGGCCTCACACCATAATGGCCCAGCGAGAGCGAAAAGCCCTGCCCATGGTGGATATTGTCCCCAATGGGGTTTTGTTCCGGAGGGTCAACATATACACCTCTCCAGAGGCCTCCCAACAAGGAGAGGTATCCCCACCCATATAAGGAGTGGTTCGTTCTCCCCTCCAATCGATATGGGAGGTAAACCTCAAGGGTATTACAATTATAGTACAACATTGATCATTCACCTAAATCATGAGTAACAAATCAAACATATGTGACAAAACGTATTTTAATATGTATATTCCCTCAATAGCTAACATTAATTATTATATAAGGTGAACATTAATATTTGAAGTTTTTCATTGTTCATATAATCGGTTAACCATTAACCTTATGAAAATCAATACCGTTACCGAAACCGTAAATTACTCAATTTAACGATTCCATACATCAAGAACGAGTCATGTTCACGTTCGATTAACCATTCAAAAGATGAAAAACAAATATGGTTCACTTCGGTTTCGGTCGAATACTGCAATATCAGAATTTTTTGGGCAGCCCTAAATCCTAATATACATGGTCTCTTCTTATTATTTGTTCATTCTAACAGCTTGCCACTAAAAACTAAATCTATAACATGTGTGAATCGACTGGTTGATTCACTAACCATACCAAGCTTAATCTTAAATATTGTGATGCGAAACAAACATTTATAATATTGTCTTCAAACTATACCTATGCTTTAACCAACTTTAGAGATAAAACCTACGGATAAATCCTAATTAGGGCCACCAAAAGTATGGTTGCTGGCTATATTTTAAAAGGATCGGTATGGTAATTGTAGCCTTAAAGTCCGCTAACAAAAGAGACACAATATTTAACATGGTTCGGTCAACAAATAGGCCGTTGCAATGTAAAAGGAAACAAAAATCCAAGTAAATTTATGAGGATTACAAAAACTACTAGATACCTTTATCCAAACCCGACCTATACTTCTATGTGTTTAACTTCATGTCTTAAGAGGCACATACTTTAAAAGATTTAAAACAAAAGTCATTAAAAACCGTAATTTTTCGGGTCCACAATGGACGGAAAAAAGAATGTTTCAAGTTCGTCCTTTTTGTGACTATATTAACTAAATCCAAACTCAACCTACATAAAACCTTTTTTTTCTTTGATTATTTAAATTTTAGTAATTTATCGACTGCAGCAAATAAAACACTTTTTCTCTCGATTTTTTTTTTCTAATTCTAGTGGTACATAAAATACTCGAAAAAGTTGGACAATGATGGGTAGGAAAAAATTCGGACCAAAATCCTAATCTAAATCTTCATACCAAATCCTAATATAAATCTTACATCTATTTATTTTAGTACAAACACGAAGGAAGCAAAATTTGTTGAAACTATTTTTGATGAGTTAGGTTTAAGTCTGACAAGAATAATATTGGCAAGAATAATATTCTACAAGTAAGTGAGACTAAATTTAATTTGCTATTTTTATTTTTAAAAATTAATTATAAGTTTTATGACTGTAATAAACTAATTATATATCTTATCGTGTAATCACAGGAACTAAATTAAAAACCGATCCCCTTAAAACAAACACCATATAATCACTCAAACTTAACTCATGTTCTTCAATCCCCAGACTTAATTGTTTGTCAACCACAACACAGTGGGGTTGATGCACAACGATTCGTTATAAGTTTTATTTTCCAAACTAACGTTTTTATTTAGAACTAACGATTGGTTATATAGTTGAAGTGGAATTCCTTTTTCTTAGGGTCCAATCTTTGCACGATTGATACATTAATGTGTTATATGGAAAAAATGGACAATACTTGTCCATCTTCTATTAGTTAAAAGTTAAAGTAATCTACATGGCAAACCCATATAGGATAATTATGGTAACATTAAAGGAAAACTGAGATGGATAGCTTTTGTAAGTGGTGAAATAACATCCCTTATTTAGTACTCATCACGAAATTATAAAAATGAGTTTATTTTATCAATTCACTTTTTTTTTCTACATGTCATATATATTAATTATAATATCAGTTTTTTACAATTTCTCTTGCCTATGTATATCTTCCTGGTTTCATTCATTTTCTATCTACAAACCAGACACCATAGTAAAGATATTGGGGCAACTTCTACATCCTTGTGCGGTAGCGGTACACACACAGAGAAGAAAACTTTACCAAATTGAAGACTGGAATCTGAAACCACCCATATCTGCCACTAAAATCTCTGTAGTTTATTGGCGAGGATGAGTACGGAGTACACCCCAATTAAGCAAAATCTCGCGGAGGCGGAGTTCAGCAAATGGGTCAAGACAGTGGACAATGCGCAGTGCACAAAACAACTGTCACTCTGCTCCATCGCTTTCACTAATACAAAACGGTGAAAATGAACAAAAATCCATTCATGTGACCTTTTTAACTTTTGTGCCATTCGGAATCACAACTCCCACTTTCCGCCTCTCTAATCGATCCCAAAATTTGGCCCACTTACTCACTGCAGCGGAAGAGGGAAAAAGGTCTTTTTAACGGTTTACCTTCCTTTCCACGGAAGAATAATTATTGATCAAACCCAGAGATAGAGTTTCATTCCCACAAGAAAGAGGAGGTCTTCATAATCATTTTTAAAGAAGTCAGGAGGACCCGAGAAAAAGGGGGGAGGGAAGGAAGGAAGAGCACATTGGAATAGAAGAAGATATGGCTGGATTCAGGGCAAGCTACTGTTACAAGGATGTACTACCGTTCACGGTGATGGTGGCGTTGGAATGCTCAAACGTGGGGTTGAACACCCTCTTCAAAGCTGCAACCATGAAGGGTTTGAACTATTATGTCTTCATCACTTACTCTTACACCATCGCTGCTCTTATTCTCCTCCCTTCTTCTCATCTTCTTCACAGGTAAAACTCCACCATCACTGTTTCTGTATATATATATCCATCTCTCTGTCATTAACAGAATTGTGAACGATCTTCCATGACTTGTGCAGAAAATCAGCCTCCCACCGTTGACTCTTTCTATTATAGGGAAGCTTTTCCTTCTTGGCTCGATTGGGTAAGTTAAGATCCGTCTATCTCGGTCCTCTTCCCTCCTATTTCAGAAAATTCAGTGAAAATCTAGATGATAAGTTAAGCATACTGTCTGCGATTAATGAGGGTTTTAAGTGATTTAGGATCTGTGCGAAAATCTTAGCGTGATAACAGGTTGCTCAACTGGTTTAGCATCTTGTTGTCCTTTTCATCTTTATTATATATTTCTTCAGGTGTTCATCACTTATGTTGGGTTACAAAGGAATTGATTACAGCTCTCCTACCCTGGCTTCCGCTATGAGCAACCTCATACCAGCTTTTACTTTCATATTAGCCATCATTTTCCGGTAAAACACCCACTTTCTTTTTAGTTTACCTTCTATCTCAACTAGAATTATATGCTGCTATCTAATGTCTGAAATATAATAATCTGCCCATGTACAACACTCTGGGCTTTGAAAAGGATGGAGAAACTGGCTTGGAGAACCTCAACTAGCCAGGCAAAGATCATAGGTACTTTCTCTATTTCGGGTGCGTTGATCGTGATTCTTTACAAGGGACCAGCTATCATATTACCTACTCAAAAATCATCCACCCCACCACTTAACGGCTATCTTAGCGTCTCTTCTGATCATCACCAGCCCATTGGATTGTTGGTGGCTTATTGCTTGCTTCTGAATACATACTTACTCCTATATGGTACATTGTACAGGTAAAAATTATTTTTCCTCAAAACAAGTAATTTGGTGCTTTTAGTTGAGATGGCCGTCAATTTGACTGATCAGTCGAATTGTTTGCTCTGAAAAAAAAAAAAATGTACAGGCACATATCATAAAAGAGTATCCAGCAGAGCTGGTGGTGGTTTTCTTCTATAGCGTTTTTGCGGGATTGATAACTGGTTTTGTTGGGTTTCTGAATGTTTCGGACCCAAGGGATTGGATTTTGAAGCCAGATGTATCAATGGCTGCAGTTGTGTACTCTGTAAGCAAACCAGTGACATTGATACAATCTCTGCATTTTTTAAGAAAACTTGGGGGTGATTTGACACTGAAAATTTGTGTCTTCATGTAGGGTTTGATGGGATCACTTTTGGGCAATTCCATTCATGCATGGGTCCTCCGCAGAAAGGGTCCCGTTTACATTTCAATGTTCAAGCCCTTATCCATTGCAATTGCCGCTGCTATGGGCATTATCTTTCTGGGTGATACTCTTCATGTAGGAAGGTATATAACAAGACACTTGTTTTTATCCTCTCTGATATAGTATGATTTTTGGGGACACGACATGAGACTGATGAATCAAATATAATTTGGGTTGGTTGTTTGTATTTTTATTGTGAAGTACTGTAATGCACATGATCATAAGATTGTGGTCATGATGGATTATTCTTGTTCATGGTGCAGCATCATTGGAGCCACGATTATATCTCTTGGATTTTATGCTGTGATGTGGGGGAAATCCACTGAAGATATGGGAAAGGAATTTGTTAACGTAGACATGGAGTCATCATCTACCGAGAAGACCCCATTGTTACAAAATTACAAGCAGGGAGGTGAGCCACTGAATAGTGAATGAATGACTAACAAGCTGATTTATTTGAAGAGGGACATCAAGGTATTGGTTAGCACTTAGCTGAGGACCAATACGAGTCTGCTGATGTTGTCAACTGACCATATGGATGCTAGAAGTTTAATCTTATGACTGTATATATAATAGTTGTAATTAGTAGCTGGAAACTAGTGATCTGGGTGTTGTTAGCTTGGGACCAAAGGAAACAGCAGCAACCTGAGCTTTATTAATTAAACAACACATGTTAGCAGGTCTTGTATTGTACGAGGTGGGAATTCATATCAGCCTTTTTATTGCAGTCAAATCTGCTTATGGCTGGCTGGTATAATTGTATTTTCTCAAGTGACTAATTGTCGCACGCTATGAACGAGTAGGAATATACTGAAATTAAGAAGTTGAAACTTCTGCCCTTATGCAATTCGTACTATTGCCGAGCCTAATTAACAATTCTTGATGGCATTTTGCCTTGTATACAATTATTTGTATATGTGTGTCAGACTATAAACACATATGACCCGGAACCACGCTCAGTGAACTTTTATAAGTAAAGATAGTGAGATGAGAGACAGCCAGATAAATATCCCAAGATATTCTCAGGCGATCAGTCAGTCAATGGGTAGAGTGTTAAAAAATGAGCGAAAAAGAGGATTTGGAATTGGAACAACAATAGTACAAGACCAAAGTTTGCTTCCAAATTTTGGCGGGGTACTTGCCTAGCCTGTTTTGCTAATTTCTGTCTACAGTTGTGCCTTAATCCACTTGTCTTCTTTGATTTGTGTTGTGTGGCTACAATGGGCCCTTTTTCTGATAGCCCTCTTCTTGTCCTTTCCTTTTTGTCACAGTAACACTCTTTGTATGTCTAATGTTTCCCTTTTTGTCTTTGCTGGTCTTTGTGATTCTGGCTCTCTGCTTGCCCAATGCTTCTCTGTTGGCAACCGGTAGTATTTAATATATCTCCAAATGGGTCAAACCGATTGAGCCAACCTGATGAGAGAGTAGGGGATGTTCTTCAGTTTTTTTGGTTGGATCATGCATGTCCTTATAGATCACCTTCTCACCCAGCCAAATGAACACCTACTACCACAGCTCCAAACGCACCAATTGAGAACCCACTCCTCGCATCTATGTGGGAGCAGAGCACCAGCAAGCTAAAGCCACATCTATCTCCATGTGCATGCAAATCTCACAACCTCTGTGCAACCATTCTAGAATCACAACACAGGAGGAAGAGGGAGTCGGTTGGATTAGTGGCTGCTGGTGGGAGTTGGTGGGTGAAGTTCTGTCGGTTGAATAGGGTGATGCTAATACCACCTTTCATGTGCTTCTTTCGGTGTTCCACTTCCATCAGTAAGGAGCATTAATATTGTTCACAGGATCACAATCTGGATCGTTACGATTATACGATCCAACTACACAAGGTTGATCATTGTTTAGTAGAATCGGAATAGAATCGGTAGAATCGTGTATGATCAGTGGCATCACGATCCTACTATGATCCTAATTCTTACCTAATTTTTTAAATTAAAATTTACTTGTATATCCCTTAATATATTGACCGATTACAGTTTAAAAATTATATTATGTCATATGATCTAATTAAATAAGTTTGAGATTCTAATATTTATGCCCAAAGGTTAATTTTAGTAAATAGCATTAACAATGTAACATGACTAGGTTTTGAAAATCGATAATATTCAAATTTTATATACATCTAAAAGCTAGAAAATCAAAATTATACATTTTAAATTAATTTTGTGAATAAAAAATGAATGCTATATACTTATTATATTAACAAAATATCTAATATAAAACTAAAATATATACTAATAGGAAAATATTTTTTAAAAAATTCCACCTTTATATTTAATGTGAAATAGGAGTACCTTGCCAGAAGACTTTTTGAATATTTTTGATTTATTTAATTTTTAGGTCTATTTTCAAAAATTGTAATGCAGTATTTTACTTTTTAATTTCCTATTATTATTTGGGTTTGAATGTTATTTGTTGACAAATATTTTTATGTTGTTACTTTATTCCTCTACTTGTAGATTGTTATAGATCTTATAGTTTTTATATAGGTTTGTTTAAGTATCATTTACTGTTGATGAACTTGTATATTATGCTTTGATGATGAATTTAATTAAAATATTGAATCATTTAGTGATGAATGAAAAAAATTTCCCATGTAGATGATGAAGACTTTGCACTTGATTTATTATCATTTTATCTTGTTTATGAAATTTTAAATTTTTGATGAAAATATTTTGATTTTACAAATACCATATCTTACTTGTTATGTTGAATAGTATACATTTCGTTGAAAATAAAATATATTTTTATTAAATTGAAACTTAGAATATTTAAATTAAGTTATATAAACATATGATTACGATAAGATTATGCTTTTACAATTTTAGTAAGATCGTACAATCCTACGATCCGATCTCGGGCGTTTCTGTTGATCCCACCCTAGGATCACGATCCTGAGAACATTGGTAAGAAGTTGTGAATTTGAGACGATCGTTTTCATGCTGAGAACAGTGGTGAAATAAATGTGGGATTAATTTGAGAATTTATCGATGGATGATGTTGGTTGATGACGGTACAAAAATCGGGGAAAATCGAATGAGATTGCGACGGTGCTTCACGATTTTGGTGAGGCTCTGATCGACCAGGGAAGAGGTGTCGTGTCGATGACGTCACCGATATGTCAAAGCAGTGGAATGTTGAAACTAATGTTGACTTATATTTTGATAATCATAATTTTTTAGTGTAGTATTAGCTAGTTTAGACTTATATTATAGCTGCAACATACCTCTACTGAGTAGTGGTATCCAATAATCGGTCATGATTCAAAACTCATTTTCGTATTGCATTTAAAATCTCAGTATCGTTCTGAAGTTTTAACCATTTATAAAAAAATAATTTTAGTGTAGTTTAAGATGAGATGAATATACTCCCATGCTTATTTCTATTAATATGTAATTCATTTTAGAATTATATTGTAAAAAATTAATTTTAGTTTATAGTAGATAAAAAAATTAATATTTTTATTTTAACAATGTAATCTAAAATAAAAATGATTATTATGTCATATTAATTTACCTCAAGATGTTTTTAGTTTTTAATTACAGATTTTAAAATTAAAATAATATTAGAATTATTCAAAATAATTTTTAGAAAAAAGACTACTAGTTCACAAATATTATTTTATATTATTAATGTATAATTTAACATATCAATTTTTAAAACTAGAAATAAAACAGCAAAATAAACTTTTATTTATTAATTTATACTTCAATTTTAATTTAATTTTCATGTCAAATATATATCCAATACAATTTAAAATATAATTATAAATATTAAAAATTTATATTAATTTTAAAAATTAATTAATATTATTAAAGTATTTTCACCTGTTGGAAAAGTTTCTAGCTCCACCCTTTAAATAGTCGTTGCAGGATGCTGAAGCCTGAAGGTGACTTAAGACCTCAAATTCTGATGCACATGATAGTTGCATTAGTGCTCAGTTTGGTTGGTTTAGAATGAAAAATCTACGGTAGTTATATTAATGTAATGTTAAGGTAAGTTCGGTGGTTTGAAAACAATAGTACAACACCAAGTCACCAACAGCGAGGACGAAAAAGACAGAGCAGATAGAAAGATGGCCCTCTATGCTCCAGCTCCACATGGTTACTTCCACGACTCCCGTGCCGATAAAAAGCTCTGCGCAATTGTCCTCAACTCCCGTCCTCCACAACTTAGAGATTTCTTATTTGATTCAGTTCACCCTCCCTCCACAGTCGCATGCCAAACCCTTCATAATTTGCAAACCATCCCTGAATGCTGCTTCCATAAACAACGAATTTCTCTTCCCAAATCCCTACTCAAACTCCACACTAATTAAGCCCAATGTCGCAGGGCTATGCAATTGAGCTCTACTTCGACCCAGCGCTGGAGAACCAGGTTCTGAAAGCATGGAACATAATGGCACGCCGTCGAGTGACCACCCATCTAATAGAGATCGAGTCCAGACCCCACATTACCCTCTTCTCGACCCAATTCGCGGAACCCTCGAAACTGGAAACATTAATCAAAACCTTTGCGGCGAGACAGGACCCCCTGCACTTGAGTTTCTCAGCGATTGGCGGTGAAAACAATGCCCTTTTCCTCGTACCGACACCCACATTGTCGCTACTTCAGGTCCACTCCCAGCTATGCGGTCTTCTTAGGAAAGAAGGGGTGGATATTGGAGATGGGTTCAGTCCCGATTCATGGATGCCCGTTTGCCCTGTCGCGGAGGAAGTGCTCAGGAGTCGAGTTGTGGAGGGGTTCAGTGTGTTGAGGGATTTGAAATTGCCGGTTAGTGGGTATGCTACGGAGATTGGATTGGTGAGTTCTAGTCTATCCTGTTAGAGAGCTCTGCTCTTTTGTGATGGGTAAGAGTTCAGTGGACGGATGAATGACAGGTTTCTGGGTGGATTGTGATGTGATGATCGGAGTTGTCGATTGTGTTTAAGATTGGTTAGGATTCGTGGCCTGGGGTACTTAAGATGTAAATATATTTAACAATTAACACTGCAGGTCGATCTTTGTACAAAGTTTGCTTGTAAATTGAACTGGCTCTTTCATGCATGTGCCTGAGTATAATTTGTTGCCTGGTTCTTGTTCATTTATGCATGGAGTCTTTGGGGCAGTTCTTGTCCTTCCAACTGGCATCGACCCAAATTGTGCATTGTATTGTTTTGCGGATTGCGTTAGTCTGCGCATGCGTTTTCATTTTTCTGTTCAGCTACTGATGTTGATCCCGTGGATTAATTATAGCACTACAGTTTGAACTACGCTCAAATTGTGATACGTCTGTACATGCATCTCATCCACTGCGTTAACATGAGTGGACCAGGGATATTTGTCTCGTCCATGGATACAAACTAAGGGTCAAGAGATGAATCACTCTGAGATTCTGGCCAAACGCGTATTGTTTGCCATGTGAATCAGTAATTTTGACAGTAATCTTTCTCACAAAAATCCTACATGTGAACGTTAAATGCTCTGTTTGAACTTGCATCGTCAGAATCTTAGAGTGAATATCATTTTTCTTTGCCTTTGTAGCTAATTGTATAGATATACAAAAATGTTCCACCCAACCTCTCTGGACATCAGTAGAAAGAAGACATGAAGTGAAGGCATAAGGCATGAAAGCAACACAAATAACTTACATCATAGACGTAGTTACAAGAAAGTGTATTCAGCTTCACTTATAACATCTCTGCAATTATATAGTAAACTTCAAATTGTTTCTTTCTCTTCAAATGTACCTAAACTATCATTGAAGGTCACCCGATTTCTTGCATTTAGGGGTAATTTACCTCACCACTCGATTCCTCTATCTCTTACACATACATAATTATACATATTCCGCATAAGATAAAGTTTTGGTTTTCAACCTTCTCAAACGTAACAGTAATATTGTGCAATAGTTGTTTATCGCCCTTACATACAGCTTTAACTCCTTAGTAGAAGTTCACCTCATCGAGAACCGAAACCTGGGTTAGCCAATTCATGTAAACTCACCGACGCATCCGATAAGAAAGTGAGACGCCTGACGCTATTCGTTTTTTAGGCACTAGTATTTTATTTATTTATTTTGAAAACCAGAGACACTAGTACTTATAATCATTTTTTTTTTTTGAAAAGTGTACTTATAATCATATACCCACTCGGTTCTGAAATATTAGTCGTTACTACAATGATTTTCTGTAGAAATTCATAGTATATGTTCGTCTGAGATGATCAAATTAAGTCCAGTCACAATAATTGCCATCCACCTATAGTTATGTATGGTTAAAATTATCAAATACGAGTAGCACAATCACATGATTCACTACCCCAGAAAAAGAAAAATTCCATGATTCTCCATTCCACCGAATCTAACGAATGCAGGTATGTAACTTTAGTCCGCGCATTTTTTTTAAAAAAAGGTAATGATGTGTGTATTATATATATATATAATGAATAAGAGTTAATTTACAAAATGTGATATATATATAAGAGAGGGGGCTATATATCAGATACCAAAGAGAGTCCAAAACTGCCTAGGAGAGATATACAAAAATTCTCTAGCATATACAAAAATGGCACTGAGCCATCTAAAGGGGGGCAAACAAGGGAGAGGGAGATCCCCGCTTTTGACTCTATGAGCAAAGCACTCTGTCCAGCCAATGAAAGTCTTTGTTGGATCGGCCCATCTTTGTTCAGATGATAGCTTTAATGACGACTTTGATATCTAGCACAACAAGAGCGGGGTCTTTAAATTGGTTGGCCATTGCTCGCTTGCAACGCTCTATCCATATGTGGTAGACAGGGGCGTCTCTAATATTTTAGGTGCCCTGTGCTTAATGTTTTAAAGGATGCCCTATAAAAATAAAATTTTAAATTAAAGTACGAGATACAAATGAACTCAAATCACATCTAATAAGGTTACATATTATCAAACAATCACTTAAAATAGCAATTCGTGTAGCATTTTGTGCAGCAAAATCATCAATATGGTATTTATATGTTTATTATTCAAAAGGTCATTCTTAACTGCTAATATCTCATATCACTGAAAAAAGTAATTGTTAATAAAAATGCAATCATATAGGTGGTAAGCTAGGTGCAAAGAGAAGAAAAAAACATAGATTTGGTATCTTTGGTGAGATACAAGTTACTTACAAAATTATTAATTAGTAGATATAATTCGACCGTCCGGATCAGATTACCTTTTACCCCGTTTTAACCCTTAAATCATTCACTTATTTTTTAATAAAACTAATATTGTTAACATTTAATTTAATGTGCTTATTTAATTATACAAATTTTTTATCTTTTAAAAATAATCATATAAATTAAAAAAAAAACCAAAAATATGGGGCCCCTAAATTTTGGGGGCCCTGTTCTATTGAACAGGGTGGCACACCCTTAGAGCCGCCCATGGTGGTAGACAACATTAGCAATGGCTGCTCGTTTCGCCAAGTCGACCAGCGGGATATCCAATGGGCACAGCTACGGAGCTAGTTAGTCGGGATCCTCAGCCAATAAAAAATCGTCCACCAAACCCTGTTAGAGAACCTGCATTGAAAAAATAGATGACAGCTAGTCTCTTGAGCATGCTAACAGAGCCAGCATCGGTTAACAAGACAAATGCCCCATGATTGGAGGTTGTCATATGCAAGTTTTCAGTCCACCTCTAAGAGTTATCCATAAAATGAATTTCACTTTGGGGATTGACCAGATTTTCCAACAAATGTTGTGCCATATAAAGAGCTGGAGGGGA
Source organism: Limonium bicolor (assembly GCA_023374045.1). Lineage (NCBI taxonomy): Eukaryota > Viridiplantae > Streptophyta > Magnoliopsida > Caryophyllales > Plumbaginaceae > Limonium > Limonium bicolor. The sequence continues at coordinate 102,623,958 of CM041778.1, forward strand.
GGAAGACATCTTTATAGAGCATGCTTACCCGAAGGTTGGAAGAGTGAGATAATAGCATAGATGTGGCGTCCTCCGTGGTTCCACATTGGTTGATCCACCAATTTCTAGCATGGAGAATGGATTTCCAGGTCCAAAGATCATTCCACTTAGCGAGAACCATCCAGATAGTTTGGGCAGACAGGTATAGACTGTGAATCCACTACATCTACATCCTCTCCTGGTCACTGGAGATAGCGGAAATAGTTTTAACCATGAAGCACATGTTCCACTTATGGATGCCTTTAAGCCCAAGACCCCCATGCTGCTTAGTGCCCGTAATGGTTTTCCAAGCCACAGGGAGGGGGGGGGGGGGTATTGCTGTCGGTATTGCCGGACCAGAGGAAGGAGGGGAATTGTTTGGTTATGTTTTTTATAGCATTTTCTGAATGGTGATACAGGAAGCCTAAAAGCCAACTATACCAAAAAGGGTGCTCTGAATCAGGGAGAGTCTTCCTGTGAAAGAGAGGGACTTGCCCGTCCAAGAGGAAATGGATTTGTAGATGCTATCAATAAGGGGGTTGAAGTCAGAGATTTTAGGTTTCCTTGCTGTTATAGGAATGCCTAGATAGCGGAATGGAAAGGTACCATGATTAAACTCAGTTAAACAAAGAATTTATCCGCTAGGGGAGGCTAACCCCGCCAAGAAATAGGTCTGATTTAGAGGGGTTAAGCGTTAGACCAGAAGCACTCGAGAAATTTTGATCTTGCTGAGCATGAGGGATATGGAATTGCGGTCTACTTTACAGATAAGAGTGCATCATCGACAAAGAACAGATGGTGAGGCAGAGAGATTTGCAAGATGGGTGGGGATGAAAGCTTGGGGTAAGGGGAAGTTGATCAAGGAGTTGGGAGAGCATATCCATAACCATCACAAAGAGGTATAGGGATATGGGGTCTCCTTGGCGAAGCCCCTCTAGCCTTTGAAAAAATGGATGGGGAGTCATTGATGTTGATCGAGAAGGATGTAGTAGTGACACATTGCATGATCCAGTTACTAAACTTCGGTGGGAAGTTAAAAAGCAGAAAGTGTCCTGGAGGAATTTCTAGTCCACAGTGTCAAAAGCTTTTTTTAATATCCATCTTCATCATGCAGCGCGGAGAGATTGGGCTCTTTGATAGTTTTTCATCAGGCAAGAGCAGAGTTGGATATTATCAGAGATGAGGCGGCCTTTGATTAAGGCCCCTTGGCTCTTACTAACTAGAAAGGGGAGGGTGTCCTTCAGTCTGTTCACTAGAATTTTGCTGATGATCTTGTATAAAATGTTGCAACATGAGATATGACTAAAGTCTCCAGGGGTAGAGGCGACATATGATTTTGGGATAAGGGTGATTATGGTGGTGTTGTTCTCTCTAAGAAGTCTACCCCCATGGAAAAAAAACCTTTAATTGCCAGAGAAATATCTTCACCAATGACATCCCACACAGCTTTGAAGAATTTGGTAGTGAACCCGCCAGGACCAGGAGACTGATCATCATCATGGAGAGAAGCACTTGCCTAATGTCCTTATTGTCCACAAGCCAGGTTAAGAGGCTCCACCTGGATTGGTCTAAAGTTCTTGTATTCTCCAAATTGAGGTCCATAAGGGTGCGAGGAGAGGCATTTTAAAGCCAAGAGAACGATGAAAGTGGGCAAGGAGACAAGCTTCAATGGCTTCCGGAGTCCTTTGGTCCTGCCCAAGGTCATTGGTTAGAGAAGCATCGGAGTTTTTTTTTTCTTCTCACATTGATTGCTCATTGGAAGTAGGAAGAGTTAAAGTCCGCAAACTTGAGCATGCAAGTTTTTGAAAGTTGGCGAAGAAATAAGAGCTCTTGGTAATCCCTAGTCAGGAGCTTGTACCTGAGGGACTTCTCTCTGGAAATAAAAGTCAGGTTCCATGGGTCACGATCCATCCTCAATTGAATATCACTAATCTCGTCTCTTATAGTTTGGCTCTTAGCCCCCATAGAGCCGAATTCGGATTTATGTAACGAGGATAGACCGAGTTAAGGATCTGTAGTCCTGTGGACAATGGGTGTAGAGGAGGCTTTTCCCCTGTGAAGAGGGACTCCAGGCTTCACACACAAGGGGAGGAGAGAGGGATCATTGGTCCAAAATTTTAGGAATTTGAAGCTCTTTTTGCGGGGGTTAGGAAGGGGGAGATTGATGGTCATGGGGTTGTGGTCCGAGATAAGGGGGGGGAGGAAGATGCAAAGCTGGTCAGGAACACCAGGATCCACTCCTCATTGACTATAGAACTCGGTCCTGGGTCCTTTTCAGCCCTTCTATCATCTCCCTCACCCAATCCACCGCTCTGACCAAATGATTACCTGCAAGGCCTCTCCCCGATCATGGCTCCCCCATCTTCACAATTTCAATTGTCCAGGGTAGGAACAACCCTATGCTTAGGTCTCACCTCTGGGAGGATATCACCAACCTTAGCCGCCAATCTGTGAGTCATGGTTGTTGCAGGAGACTTTAATAACATTCTCTATGTGGAGGATAGGTTGAGTTCCCTTAATCCATCTTTTGGAGATTATCGTGATTTTACAAATTGTGTTACCATGGTGAATTTTCAGGACCTTCATTACTGTGGGTCGCTTCTTTACCTGGTGGATAACCAATGTGACCACAATCAGATTCTCCGGATAAAAGCTAGTGCAAACATTGTTAGTGATTTCTTTGTCTCGAATCTGGATCTTCATCTTAAAGAAGAAATTAGTAGCAACAGAATAAATTGGAGGAGCCACATATTTACAGCATATACGCTAATAATTGCTTCGGAAATATTGACAGTGCTTTAATTACTCCGGCAGAAAAGTTGATTGATTCAAATTCAACCCCATGCTAGATCTGCTCGTGAATTAAGTATCGATGCTCTTATAAATAAAGTATCGATGCCCTCCTCATTAGGATTGCCAAGGATCGGTCAACGTAGCTTTTTTACTGATTTCGTTAGTCATCAGTATAACTAAAATACGAAAATAGGAGAGAATATTACAGCAGGTACAGATTTGAGAAGAACATAAAATGCCAAGACTATGAGACATATATAAATAAATCGCTAGCTAGCTATATACTATATAGAAGTACATCGATCACATTTCTTCGAATATATCCTATTTTGAACCCGTTACTAACTTTGAGAACTGATAACGAATTTTTTAATCCCACCCAAAAATAAAAACTAATTTTAAAATCCATCTCTATATTGGACGCATAGAATGATAAAAAGGAAAGTCGCAAAGGTTTTATTTGGGGGAAAGTCAGTGTCTATAAAAAAAGATGACGAAAAAGGAATGCAGTGCAGGGAGCATGCTGATTAAGGAATGAGATGCATATATCTTCTAATAATTTAAAGAGGATAAGGTATTTAACACGTTCCGTTGACGGACCGTCTTAATTAAGTATATCTGCTTACCTAAATCACCCAAAGGTTTCCCACAGTCCCCGGCCGCCCGCCCCGCATAGTTTGAGGTATCGATCCCTAATGTTGATTTATAATGGGCGTCGATCAACAATTACTATATCACTCGAGATTATTATGCTATCTAGTCTCCTTTCCTTTAATGTGATATAAATTGGCAGTACTGGAATCACCAGCTAGCTATAGCATTATTCTTTTTTTGGGACACAGTACAGTATAGTTATTATGTAACACAAAGTATAGCTTATATTTGTTAGCAAAAAAAAAAAAAGCTTATTATTCATGACAAATGACTGCCGTTGATTAAAATGCGCCGCCGACCATATAGTAGTGATCGAGCTTCTCATCGATCGATCGAATAATATCATATATTATTCCCTCTGGAACCTTTCACACAGTGCAATAGTCCGCGCAATAAGTTGGTCGGGTTATTGTTTATATATGTATCTGAATTACTCGATTTTTCAATTGTTAATTACTACTTATATAATCTAGCAAAACAGTTGATCGATTTTTTTATCTTGCAATTGCATGAAAGAAACTTAATTATAAATAAAATAAGGGAGTCAGAGGGGACAGGATAGAATTAGTTATGTATGCTAATTGCATGCCAAATTACTTATCATCCATCAAAGCAGCAGCAGCAGTACTGGATTAAGCGAGCAAAGCCATACGTTGCAGTGATAATCTTGCAGTTTGGTCTTGCTGGTATAGCATTAATCGGCAAACACGCCCTAAACCAAGGTCTCAACCATTACTCCTTTGTTGTCTATAGACATATCCTCGCTTCTGTCGCTATTGCTCTTTTGCTCTCGTCCTTGAAAGGTAATTATACAGTACTAGTAGTTTTTTTTTTTTCATTCACTCTCTCATCGATTGATCGATCTTCATGATTAAAGGGTTAATTAATAATATACAGGAATGTGAGGCAAAAATGACTATTCCTATCTTTGCGAAGATCTTGCTTCTCGCCTTGTTGGAGTACGTACTACGTTTGCAGCTAACTTAGTACTATATATATATGTGAATTTGTACATTCTAATTATATATATTATAAGTAGTAGGTAATTCAATTTGGTGCAGGCCGGTGATGGATCAAAACTTGTATTATATTGGAATGAAATACACTTCAGCTACCTACGTCACCGCTCTAAGCAACATTCTTCCGGCTCTCACATTCATCATGGCTTGGATTTTCATGTAATTCAACTATCCATATACATGCTGTGCTAGCTAGCTAGCTACATTTCCTTCATTAATTTCCTCAACTGACATAGATATATAATTATAATTGAAACCTGGTAGTACTTAAATCTTAAACTTTCTAACCAGTCACAAAATATATTTATTTTTTTTTTAAAAAAAAAATAATAGGCTTGAGAAGGTCAATATCAGAAGCATAAGAAGCCAAGCAAAAATAGCTGGAACATTGGTGACTGTTGGAGGTGCGATGGTAATGACACTGGTTAAAGGACCCACAATTCCAACACCATGGAACAACTCAGGAAGGGTCATCGGTGATGCTGTTGCTAGAATTGCGCCTCCCACACAAGTTCCGATTAAGGGAGCTCTTATAATTGCCAGTAGTAATATTTGCTGGGCTTCATATATCATCCTCCAAGTAAATAAAACTAAATCTACTTTCTTTTTTTCTTTCTTTCATTATAGTAGCAATTTGATCATGCTGTGGTTTATCATCAGGCAATAACAGTTAAGAGTTACCCAGCTGAGCTTTCATTGACGACATTGATCTGCTCACTCGGTGCAGTGCTAGGACTTGGTGTTGCATTGGTGATGGAATGGGGAAACTGGTCTATATGGTCAATACAAATGGACAGTAAATTGCTTGCAATCTTATATGGCGTAAGTAATTAAACCGGCGCCGGCCTGATTCAGCATATATATATATTAGAATAAAACATATATATAGTGTCTAGATGATCCTTAAAATTAATTAAATTTGTATTCGATCAGGGTTTGGTTTTGCTCAGGTATGGGCTACTATCTACAAGCCGTCATCATCAAGACAAAGGGGCCAGTGTTTGTCACTTCTTTTAGCCCTTTGTCTATGGTTATAGTAGCCATTCTAAGCTCTTTCTTCTTATCAGAGACATTATCTCTAGGAAGGTACGTACACACATATATATATTCATCTACCACATATATAACCCTAGCTAGCTTGCTAGCTCGTAGATTTAATCAGTTAGTTACTTCTCTATGGCAGCCTAATTGGAGCTCTAGTATAGTCACCGGTTTGTATCTAGTCATATGGGGAAAAAGCAAAGATACGAAACAGCTGCCATCAAACTTCGGGAGTACTACTACTACTGAGCTGATTATTCTTCCTGTATGTAGAGTCTCCCCAAGCGCTGAGCAGCGCAGCTGAGAAAACGTCCAGAAGGCTAAACAGAATTATCTGGAGACAATCAGTATCATCACTTTTTTTTATTATTTTGTTTTATTTGCAAAGGGAGATTAATGACCTTCCAACTTTATATTGGTAAGTTTATGCCACTTCTGGATGAGTTTATACTAGTACAAAAATGGTCTATTTCGGCAGTTGTAAGAGATCTATTTCGGCGGTCCTAAAACTACCGAAATAGTGTTGAGACCCTAGTACAACGCGGTTCCTAACTAACAATCGCCGCCATAGGTGGTTGTTTAAAGAAAACACATATGGCAGTTACTAGTAAAAAACACACCTAGGTTATAGGAAGGCCATTGGAACTTTAGACCCAACCCGAAAAACCATACTTTTACGGGTTAGGGTATTGATTATTGACCTATTTATTTTTTGGGGGGGGGTAGGTAATAAGCTAATTTTGTGGGTTGGGTTATGGTAAAGATCTAAACCCATGACCCAACCCGAAACCCGAAAATATATTTGTTAATAATAAAAAATAAAAATATTAATTCACATATATATATATATATATATATATATTATTTTAGATCAAACTATACCTTAGTCTTAAGCCCAAGTGCAGTTGGACTATCCAACCTTTAATAATATCACACAATCTTAACTAAACAGACAACCCAACCAGTTGCATGACAAACAAAGGGTCAAACCAGACCTTAGCATAATGTTGAAAACCCTAATGCTCTCGTCTTGCAGACTTACATCCACCTTCTTCCCTACACTGTTGTTCATGTCTATGTCGCTCTTCATCTCTGCCTAAGGTTTATTTTCTTATTCTCACTGTCATTACGTTCTTGAGAACATAGGGGTGTTTAGATTATCAAGTAGGGTGAACAAAAGTAGGTGATATATATTTGGGAAAATTACATCCCCCACCTATGATGTTTGGTGAAATTACACACCCCACCCACAAGGTTTCAAAAATTCATTGGGTCCCACGGATCACATATGAGCTTAAAAAACTTTGGATTTCATTGGGTCCCACGGATCACACATATGAGCTGAAAACATGTTGACAAGTCACATGTTTCACTGGGACAAATCCGTCGCTAACCCAAATTCACGTCGGACAACGTCGTCCGTCGCTAATTAGTGACAGATTGGTCCGTTGCTAATCTTTTCGGTAGCGACAAATTGGAGAGGGAATGTGTCCGTCGCTAACTTGGCGACGAAATTATGCATTTTTTTAATTAAATCTGTGCTAATATTTAAAAAATTATTTATTATTTTGATTTCTAATATATTTTCACCTGTAAATTTTGACCTGTAATACATTTTATTCAAATCCATCTGTAATATGCAATCCTATAAAGAGTTACTCGTACTAATTAACACAAGATACTATTTTTACTATGAAGAGTAATTCTAGCAAACTTAATATAAATGTTCAATCAACGAAAGATACAAAGTAGTACAGTCTTAGCTTGATACGAACATAGTCTCACGCAAACATAGTCTAATTAGACCTGGCAATTTAGGTCGATGGGTCGGGTTGATATCAACCCTAACCCAACTCATTTAAAATATCATCAACCCTAACCCAACCCAAAAATGGAAGGGTCAGAAAATCATAACCCAACCCATTTAAAATCGTTCAACCCTAACCTAACCTACCCAACCCATTTTTTAAGCATACAATAATTTAGATGGATTAAGAGTAGAAATTAATAAAAAAATCTAAAAACATTCAGTTCTAGCTAGCACACTAATAGGATGAAACAAAATGAAGAGAAGTAATCTGCTTCATTGACCCAAGTTTAAATGAATTTCATGTTATGCAAATATCCAAAGTACCACTAGTAGAAAAAATGTTTTAAACCATGGCCTATATACCACGGTTTTATGCCCGTGGTATATAACATTATAAACCACGGTTGTATGTAGAACCGTCATTTATTCTAATTAAGCCACACTATAAATGACGGTTTTATGCAGAACCGTCATTTATTCTCTTTGTGGTACATTATAAATGACGATTCCCACGCGAACCGTCATTTTTTTCCTAGCGGGAAAACGGCGCGCCACTCTTAATTCAAGAAAAATTGACTATAAACCACGGTTGTATATTGAACCGTCATTTATTCTATTCATGCTACATTATAAATGACGGTTATCTGCTGAACCGTCATATATTGTCTTAAAGGGAAATTTTTCACTGAAAATTAAACAGCGCGCCACTCTTCATTGACTATAAACCACGGTTGGGAACCATGGTTTATTCTTCGTGGCATATTATAAATGACGGTTACACCGTGAACCGTCATTTATTGTCTTAGCGGGAATATTTTTCGTTGAAAATTAAGCAGCGCGCCACTCTTCATTGAGTATAAACCACGGTTCCCAACCGTGGTTTATTCTTCGTGTCATATTATAAATGACGGTTACACGTGAACCGTCATTTATTGTCTTAGCGGGAATATTTTTCGCTGAAAATTGAACGACGGCGCCACTAATTCATTCTTTTTGCAACCCACCATGGGGAACAAGGACCAAACTCCTCACGGTAGTTTTTGCAACCCTCTGCGCCTTCTCTGCTCCACTATTCATTCTTTTTTATATCTCTCTCTTCCTCTTCCTCATCACCACTCACTGTAATTTTTGCAACCCTAACCGGTGAACAAGGACATGCTCCGGCCTCTCTCATTCTCTTGTTTCATGGTAATTTTTGCAACCTACACTAATTTTTTAACATGGTCTATGCCTCTTACATTCTCTTTCACGGTAATTTTGCAACCTACCAATGAACAAGGAACATAATGCGACTTCACTCATTTTTGTAACCCTAATTCGCAAACAATGAACATACATGTTCTGGCCTCTTCATTCTCTTCTGGCTGTGATTTGTTGAGATACCGGCGCCGCTAAATCGCCGGCGATTTGAAAAAAAAATCACAGACTATAAACCACGGTTATGTATAACCGTGGTTTATTATTGATTTTATACACTATATACCACGGTTTTAAGAATAGCCGTCATTTATAACACACTTTATACCACAGTTCTATGTGGAACCGTCATTTATAACACACTTTATACCACGATTCTATGCAGAACCGTCATTTATAACACACTTTATACCACGGTTCTGACTCCCACCGTGGTATAAAGTCAATGAATATCGCGGGGAGAAGGGGTCTTAAGCGACGGTTTGACCAACCATGGTTTTTTCTCTTACTTTAAACGACGGTTCATAACCGTCGTTTATAGCTATTTGTAAATATACGACGCGAGCATAAACCACGGTTCCTAACCGTGGTATATAGGCAAAATAACCGTGGTTAAAAACGTTTTCTGCACTAGTGTACTGCACCAATTTCCCATAAATAGAATAACTCGTATTTTTTCCATAAGTTTATTTTTATTAATTTGAGCCTAAACATCTACCGCTGTTGGGGAGGAATCCTATCTCGATATGCACATGATCCTAAATAAAAAATGGAACAGAAATGAAGATCTTCATTATGCATTAGAGAAATATACTAAAGACAAATCTTCTAAAGTTAGAAATAATTTATAAACTAAGAGCTCAAAGCCTCAAACTATGACTGATAGTTTTAAAATAATTACCTAATTTAAATGAGTGCTCTTGCCCTAAAAAAGGTACAATCACAATCAATCACTTAACTGTTACCAACAGTGAGAAACTTTTATGTTAACACACTATTCTTTGCTGACTTCAGAATTCACTAAGAGGTCTATAATCAAGATCCCACTTACAAAAAAATATATATCACTACTTTTGTTCACCCTTCTAGATAATTTAAACATACCTATGTTCTCAAGGACGTAATGACAGTGAGAATAAGAAAAACAACCCTTTGGCAGAGATGAAGAGCGACATAGACATGAACAACAACGTAGAGAAGAAAGATGGATGTTAGTCTGCAAGACGAGGGCATTAGGGTTTTCAACATTATGTAAAGGTCTCGTTAGGCTATTTGATATGCAGCTAGTTGGATTGTCTGTTTAGTAATATTGTGTGATATTATTAAAGGTTGGATAGTCCAACTGCACTTGGGCTTAAGGCTAAGGTATAGTTTGATTTGAAAATAATATATGTATATATATATATATATATGTGAATTAATATTTTTATTTTTATTAATAACAAATATATTTTCGGGTTTCGGGTTGGGTCATGGGTTTAGATCTCTACCCTAACCCAATCCACAAAATTAGCTAATTACCCTAACCCAACCCAAAAAATAGATGGGTCAATAATCAAGACCCTAACCCGCAAAAATATGGGTTGGGTTCGGGTTGGGTTTCGGGTTGGGTCAAAATTGTCAGGTCTAAGTCTAATAGAGTCAAATGTCATATCTATCTATTACCCGCCACCCCAACCATGCCCATCCCTGGACGATATCCCGTGTGATCACCTGGACCACCTGAGCCATTACGAGGACCTCCTCACTGACCCCATCCACCCGTACTAGAGCTAGCGCCAGGAGCACCGTACGGACCCTGCTGAGCGGGAAACATATAGGAGATCTGCGCTTGTATCATCGCCTGCATCTCCTCGCTGCGCAACTCCTCATGGATCACTTCTCGTTCCTCAGCACGACAGAGCTTCTGAAGCAATCCCGCTCAATGTCCGTATTCATGGACTCGTATATGCTCTGGTCGTAGCCGGTAGCACGAGAGCCAGTGTCGGTGTTGTGAAATGAGTTAGGGAAGTACTCTGGTGCTAGCTTGCCCACACCGTAGACCCTCTACTTTCTTGATTTCCCTTCAACAACCTTATCAAATTTTTCATTAAGGTCTACAAGTGTGGCCTACAGAGATGGATCATCTGGAGTGGCTGACTCCTGAGTGACAACATTTAACAACTCTTCGTATTTATGCTTCATAATCATAACACAATGATATAATTACTCATCGTTGATGATAAATTTGAATAATCTAGCACAATTTCTTAAATAAGTTACATTAAAACACTTACGACAGTGTCCTCAACCTTGGAGCATACTGGCACACGTTTCCATGTTCATCCTTGCTCGAATGAGTGTGTACAATGTGTAAGCATCTGGCTCCGTACCGTATTTCTTAGTCTACCAAAAAAAACACTTGATTAAATTAGAAGCAAGGCTTAAAAAAATTTGAAATAACCTCCCCTGTCTTTTTACATTTCCCCACACATAAAGCCAAGATTGCTTAGTCAAAACCAGATAATGATCAATTGATCAAGGCTTAATTTTTTTACGTAACCTTCCCTGTTTTCTTACTTTCCCCCACACATATAGAATCCAAGATTGCACATATCAGAATCTGATAACAATCACAACCACACCATGCATTCAAAGTTACATTCACATGTACTTGCATCCAGATTCATATACACTTGCATTCACATTCATATTCACTCATACCCACAAAGACACTTCACAACCCCACTACATATAAACATATCATATTTTCAATGTATTTGTAAGAGTTAATAACATTAAACTAAATGAAAAACACTGCAAAGTCAAAAAAGACTCACCAGAACCTCTTATGCCCATTTATCGTGCGAGAACCACATGCATGTGTAGACAGACCACCACCAGGTGTGTGCTCAGTAGTCCTCGGTTGTGAGAGTAGTATAACACCCCTACTAAACCGGTTCCTAGTAATCCTATAGAAGTCGCACAATAATATCTCGCAGCGGTAAATAATAAACTATCGCTCTACTGGTGTCACTGTTATCACTCGCCCATACGGGGATAACGATTTACCTGATAATCAACTTGCGAAACGTATTCCCGCAGTGACCACAAGAGATAGATAGTAGAAAAACTTAAAACAAATCTAGCATCAACAATTATTACAGACCGTGAGCATCTAAACCAAATACACCTCGGTTAAACAACCCGAGTCCAAAACACCTGAGTATCACACCGTACCAAGTCTAAACCAACTGTAATATCACAATGGTCACGTCTCGCTGTGACCCACCAGCTAATCACCTGAAATAAAGATGTTTGTGGTATGGAATCAGCCCCTGCTGAGTATGTCATCACATGCCCCGTCATGCCCCCAAAGACCCTCAATTATTTGGTCGAGAGCATGAGGTTCATTACATGCAATACCACTTTAATATATAAACTGTAAAAAACAACAGTAATCCATACAACAACACAACCATCAACACACATAGTATACCACAAGTATAACCAATGAACAATAAGCGAAACAACGAGAGTAACAATAAGTATTAATTCTCGTCCATGGTGTGGAAGCCAATATTGTTCGCCACTGTATAATTCTCAAATGTATTACTGTTCAGTTATACCTAGTGACATTGTCTCATTAAAACGACATGTCTCTAGTTACCCATATATTATGGCGGGTCACCCACGGCAGTAGCCACTCCAACGGTAGAGTCTCCGACCAACGAGCCATTCTAGCTCACGGGAAATTTTCTTGATACTTGCGGACCCGTACGCGGACATCCTGGTATCGTTTTTGTGATCACAGCGCGCACCAAGAGCCACATCCTCTTGGCTTTACTTCCATTCATTTTACTTAATTATACCATCGCATCGCATTACCAAATTTCTTAACACAGCAGACCAAGATCATTAGTCCAATCCGGAGTCTGTAAACTCGGGATCCAGTGTTAGATACGAGAGCGGCGTATAGAAAGGCCAATGCTCCGTATGAAAGTCTTGGATAATATATATGTATTATTATCCTAGTGCTACAACGTTTTCTGACGTTCCTTATTTTTCGTATAAGATAGCACCATAGCCGCTAGTTCGTTTATATATATAGGTTCTTATATACGAACCAATACTGTTAACTCATCAACAGTAAATAATGAGCAGCTATAAATATACAGATCATGCATATTAATTAAACATTCAGACAAACAATCTTATCACAGATCACACAGAAGTCTGAACTGAGGAAGCCCTCAGAGACAATCAGAGACACATAACAACATACCGTTCACCCTGATGTATTACGGTGGAGTATGAATCAGCAAGATCCTATGCTCCTTGTGTAGTCTCTAACGAACTAAACAATACACAATGCTACTGATTAGCATACTGTATAACAACACAATCCTACGGTACCCCGTACCGTCACTAACACCTCCCGGTTAACCCCCCGTTATTAACTATCAATGTTGTCGGGTTTTAGGTTTAACTCGAGATTGGGAAAAGGTGTTATATTACACGCGTAGTCTTGTTTGTATATTAGTATAGTTGTTGTTAAACTTGTTATCGCATGTAACTTAATGTTTGTTTGTACATCATACAGTTTGTTTCATTATTGTATGTGTGATCCTTTGTCATGCACTATGCATCCTACCTTAGTATTATTTTTCTAAGGTTTGTCTCTTTTTTTTTATATTTCATGTGGTATAATTCATCTGTAAACTATACTCTTAATATCTAGGATCCTATTATCCCATGAATACTCTTAACTTTAGAATTTCCATATCTAATGTTTATAATTCTTTCTCCTAACTATTATCATTTTTTATGATGATAATTTATGATTATGAACCATATCACATTTTCTACACTATTACATATATTTATTTATATGTGTGTAGTGGTATATGAAGAACTATTTATTATATGGTAAGTCTCATAATCTATATTCATTCTTTTTAATGAATTCTCTATATATAAATGTTATAACTCTTATAACATAAAAACCATATTATAAATTCCATTTAAAAATGTTATTATTTTCGAACAGCACCTATGTTCTTAAATATAAAATCCACCTCTTAATTAATAATGTCATCTTATAGTCATATAAACATATCTTATGACATTTAAATCATTAAAACAATTATAACCTATATAGTTATATTTTGTTTTTAAATACCAAACAGCCTTAGTATTTTCGGTTTTCACTTATAACCATTAAACTTCTATAAACTCACAATTCAATCCAATTTATAATACATAGTTCTAACCCAATTAAAACTATATATTATACATATATCTTTATAAAACCTTATATACCATTCCAAAAATACCAAACTATAACAAAAGGTTATAAACATTATTCCTAACCTTATACTTCTTTTAATTCACGGTTTATTACATTTGTTACCTATTTATAACAATGTCATAAAATACCATATATTATACTTATATAATTCACATGAACTCCAAATTTAACCAAATAAAACTTCTAAAAATTTCTAATAACTTAAGGACTTTACTAAACTCCATTTACTACCCTTAATTCGGGTAATTACATTACCACCCCCAAACCTTATAAATCTTTTACAATTAATAAGTATCTCATTATAAGGTAGTATTTTAATTTCTAAATTCTCTAAACTTGGTCAAAGTCTCCTATATAGTCAACTTTGACCCCTAATACCAAATGGGAACCATTTTCGATAATTACAAATAATGACCTATTTTACTTCTATTTTTACAATTTTGACCCAAAACTTTATAAAATGTTATAATTTTTATTAAATTCATTTAAAAACCCTAAATTGCTCTAAATTACCCCGGCTTTTCTAATTCCTTAATAGTTACGAATTGGCCCCAATTTTAATTATAAGCATAATAAAACTAAATAAGCTTATAAACTTAAATTAAAATGGCCTAATGACATGGCCTTATTACAACCTTGAACTTGCAAAATAAATTACACAATAAATGTCTCAAAATATGGCATATATATTCGGCTCTCCATGGTTTAATTATTTTTCCACATAATGTCATAATTTGACCATTATGTTAATTAAATCTCTTAAATGACTAGCTTAATTTATCTTAGCATTTTTTTCCATTTTTAGGTCAATATGACCTATATAGGTAAGTTCACTCTCGGCCATATATATATATATATATATATCTATTATGAAGTTAAAAAGTACAAAAATCATAAGTTTAAGGTGTTTGATACCTTGATAATCCTTGTATGCTCTCGGCCACCTCTAGGAAAAATCACCACTTGATTTAGACATGTTTAATACACAAAAACAAGATATGGTTACACTCCAAGCATGAGCTTAACCATAAGGAATAATTAATGTAAGATTTAAGGCAAAAATCACCTTAAAAATGCAAGGGTAGTTCTAGGTATTTTCGACCTGAATCAAACACACCACAAGGTGTTAGATCTACCATATTAACATAGGGAATAGTTATATCTCGAAATCCTACCTTGTTATTAGGTTTTACCTTGGAAAAATGCCTTAAAAGAGAGTATTTCTCTTGGATCTCGGTCACCCTTGCTCCAAATGGCTAACCAACAGATCCCACATGAAAAGGAGATGAAGATGAGTCTATGACCAAAATTTCACAGCCAAACTCGAAGGGAATCAAAAGTTATGAGCTTAAGCACATTTTTACCTTAAATGTAGATTTGGACAACCTGGTCCCTCTACTGGTCTCAACCGAGTTTAGCTCTTGTTCTAACCTTAGAACACTGAGAATAAGCCATAGGAATAGATGAGCCACGAATTTTAGGTGTTGGTGGTGAAAAGATGAAGAAAAAGAGCTAAAAATGACATTAAAACACTTACATTAGGAGCTTAGGAGCTAGACTTGCCTTCCATGGCCAAGAACAAGCTTGGAGAGCTTGAGAGGAAGGAGAGGGCTCGGCTGGGATGAGAGGAATCGGACAAGGAGGAAGGAGAAGATGGGAAAGGTAAGTAAAGTTTGAAAATAATGTAAAAAGTAAATTATTTTGAAAAAGTCTTACATTAGGTAGCATTATTGTCAATCAAGGAAATTAAGCAGCCTCCTCTCTTATTGCAGCCGGCCACCATGATTCAAATGAGTCAATTAATTGACCATTGACCATGCTTGGTCAATGTTGACTCATGCGGGCCCCACTTTAGGGTTTTATTAATATTTTAATATTAAATTTGTAAAAATTCGTAAATTTCTGGAATTAAATTCCTAATATGATATAATATGATTATATATCATATTTAAGGATATTTATAATTTTTAAGCCTATTAAAATCAATTAAAAAGGCAATCTCACAAAAACGTGCTTTAAGGAGTTTTAGCGCACATTTTTGTGTCACAGGATGTTCCTGAGCTTAGTTCTCTTTGAGAATGGTCTTATTGTGTTCCTTGATTCATTATAATACTTAGGAATCCACTTTGGATCCTACTTGGGGTCATACAACCTTCATGGCGTCTTAAAGCACATTTTTGGCTTTACCGATCTTAAGGCGTGTTTTGCCTTGTTGAGATCTTATAGATTGTTCCCCAATAATATTTAGATGTTTAATAATCATCTTAGATCATTAATAGATCATTTAATTATATTTTAAAGATTAGGGTATTTCAGTCTACCCCCCTTAAAAAGGCTTCGTCCCGAAGTCCTTAATCCTCTACAGTTCACCTAAGGAATCAAGTTCCACTAAGTAACCAAACAGTCCATTGCTAGGGAGTAACTCCCACTAGGTTCAAACCTAGTCTATGCATACAACATATTAAATAATTAAACTCATGGTATACTCATTCACAACACAGCACTACAAAGTGCACATCTCATTCATCGATCAAAAGTACTCAGCGGTACTATATACATTCAACCAGGTGCACCAAGGCACATACATACATAAAATGTATCATACACATACAATCGTCCAAACCACATGTATGACGCAGCATACCAACAAAACACAACACAAAAACAAAACCTAATGCACAAACATGTGCGCAAGCCAAGTGGTGTCTACCCCCCTTAAAAGGGTTTGACCACGAACCCGTACAAGTAACACAGCTACTACTCGAAGAGTGCTGGGTACTTCGCTCTCATGGAGTCCTCTAACTCCCATGTGGCCTCCTCCACCTCATGGTTCGACCAGAGAACCTTGACCATGCTAACGGTCTTGTTCCTAGTCTGTCTCGTCTTCGTATCGAGAATGCGGAGTGGTACTTCCTCATATCGTAGAGCAGGGTCCAACTCTAAAGTCTCTGGCTGCAAAACGTGCGATGGGTGGGGCACATACCTCTTCAACTGTGAAACGTGGAAAACGTCGTGCACCCTCCCGAGCTCTGCTGGTAAATCCAGTCTGTAGGCTAATGGGCCCACTCGCTCCCTAATCGCATAAGGTCCAACATACTTTGGGCTCAACTTGCCTTCTGTCCAAACCGGAATATCCCCTTCATGGGTGACACTCTAAGGAATACCATATCATCGGTAGTGAACTCAATGTCCCTCCTTCTGGTGTCTGCATAAGATTTCTGCCGGTCCTGAGCTGCCTTCATATTCTTGCGAATCTGTAGAACATCCTCCTTAATCTGCTCTAGGTACTCTGGTCCTAGGAGCGTAGTCTCGCTGGTCTCATCCCAGCATAAGGAGTCCTACACGGTCTACCATAAAGTGCCTGAAATGGTGGCATCTGTATCGAGGAGTGGTAGCTGTTGTTGTAGGCGAACTCTATCAGATGTAGTCGCTCTAACCAACTCCCCTGAAAATCTAAGGCACATGCTCTCAGCATGTCCTCCAGTGTCTGGATGGTCCTCTCACTCTGACCGTCGGTCTGTGGATGGAACGCCGTACTAAGCTTCAACTTTGTACCCAAGGCTTCCTGAACCTGTCCCCAGAATCTGGACAAAAATCGAGGGTCCCTATCAAAACAATAGTCTTTGGCACACCATGGTGCCGGATCACCTCCTTCTGGAACAAGTCCGCTAACTTCGGGACGTTCCAGGTATCCCTCATCGCAATAAACTTTGCCACCTTCGTCAGACGGTCCACTATGACCCAAATCGTGTTCAGTCCTCCCTTAGTCGGTGGGAGACCGACATGAAATCCATCGAATGTCCTCGAACTTCCAACAAAGAATAGGCATAGACTGCACTAAACCTCCGGGTCTCCTATGCTCAAACTTAACCTTCTGGCAGGTCAAGCATCTAGCCACATACTCAGCTACATCCTTCTTCATCCCGCTCCACCAGAAATGAACCTTCAAATCCTTATACATCTTCGACGAACCAGGGTGGACGGATAAGGACGAGCAATGAGCCTCCTGGAGTATCTTCTCCTTCAGATCAGGAGACGACTCCGGAATACACAAACGGCCCTTCAGTCGAATCATGCCATCATCGCACGTTCGAAGTCATATTTTAGCCTCTCAAAACAACCATCTATCATTTTCTGCCTGATACTCTGCATATAGTGATCGCTCTCCTGTGCACTCGTATCTCATCAATCACTGCTGTTTGCTAATAAAGTGAACAATGAATGAGCTCTGCGCTCAGGGCATCAGCTATCACCACATTCGCCTTGCCCTCTTTGTACCTCAGGTCTATATCGTAGTCCTTCAAGAACTCGACCCATCTTCTCTGTCGCATGTTCACTCCTTGCTGCAGAAGAGATGCTGTAGACTCTTGTGATCAGAGTAGATAGTGACTGTCCACACCATACAAATATGTCGCCAGATCTCACAGACTAAGACCAACTGCGCCCTAACTCAGCGTCATGTGTGGGGTAATTCACCTCATGCTTGTTCTTCAGCTGTCGGGATGCGTAAGCAACTACCTTCCCGTGCTGCATAAGCACACAGCCTAGACCGGTTCCAGAGGCATCACAGTATACCTCGAACCCATCAGTGCCCTCAGGGATAGTAAGAACGGGCGCTGATGTCAGGAGATCCTTCAGCGTCTGAAAGGACTGCTCACACTCTGCAGACCATAAGAACTGGGATTCCTTCTTCATTAGATTAGTCATTGGTTTGGCTTCCTTGGAGAAGTCCTTCACAAATCTTCGATAATACCCTGCCAAACCCAGGAAGCTACGGACGTCTGTGACTGTCTTCGGCCTTGGCCAACTCTTTACTGCCTCAATCTTAGCAGGATCTACAGATATGCCGCTAGCTGATATAATGTGTCCTAGAAATGACACGCTGTCTAACCAGAACTCCACACTTAGAGAGTTTGGCATACAGTTGGTTCACTCTCATAATATTCAACACCTGTCTCAAATGGAACTCATGATCTTCCTTGGTTTTTGAATAGATCAGAATATCGTCGATGAAGACTACAACTGAACTATCAAGATGCTCTCTAAAAAGTCGGTTCATCAAGTCCATGAATATGGCTGGCGCATTCGTCAGTCCGAATGGCATAACGGTGAACTCATAGTGTCCATACGCGTCCTGAAAGCTGTCTTCTCAATGTCACCCTCTGCAATCCTAATCTGATGGTAGCCAGATCTGAGGTCTATCTTCGAGAACACACTGGCTCCTCTCAGCTGATCAAACAAATCATCTATCCGTGGTAATGGGTACTTGTTCTTGACTGTAACCGCATTAAGCTCGCGGTAGTCGATGCAGAGTCGCATACTGCCGTCCTTTTTCTTGACGAACAGCACTGGAGCACCCCAAGGAGAAACACTAGGTCGGATGAATCCCTTGTCGAGGAGGTCCTCCAGCTGTAGCTTCAGCTCCCTCATCTCAGCCGGTGCCATACGGTAGGGTGCCTTAGCAATGGGGCCCGTACCTGGCAACAAGTCGACGGCGAACTCAACCTCGCGCACAGGCGGCATGCCTGGCAGCTCATCAGGAAATAAGTCGGGAAAATCTACCACGACTGGAATGTCTACGTCCGTCACATCGCGCTGTCTCGTGTCCTGTACATAACAGAGGAAGGCTTGTCGGCCCTTCCTAACATCCTTCATCAGGGACAATGCTGACACGATCTTGACAGTCGGCTCTCTCCTCACACTGCGGTATGACACTGTCTTGCCGCTCGGCCCCTTCAGTAGTAGTCGATGCTCTGCGCAATGAAGGCGGCCCCTATGCTTCTGTAGCCAATCCATGCCCACTATGATGTCAAACCCAAATTCTTGAACTCAATTAGATCAATGGGGAAGGTCTCAGTCATAATGCTGATCTCTAACCCTGTATACTGTCTAGTGCAACCTACTTTCTCCTTCGAAGGAAGGGTGACTGAAAAGTCTGAAAGCTGTTCGGGGGTGGCCCCCAGCTTCCTAGCAAACGTCGAGGAAATGAAAGAATGCGAAGCTCCTGAGTCGAACAATACGGAAGCACTAATACCATCAATAGGAAAGGTACCTGAGATTATCTCTCGTATTAGCATCGAGTCCCAATAAATCACTAATTCACTGTTGTTTGTAACTGTCATACCTGTGATGACATTACCAGACTCCTTGGCTTGCGCCATGTCTAGGATGCAGATGGTACCCTCCTTTTCATTACTATAGCCTGAAGTTATGAATTATCGGTATCAACAAAACTGAACACAACACTTGAAAGTAGGAAACTCTTATTTCATTCATCCAACGGTATTTTACAAGGTTACACACTTAGCTACTGCTGTTACATCAATACTGTCTAAAAGTCAAATTTAAACGGCCGGGTCGGATGTGGGTATCGTTCACTAAAGTGGGTGGTGCGGTATTGAGCTTAATGCTCTTAATACCATGATATACAAGCCTCGACTCTCCACCAAATACTAATACATCTCCAGACTTGAGGATGATCTTGCTTGCTAGGTCCATCCTCTTCTGGTCTCCATAGATAAACTCAGCATCATCGCCGATGGAAAATGATACAACTGGTATTCCTCTGGTGATGGACTCGGTCGTCTCATCACGGTCCTGGTGCATTCCAAGCTTCCCTCCTGTTCATAGTAATTGATGATGCAAACGTCAGGTGTCATGTCGGGTATGGATAAACCTCACAGTCTTGAGCAATATCCATTGCGTTTCTCACCAAGGTAAGGAAACTCTCAGGTATACTAGGTATAGATACGTCACCTACCATCCTCACCTCTCGATAAACCCTAGCTTGTGGATCCCAATCTTTCCTAAGCACATCATGTGCAGTTTCATTCTAGAACCACTAGTAAATACAGGGGTATAAAAACCTCCTATGCCCTTACCCAAAGCTCTACACTCATTCACTATGGTGATTTGCTCATCTAGGGTTAGGAACTCTCTGAGAAGTATCATGCCCGGTCTGACTACATGACACAACTCACTAGGGTACTCCCGTCTTTCTTCCACGGGTCTAGGTGATCTCTGTCTTGTAAGTGTGGGATAGCAGATATCGAAGTCTCCTAAGAGGTAAAAGGTTTCCTAGGTAAGTTGTCCATCTAAAGCGGTAACTTAAACACACATTCATGCTAAGGTAAAGCGTGTAACAAGTAGTCATGCTTTCATACAATGGTTAAGGTTTCAAATGCTAACCTTCACCGCGCTGGGTGCTAGTGCCAGCGCCTGAAGCTCCCGCTGCATTCAGCATACGGTTGCCCGGCGGGTTCCTCTGGCCCTGGTTCTGCTGCTGCGGCTGCTGCTGCTGCTGCCCTCTCTGGGCTTGGGGCGCCGGCCCCCTCTGGCCACCTCGGGCTCCACCTCCTCCAGTAGGTGCGCCCTGAGTCCCCTTCGGTGGGCGGTACGCTCGGCTATCAGGATTATTGAAGCACTCGTACGACCTGTGGCCCTTCTTCCCACAGTGGTGGCAGTCCACCGCTTGCCCGGTGCAGTCGACACCCGGGT
This sequence comes from Limonium bicolor, assembly GCA_023374045.1. Lineage (NCBI taxonomy): Eukaryota > Viridiplantae > Streptophyta > Magnoliopsida > Caryophyllales > Plumbaginaceae > Limonium > Limonium bicolor. The sequence continues at coordinate 102,645,277 of CM041778.1, forward strand.
GGTCTTTACCACAGCGCTTGCAGTGAAAGTGGCGCTGGGGTGCAGAACCTATTATCATATCACACTCAGGTTAATACAAGGATGGTAATGGGTAGTGTAGTACACAATTTATTCACAAGGTGAGATCGCTTACCCTTAGGGGGTACAGATCTAAGAGGCTGCACATCATAGGTAGGCCCGGTCAGCAACGGGACCTTGTCTTTACCCTTTTGGCTGGCCTGCTTCTCTTCTCCCTCCAGGAGAACTTCTTCTTCCTGTGATCGTCATGATGTCAAAGGTCAGGATTAGCAGGTATAAAAGCAGGCAGTAAGTAAGTAATTTAAATAGATTAAATAACTTAGGGTGGTTCTTACTTCCAGCCTTACTGCCTCCGCCTCCAGCCTCAGTCTCTGCCTCTTTCTCTGGGGCCTTACGCTTCTGCCCCTGGCCGTCCTCCCGGCTGTTCACCATCATCTCAGTCCGAGAAGCAGCGTCATAACACTCCTGTAATACATCAATAAGTTCTCCGAACTTGTGACAAATCAACTGAATCATAAGGTACAAACTGTCAATTAGTTTTACCTGAACCGTAGGGTACAAGGTAGCACCCATGGCGGCCTTAATGGCATATCTCAACCCGCCTCTAAACTTCTCTACTTTCACAGCATCAGAATATACAACTCCTGGGACGAAGTCCAAGAGCCCAATAAACAAGGAGTAGTACTGATCTACTGTCATACTACCCTGTCTCAGGGACTCAAACTCCTCCCTCTTCCTCTGCTTCAGGTGAGCAGGATAGTACTTCTCTCTCAATATCTCCACGAATTCAGTCCACCCAAAACCCTCTGTAGCAAGGTAGTGTGCCTTCACGGACCTCCACCACGTGCTGGCAGCGTCCTTCAGGTGAAAGGCTGCTATATCAACTCGGTGCCCAGCAGGCACATGTATGGCATCGAAGGCCTTCTCGTGCTCGACGATGTATCTCTCAAGAACAGTAGGATCAGCAACTCCATCGTAAGTAGGTACTCGCGTGTCAGCTACGCTCTTCAGCCAATTCGGCTCTCTAGGTGCGGGTACGGGTGGGACTACGGTGGTGCAGGTGGTGCTCCTATATGGATACCTCCCAACTGGGCTAGCTGAGCGAAGACGGCGGCTACCGTCTCAGCCACGCCCACGGGTGGGGCCTCCGGAGGTCCTCCTCCAGGCCCGCCGCCTCTTCCACCACCTCCTCTTCCTGCTGATCGCTCCCGGAAGACATCTGAAGAATTCAAAGCCAAGGTCAGCTCTTGGTATAAATACCGTACTTTCCTTACTATATCTTAACTCAAATCATTTACACTATCTCTTGGTACTGGTGTGTAGATAACCTAGGCTCACGGTACTTAAACTACTATCTCTTGTAATCAGAGCGGTACTCCGCTCTGATACCACTTTTGTAACACCCCTACTAAACCGGTTCCTAGTAATCCTATAGAAGTCGCGCACAATAATATCTCGCAGCGGTAAATAATAAACTATCGCCCTACTGGTGTCACTGTTATCACTCGCCCATACGGGTGATAACGATTTACCTGATAATCAACTTGCGAAACGTATTCCCGCAGTGACCACAAGAGATAGATAGTAGAACTTAAACAACTTAAAACAAATCTAACATCAACAATTATTACAGACCGTGAGCATCTAAACCAAATACACCTCGGTTAAACAACCCGAGTCCAAAACAACCTGAGTATCACACCGTACCAAGTCTAAACCAACTGTAATATCACAATGGTCACGTCTCGCTGCGACCCACCAGCTAATCACCTGAAATAAAGATGGTTTGTGGTATGGAATCAGCCCCTGCTGAGTATGTCATCACATGCCCCGTCATGCCCCCAAAGACCCCTCAATTATTTGGTCGAGAGCATGAGGTTCATTACATGCAATACCATTTTAATATATAAACTGTAAAATAAACAACAGTAATCCATACAACAACACAACCATCAACACACATAATATACCACAAGTATAACCAATGAACAATAAGCGAAACAACGAGAGTAACAATAAGTATTAATTCTCGTCCATGGTGTAGAAGCCAATATTGTTCGCCACTGTATAATTCTCAAATGTATTATTGTTCAGTTATACCTAGTGACATTGTCTCATTAAAACGACATGTCTCTAGTTACCCATATATTATGGCGGGTCACCCACGGCAGTAGCCACTCCAACGGTAGAGTCTCCGACCAACGAGCCATTCTAGCTCACGGGAAATTTTCTTGATACTTGCGGACCCGTACGCGGACATCCTGGTATCGTTTTTGTGATCACAGCGCGCACCAAGAGCCACATCCTCTTGGCTTTACTTCCATTCATTATTTACTTAATTATACCATCGCATCGCATTACCAAATTTTCTAACACAGCAGACCAAGATCATTAGTCCAATCCGGAGTCTGTAAACTCGGGATCCAGTGTTAGATACGAGAGCGGCGTATAGAAAGGCCAATGCTCCGTATGAAAGTCTTGGATAATATATATGTATTATTATCCTAGTGCTACAACGTTTTTCTGACGTTCCTTATTTTTCGTATAAGATAGCACCATAGCAGCGCTAGTTCGTTTTATATATAGGTTCTTATATACGAACCAATACTGTTAACTCATCAACAGTAAATAATGAGCAGCTATAAATAAAGATCATGCATATTAAATTAAACATTCAGACAAACAATCTTATCACAGATCACACAGAAGTCTGAACTGAGGAAGCCCTCAGAGACAATCAGAGACACATAACAACATACCGTTCACCCTGATGTATTACGGTGGAGTATGAATCAGCAAGATCCTATGCTCCTTGTAGTCTCTAACGAACTAAACAATACACAATGCTACTGATTAGCATACTGTATAACAACACAATCCTACGGTACCCCGTACCGTCACTAACACCTCCCGGTTAACCCCCGTTATTAACTATCAATGTTGTCGGGTTTAGGTTTAACTCGAGATTGGGAAAAGGTGTTATATTACACGCGTAGTCTTGTTTGTATATTAGTATAGTTGTTGTTAAACTTGTTATCGCATGTAACTTAATGTTTGTTTGTACATCATACAGTTTGTTTCATTATTGTATGTGTGATCCTTTGTCATGCACTATGCATCTTACCTTAGTATTTATTTTTCTAAGGTTTGTCTCTTTTTTTTTTATATTTCATGTGGTATAATTCATCTGTAAACTATACTCTTAATATCTAGGATCCTTATTATCCCATGAATACTCTTAACTTTAGAATTTCCATATCTAATGTTTATAATTCTTTTCTCCTTAACTATTATCATTTTAATTATGATAATTTATGATTATTGAACCATGTCACATTTTCTACACTACTACATATATTTATTTATATGTGTGTATTATGGAACTATTTATTATATGGTAAGTCTCATAATCTATATTCATTCTTTTTAATGAATATCTCTTATATTATAAATGTTATAACTCTTATAACATTAAAAACCATATTATAAATTCCATTTAAAAATGTTATTATTTTCGAACAGCACCTATGTTCTTAAATATTTATAAAATCCACCTCTTAATTAATATAATGTCATTTTATAGTTATATAACATATCTTATGACATTTAAATCATTAAAACAATTATAACCTATAGTTATATTTTGTTTTTAAATACCAAACAGCCTTAGTATTTTCGGTTTTCACTTATAACCATTAAACTTCTATAAACTCACAATTCAATTCCAATTTATAATACATAGTTTCTAACCCCATTAAAACTATATATTATACATATATCTTTATAAAACCTTATATACCATTCCAAAAATTACCAAACTATACCAAAAGGTTATAAACATTATTCCTAACCTTATACTTCTTTTAATCACGGTTTTTTATACATTTGTTACCTATTTATAACAATGTCATAAAATACCATATATTATACTTATATAATTCACATGAACTCCAAATTTAACCAAATAAACTTCTAAAAATTTCTAATAACTTAAGGACTTTTACTAAACTCCATTTACTACCCTTAATTCTCGGTAATTACATTACCACCCCAAACCTTATAAATCTTTTACAATTTAATAAGTATCTCATTATAAGGTAGTATTTTAATTTCTTAAATTTTCTAAACTTGGTCAAAGTCTCCTATATAGTCAACTTTGACCCCTAATACCAAATGGGAACCAATTTTCGGTAATTACAAATAATGACCTATACTTTTCTATTTTTACAATTTTGACCCAAAACTTTATAAAATGTTATAATTTTTATTAAATTCATTTAAAAACCCTAAATTGCTCTAAATTACCCACGGCTTTTCTAATTCCTTAATAATTACGAATTGGCCCCAACTTTAATTATAAGCATAAATAAAACTAAATAAGCTTATAAACTTAAATTAAAATGGCCTAATGACATGGCCTTATTACAACCTTGATCTTGCAAAATAAATTACACAATAAATGTCTCAAAATATAGCATATATATTCGGCCTCTCCATGGTTTAATTATTTTTCCACATAATGTCATAATTTGACCATTATGTTAATTAAATCTCTTAAATGACTAGCTTAATTTATCTTAGCCATTTTTTTACATTTTTAGGTCAATATGACCTATATGTGTATGTTCACTCTCGGCCATATATATATATATACTTAGAGATTGCAAAAATCATAAGTTTAAGGTGTTTATACCTTGATCTATCCTTGTATAGGCTCGGTCACTTGTAGGAAAATTCACCACTTGATTTAGACATGTTTAATACACAAAAATAAGATATGGTTACACTCCAAGCATGAGCTTAACCATAAGGAATAATTAATGTAAGATTTAAGGCAAAAATCACCTTAAAAATGCAAGGGGAGTTCTAGGTATTTTCGACCTGAACCAAACACACCACAAGGTGTTAGATCTACCATATTAACATAGGGAATAGTTAGATCTCGAAATCCTACCTTGTTATTAGGTTTTACCTTGGAAAAATGCCTTAAAAGAGAGTATTTCTCTTGGATCTCGGTCACCCTTGCTCCAAATGGCTAACCAACAGATCCCACATGAAAAGGAGATGAAGATGAGTCTATGACCAAAATTTCACAGCCAAACTCGAAGGGAATCAAAAGTTATGAGCTTAAAGCACATTTTACCTTAAAATGTAGATTTGGACAACCTTGGTCCCTCTACTGGTCTCAACCGAGTTTAGCTCTTGTTCTAACCTTAGAACACTGAGAATAAGCCATAGGAATAGATGAGCCACGAATTTTAGGTGTTGGTGGTGAAAAGATGAAGAAAAAGAGCTAAAAATGACATTAAAACACTTACATTAGGAGCTTAGGAGCTAGACTTGCCTTCCATGGCCAAGAACAAGCTTGGAGAGCTTGAGAGGAAGGAGAGAGGGCTCGGCTGGGATGAGAGGATCGGACAAGGAATCGGACAAGAGGAAGAGGAGAAGAGGGAAAGGTAAGTAAAGTTTGAAAATAATGTAAAAAGTAACATTATTTTGAAAAAGTCTTACATTAGGTAGCATTATTGTCAATCAAGGAAATTAAGCAGCCTCCTCTCTTATTGCAGCCGGCCACCATGATTCAAATGAGTCAATTAATTGACCATTGACCATGCTTGGTCAATGTTGACTCATGCGGGCCCCACTTTAGGTTTTATTAATATTTTAATATTAAATTTGTAAAAATTCGTAAATTTCTGGAATTAAATTCCTAATATGATATAATATGATTATATATCATATTTAAGGATATTTATAATTTTTAAGCCTATTAAAATCAATTAAAAAGGCAATCTCACAAAAACGTGCTTTAAGGAGTTTTAGCGCACATTTTTGTGTCACAGGATGTTCCTGAGCTTAGTTCTCTTTGAGAATGGTTTTATTGTGTTCCTTGATTCATTATAATACTTAGGAATCCACTTTGGATCCTACTTGGGGTCATACAACCTTCATGGCGTCTTAAAGCACATTTTGGCTTTACCGATCTTAAGGCGTGTTTTGCCTTGTTTGAGATCTTATAGATTGTTCCCCAATAATATTTAGATGTTTAATAATCATCTTAGATCATTAATAGATCATTTAATTATATTTTAAAGATTAGGGGTATTTCACTATAACTCTGATCGGGGTGACGTAATAAAAACGCCGAGTGCAGAAGTCCATGTTCTGTGACAACCCCTATAATAGTCTTCTCTACTAAGCAGGTATCATCATGAAATTGGAGGATGCCCCCGTGAGAGCTGTCTGGCAACACTTTTTCCTTTTCCTTTAGAAGGTTTTTTCGACTTGACATTTTCCAATTTTGTTGATTAATTAAGTTTAAGTTACTCATCTAAACATATACTAATTTGAAATCTCGGTAAATTATAATTTTAGAGTAAGGTTAATGGTTTAAGTGGCCCGAGATTACCATGTACCCGGCCATTGTTGTAGTGTTTGAACAGAGCGAAAAGTATGTTTCTCTGTCCAAGAGGTACAGGTATAGCAACATCAGCATATTCTGTCACATAATCATCTACAAGCACCGGACATACCATGCCGTAGTGGTTCACCGCCGACGGTGTCTGTACGAGAGAGGAAAACATTTACCCCACGCCACCAGAATCCTCACCTCCCATCGGCAGAAAACATCGTGCATAAACAGGGTTCCTGAACATTAAGTAAAGAAGGGTTAAACGAACACAATCGAAAGTAAATAGATGTAATAAATAATTATTTCTAAGTTAATGTGACTAAACCTTAATAGATCCATATGGATATGGATCTATCGACTGCACACTACTCTGCGTACTGGTGCCCCTCCTCCCTATCAGCTGATGGTGCATGGGCTGGTCTAGTCCTCCTGACTACTGCACATCTGTGAGCGTATTTTTGTCATCCTCTTGCAACCAAATGCTGAACATTCTGCATAAGCTTGCTCTATCTCAGCAGTAGTAACCTTCAAATGTTCCTCATAGCTGATCATCCTTCCTTGTGAGCCTTTCCTAGACCCCGGATTGCCAAAAGCTTGGCGGATACCAACTTGCACCAAAAACCAATAGCGCGACCAGGATGATCCACTTTCCAAGAGCACGAGAAAGGGGATCATATTGTCTGTTCGGAGCCCAAGAACCTCATAACTTGAGAGTTAACTCTTCCTATAAAACACAAAATTAACAAAATTCATTAATATACAGGCCACAAAACAAAAATTAAAATTATGAACGAAATTAGATACCATTTGATTTATAATCTCTCTCGTGGCATCATCGTACTAAGATTTTCCGGCGTCGAGTTTTTGGCACTCGACTCAACTCCCACACCTTCATCCTTCTGTCGCTAGGAGCCACATCCTGTGGAAGCAAGCCCTTTTGCTCCCACTCTGGTACGCGTTCGGCAATGCTTTACCACCTAAGTGATGTGGGTATAGATTTTTCTTCGCATTTGCCTGCTGTTTTGCACGAACCGCCTACAAATACAATGTAACGTGTAAGATACAAATAAGCAAATAAAACAGCCAAAATGTTATAAAATACAGCGTTGAAATTAGCTCTACCTGGTACTCGGCGTGTGACAATACTCCAACAACCGCGTCCACTGCTCCTCAGTGATGCCCTCGTACGCCTCCCAGGGTGGCAGTTCATCGCCTCTTTCTGCATCATCCGATAGGGTCTTGATACGCAGCACCATGAATGTACTTGTCAGAGAGGCTATTCCTATGGTCGTGTGGAACTGTCGCCCATTTTTTTCAGTATATCCTCCTTAAGAGAAGGATCATGCAAAGAAACGACTCTACAAAAACAATTATTAGTCATTTAGTAACACAAGTAACGAGAAACTCTAAAATTATATAACATATTATAAAAAAATAAACACACCTGAAGAAGCCCAAACATAGTGTCCTTCAATGATTGTGGCACTTGCTTCCAATGGTGATTTATGTCGCAGTAAGTCTTGACCAGGTGGCCAGCATATGCAGTATAATCATGCTTCCAATTACCGTATGGCTGGTTGAATTCATTGAACTGCAAAAAGGCTTCGTGGGGGGGGCTTTAATTGCCTTCAGTGCACGGGTGGCACCTCTCTTCTTCACCTTCTGTCCGGAGGAGGAGGAAGCTGGTGGCTCTGTCACCTGCTGTGATGGACAAGCCTCATCCTCCGGTGGGTGAGTTCTCTTCCCCTTCTTTCCTCCTCGTTGTGCCCGTTTTGCTGGTCTCTGCTGATGAGGATCAGCTTCTTCAATGGGCTGGTCCATAGGGTGATCAGCACTGCAGTAAAGATAGTTAGTCAAATTAATTGGATGAATTTATAATGTAAAGACAAATGTTGAAAAAGTCAGAAAAATAGTAAACATAACATTACCATATAATACTTCTATGTTTTGGTGTTATCAACCCAAAAACCCTCGTCATGGTCTGATCGTGCATAAATCAAGTCATTTTGAGTATCAACATTTAAATCCCGCAACCCCGTAGGAAACAATGTTGTTCCTTCAATCGTCTCATTCTCATCATCATCATCATCCTCATTTTCATTTTCAATCTGAACTGGTCTTCTACCTGGAAGAACAACAGACCATCTGGAGTCTTTTGGATTCTGAACATACCACACTTGGTCACAATCTTTTCCCATAACAAACTGATCATCCTTAAAACTGGCACGTGTGAGATCAACCAAGGTAAGACCTCCATCGTTTTGGATTCCACGTCGGTTGTCCACCAATTTGCAGCGGAACACTAAAAACGAATCAATATGGTAGTCTAGCTCCCAAATGTCCTCGATAACACCATAATATCAACTGGAGCTCCTCACTGGTTGAGACTGGTTACCGATGTGGTACTCATTGAATGCCGCTTCTATTTTTACTCCACTGTTCTGGTTTATTGATTTAGCATCTTGGCGTGCAGTGTAATAAGTATACCCACTAATGCCATACCCCTCAAATGATACAATATTAGGTTCAGGTCCTATTGCCAAAAATCTGATTTCCTCATTGAGAACTTCTGAATTTGATGACGCTTTTTCAAAGACATAATATTTGAACCATTGGACAAACAGTTGGTTTTGTTCTTTCGTAAGCCAAAGATGGTTTCTGGTAGGATTTTGTTGTCTCAACTCATTCATATGAGTATCAAAGAAGGGTTCAACAGCCTCAAGGTGTTGTAACACAAACAGATGTGCTTGATGAATCAGTTGACTTGGTACTTGCACAATCTTTCTTCCAATGACACCTTTGCCTTTATATCTGCCGTAGTGTCTTGGTTTTGGGATACCGATTGATTCTGCTTCATTCAGATAATCAGTCACAAATTCTGTGACTTCCTCAATCACCGTTGCTTCAATTATGCTCCCTTCTGGTCGATATCTATTCCTCATTCTACCCTTTAGAATACCCATGTATCGTTCAAAAGGGTACATGTAGCGTAAGTAGACCGGACCACAAAATTGGATCTCTTGAACAATGTGGACTATCAAGTGCACCATTATGTCAAAGAATGATGGTGGGAAATACATCTCTAATTGACATAATGTTACCACAATTTCACGTTGTAGATCATCGAGAGAGTTTACATCAATTACCTTGCAGCAGACAGCATTGAAGAAGAAACACAATCTGGTTAACGCATTTCTGACATCATTTGGCAATATCCCACAGATTGCTACTGGCAGAAGATGTAACATCAATACATGATAATCGTGAGATTTCATGCCTAACAGTTTCAAATCCTTCATTGATACAATATTCTTCCAGTTTGAAGAATATCCAGATGGTACTTTTACCGAGTGTAGACATTTACAGAAGCTGATCTTCTCATTCTTTGAAAGTGTGTAGCATGCAGGAGGTAGGTATATTCGTCTCTCATTCTCCTGTGGGTGTAACTCTTTCCTTATACCCATGGCTTGCATGTCTTTTCTCACTTTCAATCCGTCTTTCGTTTTGCCGGGTATGTTGAGCAAAGTCCCACTCACTGCCTCACCAACATTCTTTACGATGTGCATGAAATCCAAACAGTGTCTGACAGGCAGGTGACGCCAATACGGTAAATCCCAGAAGATAGAGCATTTTTTCCAAATGTTCTTTGCCGGTTTCGATGTGTTTCCAAAGACGGTCACAATGTCCTTAACCTTTGCATACACTTCCTCAGAGGTCAAAGGTAGACGGGCCACTCGAGTCTCGGCCTCACCATTGAACAGTTTCTTCTTCTTACGATAAGGGTGATCTTCAGGTAGAAAACGTCAATGACACATGTAAACATTCTTACCACAATTTTGTAAACGGTCCGAACATGTGTCATCCTCGCACACCGGACATGCAAATGTTCCTTTCACAGTGTATCCAGACAAGTTCCCGTATGCAGGAAATCGTTGACCGTACAGAACACAACCCTTGAGCGTGAAATTTTCCCTTGCATAAGCATCATACACAACGGTTCCCTCATTCCACAGCAACTTCAAATCATCAATCAATGGGCGAGGTATACATCAATATTATTACCTGGCTGCTTGGGGCCAAATATCAAAAGTGATAACATTATGTACCTGCGTTTCATACACAACCACGAAGGCAAATTGTAGATCACTAGTAAAACGGGCCAAGTACTGTGTTGACTGCTTAATGTGCCGTACGGTTCATCCCGTCAGTACATAGCCCAAGCCTCAAATTCCTATCTTCACCTCCAAAATGTTCTTTGAACCGTCTATTGATGTTTCTCCACTGAGGTCCATCTGCTGGATGTCTTAATTTCTCATCACTCTTTCTACCCTCTGCGTGCCATCATACATTCTTTGCATCTTTCGGATTCGCAAACAACCGTTTGAATCTGGGTATAATCGGCAAATACCACAGTAATTTAGCTGGAGGGCTTTTTTTTTAACGGAGGAGTACGCACCATTTTTATGCTTATACCGGGACAACGCACATTTCGGGCAAGTGTCCAGATGTGCGTATTCACCCCTGTACAACACACAGTTGTTTGGACACGCGTGAATTTTTTTGTACTCTACTCCCATTGGACACACCCATTTCTTTGCCTCATAGGTGGTGGTAGGGAGACCATTCTCATCCGTAGCATATCATGAATCAGCTCGAGGAATGCCGAGAAACCTTTGTCACTCAATCCATATCTTCCCTTCAGGTTGAACAAATTCAATATAGCCGTCAATTTCGTGTACTTTGTGCACGTAGGATACAATGCCGTCTTGGATGCGTCCAACAACCTTTGATACTCATCCGGTCGATCGACAAAATTATTCTCAACGTTATCAAGCATCTCCATTATTTGCTCATCATGATAAGTCTGTTCACTGTCATTGACTCCGAAGCATTTGGGATCGGTTCCGACTCGACAAAATCAAATGTGTGGTCGGTTCTTATCCTCTCCCTTTCATTAATGTACGAGGACCCGACATTATGTTCAACACTTTCTCCATGAAAAATCCATCTCTTATAGTGTGGCATGAAACCGCGAGTCTTCAGATGGAATTCAATTTCCACAATGTTTGTAAATTTCCTTAAGACACCGCAGTCAACACAAGGACAAGGTATTTTCTCCGCCTTTGTCATGTCCTTGTGCGCTCACCGTACATCCAGTCACGCTCCATACTTTATTTGAAATACAAAACGGTACGATTAAACGAAGCGTGACTGTATGCATATTAAATAAGCTAGCTACTCTAACTCTAAGGTTTCAACCTAAATTATATACTAGCACCTATATTATCTGAATACATAATCTCAATGATCAAACAAAAAGCAAAGTTTAGTTGCTTACTTGTACACAGAAAAGGAAACTGCAACGGTGACGGAAGAAGGTGGAAAATAAGAGAGGTAGTTCACAGACTTAAATGTGGTGAGACCTGATAAAGACAAAATTTAGATATTGTTATACATATACACATACATCAAACAATATTAATTACAAAGAGATTTTGTTAAAAAAAAAATCAGCATGACCTTTGCATAATTTTATCTATCCCATGCTTATTATTAAGCATTCACCAATCATTCAACAACACAAATTTCCATCACAAATCAAACTAATACCAAATTTATTCATCATACCAAATTCAATATTTGGTGGAAATACAAAGTGTAAAAGAGAAAAAGAAAAGTTAGATTATATTACCGGTTCTTCCACTCCGCTTTCAATATACCGTGCAATGAATGAGGAAATCTTAAGCACTTCTCTATAGATAGAATAGAAACTCATTAGTTTATGTATGTTAATTGTTCGTAATTAGGATTGTAAAAATATATATAATAATCTAAAAAGATGAAGATGTAAGTTGAGTATATTACGGGTTCACAAATGAAGTGTATTCAGCCCCGTACGACTTCAGTCTGGTGAGCCCATTTAGTGATTTCCCCTTACAAAGGAATAACCACACAAAATGAGTAAAAAACAAAAATATATATAATAAGCTAAAAAGATGAAGATGTAAGCTGAGTATATTACGGGTTCACAAATGAAGTGTATTCAGCCCCGTACGACTTCAGTCTGGTGAGCCCATTTAGTGATTTCCCCCTACAAAGGCATAACCACACAAAATGAGTAAAAAAACAAAAATAAAACACAAAAATAAAACTATAAAATTAAATAATCGACTCGAGAAAAAATAAAAACGCAAATAAAATTGAAAAAAAATATTAAAACTTATCAAGTAAATATATCCTAATTGAACTAAGAGAAAAGATAAATGAACTACATACTATTAAACCTACAGAATAAATTCGAAAGCTAAAAAACGAATTATGTAACTTTATACTAAACCAATTCAAGTAATGACAAAAAATAAAATAAACAAAGCAAACCGCAAAATAAAAAACATAAAGCAAAAAATCAGAATAAATACTAAAAGTCTATAACGAAAGCAAGTAATCCTAACTAATCAAATTTGACGTATAATTAAACAAAGTAAAAATAAACACAAGAATAAAAAAGAGTAATGAAAAAAAGAGCACGTAACAAAATTTTAAAAAAGAAAGCAAATTCAAACTTAGCATGTAAATATATCCTAATTGAATTAAGAGAAAAGATAAACGAACTACATACTATTAACCTACAGAATTAAATTTAAAACCTAAAAAAAAGAATTATGTAAACCTAACACTAAACCAATTCAACTGATAACAAAATAAACAAATTAATTTTCAACACTTGCTCTAGTTTTCTAAGTTCTCCTTGTTACAGATTTTGTTCTCATTCCTACCACTCCATGTTCCTTCAACTAGTGTCATCTAGCACACACTTGCCTTATCTTAACCCAAGGTTCTACTCCACTCAACTCAAGTTCACCTCTACAACACCTAGTTACTCTAGGTTCTTTTTTCCTCAACTCAAGTCATCTAATTTCTAGGACAATTTTGACAGAATTTCCCCTATAATTTTAGCATTACCCACACACAATTTCAGCTCACCAACTCATTTCTAATGTCCACAACAATCTTAAGCACTAACATACATTAAATTTCTGCACAAACTCATCTATTTCCCCTTGGCTTCCAAGCCCTTAATCATCATTTTATTAACACTTAAACAACTCAATCTCTTCCTCATTATACAATAACACCACTAATACTCAAAGCAATGTTAGTTCCTCATATTCAAGCAATTAAAAACGAAAAGCAAAACGCAAAATCAAAAACGAAAAACAACCACACAAATGAGCAAAAAACCACAATTATTCACTCAAACATTTTGTCGAGCACCTTGTGTGCACATATAATTTCACTTTTACAATACTACATATATACACAAATTTCATACACTCCACTAATTTATCATCCACATTCACATTCAATCACAATTTCAGCAACAATCAATCCATAAATTTAGGTCAAATTCGATTTACCAACAATTCTCCCCCAAATCGCTTGCTGCTGCTGCTTCTTCTGTTCGAACTCGCCGGTGACGACGGGGCGGCGACAACCAGACGGCAAGGAAGGCGCGGCGGCGAGGACGAGGCGGCGGTGGCAGGATCGTATCGCGGTCGCCTCTCGGTCGCAGCAGCAGCGGGAGAACGGGAGAGAGATGAAGCGTCGGGGTGAAATGAGAGAATTAGGGTAGGGGTTTGTTATAAAGAACCTATTTCGGCGGTTCTAAGGTAAGAACCGCCGAAATAGGTCATCGATATTTTTTTTAAAAAAAATCAGCCCCTATTTCGGCGGTTTTTAGTTTACAACCGCCGAAATAGGTGGTCCTTATTTTTTTTAAAAATAAAACAGGCCTATTTCGGCGGTTCTTACCTAAGAACCGCCGAAATAGGTCTCTGAAATTGCTCTATTTCTGCGGTTGTGTAACAACCGCAAAAATAGGCGTAGAAAAAGACCATTTTTGTACTAGTGACGGGATCTAAATGGGTCCTTGTTTACATCTAGGACCTAACAACCATTGGGGAGCTCAACGGATGAGCATGGTCATATAAATCTTTTCAACCCTTTGGTAATATGTGAGTCCTGGTGTATGAATACCCCACTTGGGTGAATGCTCGAGTTGCAGTCCTAGGCAGAACTTTGTCTTACCAAGATCTGTCATTTCAAATTCTGACTTTAAACATTCAACAACTTGTTGAAGTTCTGCAAATGTTCCAATTATGTTGAGGTCATCAACATAGACTGCAATTATGACAATCCCAGATCCATTTTTCCTTCGCTAAGGTGATTATACCACATACGGCCCGACTACTTTAGTCCATAGAGGGATTTATTCAATTTAATAGAGAAATTTTCTATAGAGCTTGATTTAAATGCTTCGGGCAATTTAAATACCTCTGGAAGCCTCATATAAATGTCGCTATCAAGCGATCAATATAGATAGGCTGTAATACATCCATTAAACGCAACTCAAGATTTTCTTAGATTGCCAAACTAATCAAGTATCTAAAACTTGTGGCATCCATAACTGGGGAATAAGTTTCTTCATAGTCAATACCAGGTCTTTGACTAAAACCTTGTGCAACTAAACGAGCTTTGTATCTTACAATTTCATTTTGCTCGTTTCTTTTTCGCACAAACACCCATTTACAACCAACTGGTTTTATCTGACTAGGTGTATGGACCACTGGTCCAAAAACCTCACATTTTTTAAGTGAGTTTAATTCTGCTTCAATAGCATCTTTCCATTTTGGCTAATCATTTCTTTGTCTGCATTCTTCAACAGACTTTGGTTCATGATCTTCTTCATTATTCATAACTTGTAGCGCTACATTATATGCAAAAGTTTCATCGATGTCAATTTCATGTCGGTTCCATCGAATTCCAGTCATGACATAGTTGATCGAGATCACTTCATTATCAATATTCGTTTTAGGTACCTGATTTTTCTGTATTTCTACAACTGTTATGTCTACAGACTCTTCAAGAGTCTCACCCTTCTCACTTGGGCCATCTTTAATGCATGCTCCCTTACGTTTTTAAGGGATGTTATCTTTGGAGCCGACTGGTCTACCACGCTTTACACGTGTGTTAGACTCATTTGCAACCTATCCTCCATGGACATCAATTCTAGCGGGAGCATTTTTAGCTGGCACATACGACTGTGTCACCTGATTTAGGCCGGTAAATGCATCAGGCAATTGGTTTGCCAGCTTTTGGAGATTAATAATATGTTGAACATCATGTTCACATTGCTTAGTGCGAGGATCGTAATGTAGTAATGATGTTTCATTCCATGTAATCTCCTTTACCAATTGCTTATTTTCTCCCCCTAATGATGGGAAATGTGACTCATCAAAATGACAGTCAGCAAATCGAGCTGTAAACAAGTCCCCAGTTGTTGGCTCGAGATATCTAATAATTGAGGCAGATTCAAACCCAACATATATTCCCATTCTACTTTGAGGCCTCATTTTGGTTCTTTGCAGTGGAGGTATAGGAACATATACCACACAACCAAAATCCTCAGATGAGAGATATTGGGTTCTTGACCCGTAACCGTTTGTAATGGTGACAACTTATTATAGCTTGTTGGCCTAATGCGAATCAAAGTAGCTGCATGTAATATAACATGTCCCCAAGCAGATACTGGGAGTTTTGATCTCATTAGTAACGGTCTTGCAATTAACTACATATGTTTGATCAAAGATTCTGCCAAACCATTTTGGGTATGCACATGAGCTACTGGATGTTCAATGGTTATTCCAATGGATATGCAATAGTCATTGAAGGCCTTGGAGGTAAATTCACCAGCATTATCCGTGTGTATGGATTTGATTTGATTATCAGGAAAATTGGCTCACAATCGAATCAGTTGAGCCAATAATCTTGCAAATGCCATATTGCGGGTTGATAATAAGCTAACATGTGACCATCTGGTTGATGCATCTATCAAAACCAGAAAATATATAAATGATCCACATGGTGGATGGATAGGTCCACATATATCACCCTGAATCCTTCTGAGAAAAGCAATCGGCTTTGTCTCGAGTTTAACTAGTGATGGCCTCATAATTAGTTTTCCTTGAGAACAAGCACACACGGAAAACTATTTAGTTGAAGAATTCTTTTGTATTTCAACATATGACCATATGAATTTTCCATAATTCTTCGCATCATGATTGAACCGGGATGGCCTAACCGGTCATGCCAAGTTTTGAAATCATCAAAATATTTCAATTTTTCAACAACATGTATTTCAGTTGTATTGATATACGCAGGGTACAACCCAGAGGAAATGACAACTAGCTTTTTCAATATTTGTCTCTTTCCAGCTATCACTTTCGTGATGCCAATATATTCAACTTTCCATCATTCCCGTCTCAATGTGATACCCATTTCGGCGTATATCAATGAAACTCAACAAGTTTCTTTGAGACGTGCTGGGAAACAATGCATTTTAATGCATATTTTTGTTCTCTTAGGTAGTATAATAATTGCTTTTCCATACCCTTCAACAATGCTCGTACTACCTGATAGGTAGTAACCTTTACAGCATAATTTCGCAAGTGATAAAAATATTTCTTATACTTAAGAATCGTGTGCGTTGCAGCACTGTCAATAAGACATACGTCTTCACCATCCGTCAATGACTTTATTCAATAATAATTATATTTAGAGTCTGTCATAAAAATAAATAAACATAAATTAGGAACAATCCTATATGTATCGTTTTTGTGACATCATTTTAATATCATAATTGAAGACTTTCTGGCATGATGTCTTTCTTTCTTTAAATAATACTAAAATTAAATTTAGCAGGCACAATGCCCTATATAGCGATGTAATCATCATAGAGGTCAAAACTTGACATATGAACATACATTCTTATACTATGTCGCTTAACTAGATTTTTTTTGAAGAGCTACTATCATAAATTTTCGCTGGTGCTATACCATTAGGGATGGCAATGGGTCCGCGGGTACCCATTTCACCCGACCCACTAAATCGGGTGAAAAACCCGCATAAAACGGGTGAAAAGCGGGTGACGGGTGGAACGGGTACGGGTGCGGGTCGGGTGACGGGTGAACATTTTTCACCCATCACCCGACCCGCTCACCCGCATAGATATATATATATATATATATATATATATATATATATATATATATATATATATGTTACTTATTATTCATTCTCCTTCACTCATGATTTTTGTAACCTTAACTAGTGAACAAGGAACATTCATGCTCTGGGTGACTGCGCCATTCTTTATTCTCACCACTCTCGGTAATTTTACAGCCCTAGCATACTTGCTCTACGCAGTTTCTAATTATCTTCACTGAAGGTAATTGCAACCCTAACTGGCAAACATGGAACAAAGATGCTCTGTGCCTCTATTTTCTTTCTTCACTCTCGGTAATTTTGAAACCCTAACTAAAAAACAAATAACTTACATGCTCTACGAAGTTTTTCATTCTCTTCATTGAAGGTAATTTCGCAATCCTAACAGGCGAACATTGATCATACATGCTTTGCGCCTCTATTTTCTCTCTTCACTCATGGTAATTTTGCAACCATAATTGGCGAACATGAAACGTACATGCTCTGTGCAATATTTCATTATTTTCTCTGAAGTAATTTTCACAATCCTAACCGCGAACATAGAACATACATGCTTTGTGTCCCTATTTTCTCTCCACTAACAGTAATTTGCAAACCTTAGTGGCGAACAAGGAAAAGAAAAACAAACGGGTAAATGGGTAAACGGGTTCACCCGCTTCACCCCGCGGGTGACGGGTGAAACGGGTGAGGGTGATACATTACGGGTGACGGGTCGGGTACGGGTGGAGCGGATGAAGTCGGGTGACGGGTGCGGGTGATGTCCACCCGACCCAAACCCGACCCATTGCCATCCCTATATACCATCATGATTCTTCATAAAGCATAATACAATGCTCATCTCGTACAAAAGTAAATATATAAATACGACTGCATATGAATTAACCAGGTGTTATACCATCTTTTCGATGAGTGATCTACCCAATATCATATATATTAGAATAATTTTTGGCGCAATACCAATATTATATTATAGCAAGATCAAACTTTTCAGGAGCAATACCTTTTACAGCATATCAAAATTAAACTTTCAGGCACAATGCCATTTACTATATACTGAAGTTAAGTTTCAGGCACAGTCTTTTATATTTTGGCAATGTTGGCTATTCTTAAACACTTTTGTCATAAAATAAATAGGCATAGAAACGATCATACATGTATCTATTTTCAGGACATCGCTTTTATATAGCATCAAAAGCTTTCTGGCGTAATGCCTTAGTGATTTACAAATTAAAACTCAACAGCCGCAATGCCGTATGTAGTGAAGTAAGCATTATAAATAATAATAAATAAATAAAATTTGAACCATATATCAAAATAAATAATGTAGAATAAATGGAATATTAAATAACAACAGAATCAGGCATGATGTCTCACGTGATAAGTAGATCTGACATGATGCCTCATGCGATAAATATTCCTGGCACGATGCCTCAAAGGATAAGTAGATCTGGCATAATGCCTCATGCGATAAATATTTCTGGCACGATGCCTCACGCGATATATATATATATATATATATATCTGGCACAATGCCTCACATGATATATATCTGGCACAATGCCTCACGTGATATATATATCTGACACAATGCCTCATGTGATATTTATTTATGATACAATGCCTCACACGATACGTAATAATTAAACTACGAAAGAAATAAATTAATGAATAAATAAATATAAACAAAAAATGAATAAATTAAACGCTACGAAATGAATGAAATAATTAAAAATAAATAGAATCTGGCACAATACCTCACGTGAAATTAATATCCGGCATGGTGTCTCACGTTAATAAATAAATAAGTGCGAAGCATAATAAATTAAACAAAAAATAATATACTAAAATAAATAATAAATAAGTTTTGGTGTAATGACTCACGTGACAAAAATTCCGGGCACAATGACACAGTAGTTATAATATATATATGAATTGACATGTGTAATCGGCAACAATAAACATATAGCGTCAAATCTATATCAAATAAAATAAGGAAATGCAATCGGCATCAATAAACTTAGAAATCGACAATTTGTATTACAGATTGAAATCGGTAACAATACATAATCGGTATGTTATAAAAATCGGTAACAATATTGAAATCGGCAGATTATGAAAGCGGCAACAAGAAATGAAATAGACAGATTATGAAATCGGCAAATTATGAAATGACAACAATAAATGAAATCATCAGATGTGAAGCGTGAGTGAGTTTTTTGTATTTGCCATGATCGGAGATGGATAGGAAAGGGAGCGATTGTCATAGTGCTGATAGTATGTTTGTAATGTAGGTTATTTTTCTGAGAGAAGAAAGTAATGAGTAGATGTGTGGCGGATTTATCTCTTAATTGGTGCCCAGCGAAACCGGGTTAGTTCAAAATTTAGAGCGTACTGATAACGTGTTATGAATGAAGAATTGAGAAAGGAGTAAAAGAGGCAGTTTTCATTCACTTCACAACTGAGTACAATGGTCTCTATTTATAGAGAGAAGGGGATAACCTAAAAGGGTAATATGGACATTCACTATTATATATATATATATATATATATTATAACATTTATTAATTATATTACAGTATCAATTATCTCGACCGCAAACTTATTCACTAGTTTGTAATTATTACAAGTGACTTTTAAAATTCTAAGAATTCATTCACCAAATTGGATTACTAATTGTTGTTCAAAAATCTCAAATCTCTTTCATCTTTATTTGCTAAACTATCTCTTATAACATTTTGACGTTATTAGAAAAACTAGCACCTTTCAAGCTCTCTTTAAATTTTTAGAAACCACCATCCTCCCTAATTGTCGACACCGATGAAGGGAAACAACCGCTTTTCAAAATCTAATTGTCGACATCGAACCACCGTAAGCTGAAACCACTCGATTATTCTTCATTTACCAAAGTCATGTTATCTGATCCTGCTCTCTCATTCATTCTCTCTGCAATTTCTTTCAAGTTTTTAATTGTTTTTTATTTTTACTCTCATTCATTTTCTTTGTGTTTTTTTTTCATTGTCTATTTTGTAGCTGAGAAGAAAGTAAGAATGGCTTTCGATCAGCACATTGCTAAAACCAAATCAAAGAGAAAGACAAACTAAATTTAGTATGTTTTTTGAATATTTTTTAAGTATTAGAGTATTTTTATGTAAATTAAGTGGTAAAGCATTTAGCTACAGAGTAAATAAAGTATTTGAGTATTTTTGTATACTAAGTTTTTAAGTATTTTTGTATACTAAGTTTTTAAGTATTTTTGTATACTAAATATTCGAATGTTTATGTGCTAAGCATACGAATCAGGATAACTAAAGTATACGAATCATTATTCAAGTATTTTTGTATACTAAGTATACAAATCAGTATTTTTGTATACTAAGTATTCGATTATTATTATTATTTTAAAGAAAGATAATTACCATTGATTAAGCACATAAATTATGTACATGACTTGGGATCTGATCACCACACCAAAAACTATCACCCTCTACTTGGCTTCATGGACTTTCCCTTGATAAAAAATGAGCTTCAACATTATCCCCTTTGGTATAAAGCTAAAACACTTGTAATCAAAACCTAAGCTTTTAACCAAAATCCTATATAAATCTTAACACAATCACTTACATCATTCCTCATACCATTCCCCAACACATTCAAGTAGTCTATCATTTGCTTACAATCTGTCAAAAAATCAACATTGCGCCATCCTAGCTGCAAAACCTTTCCAACAGTAAACTCCAATTGTATACTAAGTATTCGAGTAAATAATGTTTTCGAGTTTTTTAAGTTAAGTATTCGAATATTGTTGTGTACTAAATATTCAAGTGTATATATACCAAGTATACGAATCGGGGTAAATAAAGTATACGAATTAGTATTCGAGTATTTTTGTATACTAGTATACGAATCAGTATTTATGTATAATAAGTGTTCGAGTATTTTTGTATACTAAGTATTCGAGCAAATGAAGTATCAGAGTATTTTTAAGTTAAGTATTTGAGTATTGTTGTATACTAGTATACGAATCAGTATTTATGTATAATAAGTGTTCGAGTATTTTTGTATACTAAGTATTCGAGCAAATGAAGTACCAGAGTATTTTTTAAGTTAAGTATTTGAGTATTTTTATATACTAAGTATGTGAATCAAGTAAATAAAGTACTCGACTGTTTCAATACTAAGTATACAAATCCATATAAATAAAGTATTCGACTATTTAGATACTAAGTATACAAATCCATATAAATAAAGTATTTGACTATTTATAAAGTCAGTATACATTATTCGACTATATATATATATATATTAAGTACTCGACTGTTTTTGTATATATTAAGTATTCAACTCTTTAGATACTAAGTATATAAAGTTATATAAATAAAGTATTCAACTGTTTACATACTAAGTATACGAATAAATATAAATAACGTATTTGGTTGTTCAGATATAGACTATACTAAAGTTAGTATACAAATATGTAGAAATATACCGTTCGACTGCTTAGATACTTAGTATTCTGATTGTAATGGGAGAAAATATATTAAAGTTAGTATTCGACTGTTTTTGTATAGATTTAAGTATTTGGCTATTAAGATATTAAGATATTAAGTATGCTACTCTATAGAAATAAAGTTCATTTTTTAATAGTACTAATTATTACTGTAACTTTTTATCAACAATATTTTTTTATGTAACAGCTAACACAAGAAAATGATCTGAAATCATTTATCTCAACTTGTAGAGGTTCAACTGCCCGCCTGATTGACTTGATACAGGGATTGAAGAGTGATCCTATGAGGCTACTTAAGGAAGTTGCTTTAGAAAAAGCTGGATTCGGTCTATTACTAACAATCAACGACCGTTACCACCAATTGCATGTAAATGGATCATCACAAGGTGTTAAGTTAAGATCTACTAGACACTTTATATCTGGTTTCACATTGAGATCAAATGACGGAAAACATCCAGACCGAGGCGCATCATCTTTCGAGTTAACCAAAACGAGTTGATAGGTCGTTTGGTAATAAAAGATGGTCGTTGTAGTGAGATCTGAGCTGAGGTAGAATGGGCAGATTGCGTTGGAATCATTACAGATGCAATGTAGATATGATACCAAGAATCTGGAAAAATACTACTGGTGGTGAAGTGGAATGAGGAAGAAAAAGCTAGATAGTATTTAACACAGTCATTTTGACTATTCATCTACCATTTCTCTGTTCAGTTTTATGTCCAGTGAAAAATGAAGAAATACCGACACAATTGTCATACAAAGCCTTACTCGAATACTAGTTTGTGTTAATTCATTTACATGTAAATATTAATACTAGTCTTCGTTTCAAATACTAAGTTAATTCTACTCGAATTACCATGTAAACCTATACTCAACTACCAACGACACCTATTCTAATTGATAAACTTGAAATACTAAATCAGTGGTGAAATACCCCAAAACCTTGATATGTTGTTTAAACATTAAACTATGGTATTTAAAGGCTAAAAAGTGCCTTAGAAACATCAGTGGACAATTTAAACTGTAACACCCCTCTCCATAATCACGATATAATCTCTCACGTAGCAATAAATAAAACGTCTCACAGCAGAAAATAACCAACTATTACAAAACTCACTCGGGTGTCACCGGCCATTACTCGCCCATGCGAGCAACGTAGCCAAACTACATCCAACTTCCAAAATAAACAAACTGCTAACCGCAGTGATAACGAGAAATTCCTATACATCATACTAAATCCATAAATCATAAACATCGACAAGTGAGCGTCTACCCAAACCTGAAAATACACAACCTTACCATAAGACCATACACCATCTTCATTGCTATACAACATCTCCAATTACCCTGTTCCTGCTCTTCAGCTCCGACAATGGTCAACAACCTGTAATGGTGTAGTATCAGCGATAGACGCTGAGTATGCCGGGCCTGGACCCTAATGGTCACTTGTCATTTTAACCATCTTATTATTAGATTGGTTTCACGCTTTACCATTTTACAGATATATTCAATACTGTAATACACATGCATAATAAATTTAACCATCCATCCAAGTATCCAAACATTCATTTAATATTCCATACAACATTTATATATCGAACGTATCGAGTAATAACAATATAATGTACAATGTACATTCGCCGTAGCGTACAGTTTTCATATTTAATTTACCTTAGCCTCGTAGGCTCCATCCAACCATCAACACACAATAAAATAACCACAAGTATAACCAATGAACAACAAAGCGAAACAACGAGATAACAAACAAGTATTAAGTCTCGTCCATGGTATTGTTCGCCACTGTATAAGTCTCAATTGTTTTAGTTGTTCAGTTATACCTAGTGATAATGTCTCGTTCAAACGACATGTCTCTAGTTACCCATATATTATGCGGGTCACCACGGCAGTGCCACTCCAACGGTAGAGTCTCCGACCAACGAGCCATTCTAGCTCACGGGAAATTTTCTTGATACTTACGGACCCGTACGCGGACATCCTGGTATCGTTTTTGTTGATCACAGCGCGCACCAAGAGCCACATCCTCTTGGCTTTACTTCCATTCCATTATTAATTATACCATCGCATCGCATTACCCATTTTTTTCCCCTAACACAGCAACTACGTCATTTAGTCCAATCATCGGAGTCTGTAAACTCGGGATCCAGTGTTAGATACGAGAGCGGCGTATAGAAAGGCCAATGCTCCGTATAAAAGTCTGGATAATATGTATAAGTTATTATCCTAGTGCTACAACGTTTTACTGACGTTCCTTATATTTCATATAAGATAGCACCATAGCCGCTAGTTCGTTTTATATATATAGGTTCATATATGCGAACCAATACTGTTAACTCAACAACAGTAAATATTAAGCAGCTATAAATATACAATTCATGCATATTAATTAACACATTCAGACAAACAATCTTATCACAGATCACACAGAAGTCTGAACTGAGGAAGCCCTCAGAGACAATCAGAGACTCATAACAACATACAAGTTATATCAACCAAATCCGAGCCCAAGGAGCAACCTTAGGACAACTCGGATCAAACCCCTTTACATACCGTTCACCCTGATCGTATTACGGTGGAGTATGAATCAGCAAGATCCTATGCTCCGTGTAGTCCGCTAGCTTGTCAAGCGTCCTTGTCAGAAGTATAATCTAAACGGTATTAAAACCATAAGCCAGTCTCCATGACTAACTACATCCGGTATTTCCGAATAATAAGTAACCCCGACAGTTTCACCTCTGTTTTCTACAGTTGTTTGTTACGGGTTTCTCTAAAACAGTCGGTTTGTTACTTAAGACGCGTACGTCAAAACATTCAACTCTTAAGTTTAATTCCTTATATTTCTTTTAATCTTATCCACATCTAGTTTAGGTACGTAACCTATAGTTGCATGTATGCATGCATGATTGTATTATATTATTATTTTTGTATTGCATCACTTATTATATTGTATCATTCCCCCACCATCCACTATAATACAATGTATTATATGATCCATTTATCTTTAGCAAATAATATTTGCATCCAAAATTCATAACTTATAGTTCGTAACTATATTTTTTTTAAATAACCACCACCATTAAATCATATGGTTCCAACCAAAATATATATCCACCTTATATACATTATCCTTGTGTATGTATATATTTACTACGTAGGTAATTCTCATGAGTTTCCTAAACTCTTATATTTTATGTTACGTTTTATCATCTTTTATTAGATGATTATTCCCATTAGTTGTATTATATTATACAACTTATATTAAGATTATTATCCTAATATTATGTAACATTTTATGTTGTATAATTACAACTCCTAAGGTTTATTCCATAAACACTTAGTTTATAATCCCATTTATTTACAGTTTGTCACATTCTTTGATGTGAATATCCTTACTCATATTAGTTCCACCTAAACCATATAATTGTTATAACATTTATAACATTATAGACCTTAGTCTAAAATTCATTTTCCAAACTTTATCAATTCGGTAAAGCCCTTAATTTTATTTAAGTTCCGTTTGACCACATAACATTAAGTAATGTTATACCATATTCTAATATCATTTGATATGATATTTTTATTTCCCTTAACTTATAACCTATAGTTTTTATACAAAACTATTTATTATTGCCTCTTAGGCACCATATCGAAACCATATTCTTTTTCATAAACCATAGTTTTATTTACAAAACCACCCCTTAAGTTATGCCATGTTATATATTCCATTTATATAACATTTCTAACTTATAAAAAAGGTATAACCTACGGTTATTTTTGTAAATTTCGAACAGCCCTTGTGCTATTCTATAATTGCCATTTGGCCCTATTTATAACACATAGTTTCATAATTCAAAAACTATAATTATACATATATCTTATTAGATATTCTTATATAATTCTAAAAATCACCAAATTTCTCCAAAGGGTTATTATTACCTTATTAACCCATAATAATTGGTATTTACTATACCACCACCTATATTTCTCCAAAGTGTCATAATGATAATAACTATATGTTATACATATATAGTTCATTTAATTCCAAAATCAACCCAATAAATTCCTAAAAATTCCTAATAGCCCATGGGTGTTTAAAATAACATTGTACACCCTTAATTTTTCGGTAATAACATATTTACCATATATGTTATGAAAATTTTACCATAAGATACTTATCTTATTATAAAGCCTTAAATAAGTTATTTAACTTATCTAATTTGGTCAAAACCTAGCATATGGTCAAGGTTGACCACCTTAATATTTCCTTGACCACCAATTCCTTATAATTACGGTTTAGTACCCAAACTTTCTAAATTCACCAACCCCAAAACTTTATAAAATCTTATAAACTTTATTTTAACTCCTTTTAACTATAATTTCGGCCTTATTATTCTAAAGCCCCAAATTTAATTTAATTACACCATAACCCCTCATTCTCTTCGGTAATTATTTTTCACCACTTAAGCTTAATTAAAAGCTTGTAAATGCATAAATAAAATGGCCTAAAATACATGGCCTTATTACAAACATTGTCTTGCAAAATAAATTACACATAAATGTCCCAAAAATACATATAGATTTCGGCCTCACCACTCACTTTTTATTTATTTACCAAACTTCCACATAATGTCCTAAATTTGACAATTATGCTTGTTTAATTAGTTATAAAATTTATTAAACCATTCCTTAATCATTTTAATTCAAACAAGACCATTCTTCTTCACTCACGCATTTTAAGGTTAAAACAAGACCTTATTATTCTTCTTCACTCACGGCAATTTAATTAGAAGTGGTTTAAGAACATATTAACTTAGCAAAGTTAATGTTTAAGTGATTTATACCTTGATTTAACTTAGGTAGATCCTTGTTTGGATTCGCCACCTTAAGGAGAATTTCTCCAAAGCTTCTCTTACATGTTTTCAAACAGAAAACAAGGCCTAGTTAGTCCCCAAGCAAGATCTAACCATAAGAAGTAATTTAAGTCATGAAAATCATGGATTTTTACCTTAGATCTTCAAGCTTGATATAGATCTACTTCGGCCCTATTTTTCCAGAAGATAAAGAGTATCAAACACTCTCAAGAACAAGGTATAAAACCGTGGGTGAATTATCTTGGAAGATAGTTAAGTTTTACCTTGTTTAAGGTGCCAAAAATGGTGTTTTTGGCTTGGATCTAGCTACTCCTTGTAGATCTTGGAATACCAACTGAATCTACATGAAAAGGAGAAGAAAATAAGGCTAGGGAACCAAGGTTTACAACCGAAATCTTCAAGAAAGAAGAGATATGTGCTTAGAGCACATTTTTACCTTAAATGGTCAAGACTCGAACTTTCCTTCTTAGATCTTGTTTTGGCCGAAAATGATTCTTCATTTAACCTCCAAAACACTCTACATAGATGTATAGAAAAGGTTGGAGTGTAGATCAATGGAAAAAGGAAAGAAAAATGAAGAAAATGGGCATTTTTATGCCTTAAGAGCTTACCTAGAGCTTGAGCTCTCTCCAATGGAGCTTGGTATTCTTACCTTCGGTCAAGAGAATCCAAAGGGAGAGTTTGGCCTTGAGTTCCACGGTTGGAATGGAACTAATGAGGCAAATGACCTAATTTTGGCTTAAAACACATTTTTGCATTTTTTTATGATTTAAGTGGCTTGATGACTCACCAAGGTTGATTGCAATTGATAAATTCGTTGGAGACAGCAGCAAGGGACAGCCGGCCATGATAGGAAAGGTGAGTGAATTATTTGAGCATAATTGATTCAATAATGGTGTAATATTATAACTTTTAGCAATTAATTATTGAAATGAGTCATCACTCTTGTCTTGTCCTTGCTTGGAGTCTTGTGTCAACCGTGTAACAAGGAGAGGAGAGGCTCCTCAATCGGCTCCAACCTCACATGGGTAAGCAAGTGGTAAGTTACTTTTGTGTGTTTATATGTAAAAGTGTACTTTTTCCTTATTTTATGTAAAAGTAAGGTAGTATAATTAATTGTCACATGGGACTTGTCTCTTGGTCTGTTTAGAGACTTTCCCAACTGATTTTATGCAGTCCAACTCGTGGTCAATGGTCAACATTGACCAACTTAGTCAATGTTGACCCAAACGGGCCCCACTTTAGGGTTTTATTAATATTTTAATATTAAATTTGTAAAAATTCGTAAATTCTTGGAATTAAATTCCTAATATCATATAATATGATATTTTATTATATTTAAAGGTAATTATAACCTTTTAGCCCATTTAAAACCAATTTAGAAGGCGATTACACAAAAACGTGCTTTAAGGAGTTTTAGTGCACATTTCGTGTCGCAAGGTGTTTCTGAGCTTGGTTTTCTTTGACAACGGTTTTGTTGTGTTCCTTACATGATATTTGATCATGGTATTCAATTTTATATCATTTAGAGGTAATTAAACCTTTAAGGTATTCTTAGAGCACCTTTTTGCCCTTTTTGACCTTGAAGCATGTAAATGCTTTTTCTTTGTGTTGGAGTGTTGTCCAACGGTTGTAGTATGCTTAGTAATATGTTAATATGCCTAGGACAAATTTTTAGGTCCTAAGTAGTTCATTTGGGTATTTATTTACCCTAACAGTCAAAGGGTGCAACATCTTGTTTTGTGTTGACCACTGTTGTTCTCAGTTGACTTTTAAGGCATGTTTAGGCCTTAATTAATGTAATTAAATAGTTAATCCATGTTTATTAATTTGGGGTATTTCAATCTATCCCCCTTAAAAAGACTTCGTCCCGAAGTCTCTTAATCATATAGGTAAGTGTATATAAATGTATAACTACCCATTGTTCCCATAATGTATATCTATGTGATATATCATTTACACACATCGTATTGCGCTTATACAGCACATAGCCATCACTTTGTGGCGTTAGTTCAATCATATATGGATATAGGTGATCCATCAGTACCATCATTTCCTATCAGTTCTACATCATACCACCTTTCCACATTCCATATCTAATGATTCATTTCGTATCTAGGCGATACCATATGTAATCATTCTATAAAGCAATATGAATACATATCACAATTAGCATAAGAAAAGTGTCACACACATGATGTAAACACAACATTCATACATGTATCTCGTAAGATACATACAAACAAGTGTACATCACACACAAACAAACCAAACAACTCACGCCCCGCGTACCAACCATAACCATCAAAACCAATTCACTGTATGCCATGCATACGAAACAATTCATTGTATGCCATGCATACTAAACAACAAACCTTGTATGCCCCGCACACCACCAATTCTTTGTATGCAATGCATACGAAGACAAACAAAACTTAGTGCACACATGTGCACAGCCAAGAGGCTCTACCCCCCTTAAAAAGGGTTACGCCCCCGTACCCCACAAGTATACAACAGCCGCTCAACAAGGAGCGCTGGATACTTGGCTCTCAAAGAGTTCACCAACTCGTGGATTATCCTCATATCAAGAGACGGGTATGACTCTAGCCCTTCTGGGCTCCACAATATATAAAGGGTGAGGCACCAACTATTTGTGCTCTCTCTAAGTTCGTTCTTATGGGCCCACTCGCTCCGTATGAGGTGCAGACCCATGAACATATGCTCAATTTGCCTCTTTTTTTTCAATTGCTGTGAATCCACTCGTTTGGATCACTAGCATATATGCGTGTGTCTTCTTACTGATATTCAGCTTGAGGTGTAGTATTACATTGGTGTGTTATTAGTACTTAGTGCTCTTTGCACTTGTCTTTGTAATACTAAGACGTACCAGCCTATATGTCCACGTAGATGATAATTGTCATCCGTGTCTCCTGGTGGTTTTGTTCCGGAGTAACACACTGTTGTAGTTCTTTCTCTTTTTTTTACGCACTAGCGTTGATATCCATTTCATCTTTCTGTATTCCACTAGATTAATAACTGCACGAGTGCAATACCAAAACACTCAGTCATACAGAGTGCAGAGGCGTAAACGCTCAGCAGCTAATATCTCATGAGTCAAACAGATAAGATGTGCGAATTATCCTGTGAGTGGTACATTCCAAATCCACTGTTCCTTAAGCAAGGTATCTGTCATCATATAGCTTTATCTTTTCTCCTTGCGTAGTTACGCGTTTATATCCATATCATCTGGTAGATTTCCTCTGGATTGCATGAATTTACTCGATCCTTATGAGGATTCTACATATTATTCGTTCATAATGGGTTTTCCTATTTTTTTTTTGGTTCCTGTCCTTGAATTGTTTCCCTGTCTTCACTGTATACTGTTCTCTGTTGATCGTTCTTGATTTCTTTAGCCCGTTGGTTTAACTGCGGCTCTTCTCGTCCATCTTCGAGGTAATCCGTCTTACTGTCCGTAGAATGGAGTTGACTACTTTCGTGTTCCTAACACTACTTGTCTACTTGCATGGGGTACCGTACTGATACATTACTACTTACCCGACTAACTCATAAATAAGTCTGTCAGGCCCACATGCTCCTAACGGAGTGCGGTCGTCCCATGTCTCGTTTAGTAAACTGGTAATGTCTGTCACACGGTTGTTGTGAAGTATTCTGTTGCCAATCTCCCTTTGATGGATATCCCTCTTTTTTTTCTCCTTCTTCTTCCTTCTTTTTTTTGTCTTCTTTTTGCTTTTTTTGTGTAATAGTTCATGTTATCAGTTATCCTGTAATAAGTGCTATTGCCTTAGTGGCATCCGTGGTAATTTGTGCCATAGACTGGTATTATTCAACTCGGTGTAAGTAAAATCCGTGCTATATTAGCAAACTTGTTTCTCCTCTTTTTTTTATCTCATTGAGTACAACACATTTTCCTTTTCTCCCTATTTATCATGATCACAACTCTTCCATAGTTCACATTCTTTCCCTCATCCGTTTAATTGGATGTATTGCAGATTGCATAATAGCTTGAGCAACTTGGCTCTTCACTTCCCAACCATCCTCACTAACGGTGGTGCATCTACAAAGGGTATGCTTGTCCATGAGGACTAAACATTTATCACTGATAGTATTTAGCATTAAATGCGGGTATACACTGATGGTATTTGGCTAACAAGCCTTGTCTGAAAATTCCCAAACAATTTAAACTGGTGTGATTTACAATCACAGTGGTTGTAGCATTTCTCTAGTTGCTGTGGTTGGACTAACGGTCCTTCCAAAGTGGTATAGGTCTCTAACCTCAAGGTTTGTATGAAAAGTTTGAAAAGCATTTTTTTTGGTATACATATAATAAAAGACTAAAAAGTAGTAGTTGTTGCAGTTGCATTTGCAGTTGCTGTTACTGTTGTTGTTGTTGTTGCTGCACTTGCTGTAGCAAGTGCGCAAGGCAGATGGAAATTTCAGTGGTTTTCTTGTCATAGCGCTTGCAATAGCAAGTGCGCCATGCAGGTGGAAATTCTGGTTCAGTAGTTCACGGTCTCATTGACTCTTCGTCATTTGAGTATTGATACATGATAATGTAAGCATTAACATCTTGTTCATATATATCCGTCAAGGTTTAAAGCTTATAGGTACTGAGTACACACAACTAATCCCAAAGTCTTACACAAAAGGCGAGTGGTCAATGACACACTCCCACATACTTATAACATAGCTCCTTCTAACATCCAAAGTAAGCACACAACATAGTAAGTAAACAAAGTCTTCCACCAGCGGTCTCATGGAGTTAGGGGACTCATGCCTTATCTACTCCCTTGCCCTTCAGGGCTCCAGCATCAGTAGATGTCTGGCCATCCTGACCGCCTCGTGGTACTCCAGACCCTCAAGCTGAGGTCTTCTGAGTATTCTTTGGTGGCCTGTAATTACGGCTCTCTGGATTCATCCAGCACTCGAATTCCCTATGGCTCTCTTTCTTGCAGCACCGACAGACAACTTTGCGGCCTTCGCAATCGACCCCAGGATGGTCTTTCCCACAACGCTTACAGTAAAAATGGCGCGGGGGCTGTCTGGTGCCTAATGGTAGTAATTAAGTTTAAGTTACAATCTGATGATTTAAAGGTTAAGGCCACAATTCAATTTAAGAGGTAGGTGTTCTCACCCTTAGAAGGTGCTAGGCCAGTCAACCAAAGGACGGACTCTTATCCCTTTGCTCCCTGGTGACCCTGCTGCCCTTTCTTTGGAAAGAATTTCCTATTTAAGGTTTCGGGTCAGCATTCCTAAGGTATTTAATATGATAATTAATCTGAAATGGTATAAGTCCTTACTTTCCCTTCTTTTGGCTTTCGCCTGGAGATGCTCCTCCACCCTCAGACTCTCCCTCAGGGTTCTTCCTTTTCTTTGCCCCTAGAGTCTCTTCCCGAGTCTGGAGCATTAGCTCCGTCCTCGAGGCAGCCTCATAACACTCCTGGAATCTCCTTGGTAAGTTCTCACAAAGTTAATTGGTAATGTAGTAAGTAAAGAATTTTATGGCTTTCATGTTAGTACTTGGATGGTAGTGTAGAGGGTAGCACCCATCGCCATCTGAATGCGAAATAATAGTCCTCCCCGGAACTTATCGACCTTCACGGTCTCTGAGTAATCCACGCCGAGAATGAAGTCCAGCGAACCAATGAATCGAGCGTAATACTCATCCACGGTCAGACCTCCTTGGGTCAGTGTCTCTGACTCCTGGCGCTTCTTCTGTTTGAGATGTGCTGGGTAGTACTTCCCTCTCAGCAACTTGTCAAAGGCAGCCCACGAAAAGTCGGGCGTAGCCAGGTGATGGTCCTTGACCAATCTTCACCAAGTACTGGCTGCATCCTTCAGATGGAAGGCAGCAATGGCGACCTTCTTGTCGTCAGGTACCTGTAAAGCTTCGTATGCTTTCTCATGTTCAACAATGTAACGCTCCAAAGCTACGGGGCTGGTTCCCCAGAATATGTAGGTGGTCGGGTCTCGCTAACTGACTTCGGCCAGTTCGTTTCCCTGGGCTGTGGTGGGTGGGCTGGTGCTCCTCCTATTTGGGTACCCAGCTGTGCAAGAACGGCTGCAACCGTCTCAGCAACTCATGGAATGCCGGGCCACCGCCTCTACCTCTTCCAGTACCACGCCCTCTCGTTCTTCCAGACATCTGTAGTACAGTATGTCACATAAATATTTGGTAAATTACCGTACACAACCAGTAGATATTAAGTTGCCTTAAGGCTAACCTGTCACGCAATTCGCGTTACTAGACACAATATCTTTCTAAGACGAATCGTCTCGTTCCTCCCAAATGTTTCCCATAATTTCCTAAGTCCTAAGCTCACTGTCTTAACCTATTATCTCGTCATCAGAGCAGTACTCCGCTCTGATACCACTTTTGTAACACCCCTCTCCATAATCACGATATAATCTCTCACGTAGCAATAAATAAAACGTCTCACAGCGGAAAATAACCAACTATTACAAAACTCACTCGGGTGTCACCGGCCATTACTCGCCCATGCGAGCAACGTAGCCAAACTACATCCAACTACCAAAATAAACAAACTGCTAACCACAGTGATAACGAGAAATTCCTATACATCATACTAAATCCATAAATCATAAACATCGACAAGTGAGCGTCTACCCAAACCTGAAAATACACAACCTTACCATAAGACCATACACCATCTTCATTGCTATACAACATCTCCAATTACCTTGTTCCTGCTCTTCAGCTCCGACAATGGTCAACAACCTGTAATGGTGTAGTATCAGCGATAGACGCTGAGTATGCCGGGCCTGGACCCTAATGGTCACTTGTCATTTTAACCATCTTATTATTAGATTGGTTTCACGCTTTACCATTTTACAGATATATTCAATACTGTAATAAACATGCATAATAAATTTAACCATCCATCCAAGTATCCAAACATTCATTTAATATTCCATACAACATTTATATATCGAACGTGAAATACCCCTAATCTTTAAAATATAATTAAATGATATATTAATGATCTAAGATGATTATTAAACATCTAAATATTGTTGGGGAACAATCTAAAAGATCTCAACAAGGCAAAACACGCCTTAAGATCGGTAAAGCCAAAAATGTGCTTTAAGACACCATAAAGATTGTATAACCTCAAATAGGATCCAGAGTGGACTCCTAAGTATTATAATGAATCAAGGAACACAATAAAACCATTCTCAAAGAGAACTAAGCTCAGGAACACCCTGTGACACAAAAATGTGTGCTAAAACTCCTTAAAGCACGTTTTTGTGAGATTGCCTTTTAAATTGATTTTTGATGGGCTTAAAAATTATAATTATCCTTAAATATGATATATAATCATATTATATCATATTAGGAATTTAATTCCAGAAATTTATGAATTTTTACAAATTTAATATTAAAATATTAATAAAACCCTAAAGTGGGGCCCGCATGAGTCAAATTGACCAAGTATGGTCAATGGTCAACTAATTGACCCACTTGGACCATGGCAGCCGGCTGGCAATAAGAGAGGAGGCTGCATAATTTCCTTGATTGACAATAATGCTACCTAATGCATTTACTTTTAGAAAATAATGTTACTTTTTACATTATTTCAAACTTTACTTACCTTTCCCACCTTCTCCTCCTTCCTTGTCCGATTCCACACTGCCCAGACGAGTTCTCCTTCTTCCTTGGAGCTCTCAAGACTTGTTCTTGAGCTTGGAAGACAAACCTAGCTCCTAAGCTCCTAATGTAAGTGTTTTAATGTCATTTTTGGCTCCTTTTCTTCATCTCTTCACCACCAACACCTAAATTTCGTGGCTCATCTATTCCTATGGCTTATTCTCAGTGTTCTAAGGTTAGAACAAGAGCTAAACTCGGTTGATACCAGTAGAGGGACCAAGGTTGTTCAAATCTACATTTTAAGGTAAAAATGTGCTTTAAGCTTATAACTTTTGATTCCCTTCGATTTTGGCTGTGAAACTTTGGTCATAGCCTCATCTTCTTCTCCTTTTCATGTAGAATCTGTTGGTTAGTCATTTGGAGCAAGGGTTACCGAGATCCAAGAGAAATACTCTCTTTTAAGGCATTTTTCCAAGGTAAAACCTAATAACAAGGTAGTATTTCGAGATCTAACTATTTCCTATGTCAATATGGTGGATCTAACACCTTGTGG
This sequence comes from Limonium bicolor, assembly GCA_023374045.1. Lineage (NCBI taxonomy): Eukaryota > Viridiplantae > Streptophyta > Magnoliopsida > Caryophyllales > Plumbaginaceae > Limonium > Limonium bicolor. The sequence continues at coordinate 102,680,347 of CM041778.1, forward strand.
TGTGTTTGGTTCAGGTCGAAAATACCTAGAACTTCCCTCGCATTTTTAAGGTGATTTTTGCCTTAAATCTTACATTAATTATTCCTTATGGTTAAGCTCAAGCTTGGAGTGTAACCATATCTTGTTTTTGTGTATTAAACATGTCTAAATCAAGTGGTGAATTTTCCTACAAGTGACCGAGCCTATACAAGGGTAAATCAAGGTATAAACACCTTAAACTTATGATTTTTGTAATCTTTAAGTATATATATATATATGGCCGAGAGTGAATACATATATAGGTCATATTGACCTAAAAATGTAAAAAAAATGGCTAAGATAAATTAAGCTAGTCATTTAAGAGATTTAATTAACATAATGGTCAAATTATGACATTATGTGGAAAAATAATTAAACCATGGAGAGGCCGAATATATATGCTATATTTTGAGACATTTATTGTGTAATTTATTTTGCTAGATCAAGGTTGTAATAAGGCCATGTCATTAGGCCATTTTAATTTAAGTTTATAAGCTTATTTAGTTTTATTTATGCTTATAATTAAAGTTGGGGCCAATTCGTAATTATTAAGGAATTAGAAAAGCCGTGGGTAATTTAGAGCAATTTAGGGTTTTTAAATGAATTTAATAAAAAGTATAACATTTTATAAAGTTTTGGGTAAAAATTGTAAAAATAGAAAAGTATGGGGTGTTGTTGGTAATTACGGAAAGTTTGGGTCCCAATTGGTATTAGTAGTCAAAGTTGACTATGTAGGAGACCTTGACCAAGTTTGGAGAATTTAAGGAATTAAAATACTACCTTATATTAAGATAGTAATTAAATTGTAAAAGATTTATAAGTCTTGGGGTGGTATTGTGATTTCCGAAAACTAGGGGTACTAAATGGAGCTTAGTACAAACCTTAGATTATTAGGGATTTTTAGAAGTTGATTTGGGTAAATTTGGAGTTTATATGAATTATCTAGGTATATTATAAGATATTTCATAACATTGTTACACATGGGTAACATATGTGGTAAAACCGAGATTTAGAGAAAGTATAAGGTTAATAATGATATTTATAACCTTTTGGTATGGTTTGGTAATTTTTGGGATTATATATAAGGTTCTATGAAGATATATGTATAATATATAGTTTTGGTGATATTAGAAACTATATGTTTAAAAATGGAGTAAATTGGTGAATATAGAAAGTTAAGTGGTGGAAATTAAATTTAAATAGACCATGGGGTCTGCTCGGTATTTTGGAGAAATTATAACTATGGGTTATAATTATATTAAGGTTTAAGGATTATAATATAAGGTATACATTATAAGTGTAACAATGGAATATATTTTTGGGATTGATTTGTAAATTATGGAAGTTGGTGGGAATTAATTAAAAACCGAGAGTTTAAGTGCTGTTTGGATTTCATAACAAAATATAACTATAGGTTATAATTGTTTTAATGACTTAAATGTCATAATATATGTTATATAACTATAATATAACATTATATAAATTATATAAATTATGTGGTGGATTTTGTAAATATTTGGGAATTATAGGTGCTGTTCGGAAATATTACTATTTTGGAATGAAATTTATAATATGGTTTTTATGTTATAAGAGCTATAACATTTATAATATAAGAGGTATTCATAAAAAAGAATGAATAATATTATAATGACTTACCATATAATAAATAGCCCTATAATGCATATATAAATAAATATATGTCATAGTGTGGAAAATATAGTATAGTTCAATAACTATGTGTTACCACAATTAAAATGATATGAGATGAAGGGAAAGGAATTATAAACATTGGATATGGAATTCTAATGTTAAGAGTGTACATGAAATAATAAGGATTTATATAATGCAAAGTATTTGTACATATGAATTATACAACATTACACTTGGAAAAACTAACCTTAGAAAAATAAATACTAAGGTGAGATGTATAGTGCATGACGAAGAATCATACATGCAATAAAGAAACAAACTATACGATCTACAAATATACGTTTAAGTTACATGCGATAACAAAGTACAACAATAAGTATGTTAATATACGAGATAAGACTACGCATGTAATGTAACACTTTTCCAATCTCGAGTTAAACCGAAAGCCCGACCAACATTGACAGTTAATAACGGGGGGTTAACCGGGAGTTATTAGTGACGGTACGGGGTACCGTAGAATTTTGTGTTGTTATACAGTATGCTAATCAGTAGCATTATGTATTGTATAGACTGTTAGAGACGACACACGGAGCATAGGATCTTGCTGATTCATACTCCACCGTAATACACCAGGGTGAACGGTATGTTATTTATGTGGCTTGATTGTCTCTGAGGACTTCCTCAGTTCAGACATTGTGTGAAAATCTGTGATAAGATTGAATGTCTGCTTGTGTGAATTAATATGCTTGAGTTGTGTATTAATGCTGCTTTGCTATTACTGTCATGCGATAACAGTACCGTTCGTATATATGAACATATTATAAAACGAACTAGCGGCAGTGATGCTATCTTGTATGTGTAACATAAGGAACATAAGTAAACGTTGTAGCATCAGGATAATAAGATATATATATTATCTGAGACTTATATACGGAGCATTGGCCTCTTTAACGCCGCTCTCGTATCTAACACTGGATCCCGAGTCGACATACTCAGGATTGGACTAACGACCTTAGTCTATTGTGTTAAGGAAAGTAATAAAACGATGCGATGGTATAGATAAGTTATCAAGAGGATGTGGCTCTTGCTGTGAAATGTGATCCATTAACGATACTAGGATACCGTGTGGTAACCGTAAGTATCAGGATAGATTTCCAACGAACTACAGATTGTTCGTAGGACGGAGACTCTACCGCTGGAGTGGCTACTGCCGTGGGTGACCCGCCAAAGAGATGGGTAACTTAGAGACACGTCGTTCTAATGAGACGTTGTCATTAGACATGACTGAACAATTACGAACGATTTTATTAACTCGTACATTAGGCGAACATTATTTGGGCGTGCATGCCAAAGACGAGAGTTCATACTCGTTTATAATTCTCGTTGTTTCGCCTTGTTGTTCATTGGTTATGCTGTGTGGTTATGTGTGGTATGTTGGTGGTGTTGATTGTATAAGCCGTTGTACTCATAAGTGTGTGTTGTGAATTGGATTAATTAAATAAACTGTACTTATATCTGTGTGTGAACTGGATGAGTCGAGTCACTGTGCTCGTGTGTGGATTTTGTGGATTGTTCGTCGAACGAGTCGACGTACTCAACTATGAACTTTCAGGTGTTGTTGGAGTGGAGTCTACATACTCATATAAGCGTTATAACGCTTTCAGTGGTCTATTACGATGCGATGTGTGGAGCCGGGGGCTTATTTGTTATTTGAGTTTACTGCAAAATATAATGTTGCTTTACAGTTCTAATATTAAACTATTTGCATGAAAATGGTTTGCATGCTCTCGACCAAATAACTGAATGGTCCGAGGGTGCATGACAGTCAGGTAATAACATACTCAGCGGGGGCTGATTCCATACCACAAACTACCATTTTTGCAGGTATGCAACTTCCGGTGCCGGCAAAGAGAGTGACGCGCTGGGTAGTATGATTACAGTTATTCGAACATGCACTGTTGCATTTTGATACGAATCTAGAAACGTGTATAGGTTTTGGATACTTAGACAGCTCACTGTGAATGTATTATATTTTGGTTTGGGAAGTTTAGATCTATCTCTTGTTGTCACTGCGAGAAAATGTTTCGTATGTAAGAATATATCAGGAAGTACGTTATTACTCGTATGGGCGAGTAAGAACGGTGACACCAGTAGTTGACTTGTTGAGATTACCGTTGCGATTATATTGTTAAGTAAGATGATTAGGAGTCGATTAGAGTAGGGGTGTTACAGAACGTATCGAGTAATAACAATATAATGTACAATGTACATTCGCCGTAGCGTACAGTTTTCATATTTAATTTACCTTAGTCTCGTAGGCTCCATCCAACCATCAACACACAATAAAATAACCACAAGTATAACCAATGAACAACAAAGCGAAACAACGAGAATAACAAACAAGTATTAAGTCTCGTCCATGGTATTGTTCGCCACTGTATAAGTCTCAATTGTATTAGTTGTTCAGTTATACCTAGTGACAATGTCTCGTTAAAACGACATGTCTCTAGTTACCCATATATTATGGCGGGTCACCCACGGCAGTAGCCACTCCAACGGTAGAGTCTCCGACCAACGAGCCATTCTAGCTCACGGGAAATTTTCTTGATACTTACGGACCCGTACGCGGACATCCTGGTATCGTTTTTGTGATCACAGCGCGCACCAAGAGCCATATCCTCTTGGCTTTACTTCCATTCCATTAATTAATTATACCATCGCATCGCATTACCATTTTTTCCCCCTAACATAGCAGACTAAGGTCATTAGTCCAATCCGGAGTCTGTAAACTCGGGATCCAGTGTTAGATACGAGAGCGGCGTATAGAAAGGCCAATGCTCCGTATAAAAGTCTTGGATAATATGTATAAGTTATTATCCTAGTGCTACAACGTTTTACTGACGTTCCTTATATTTCATATAAGATAGCACCATAGCCGCTAGTTCGTTTTATATATATAGGTTCATATATGCGAACCAATACTGTTAACTCAACAACAGTAAATATTAAGCAGCTATAAATATACAATTCATGCATATTAATTAACATATTCAGACAAACAATCTTATCACAGATCACGCAGAAGTCTGAACTGAGGAAGCCCTCAGAGACAATCAGAGACTCATAACAACATACAAGTTATATCAACCAAATCCGAGCCCAAGGAGCAACCTTAGGACAACTCGGATCAAACCCCTTTACATACCGTTCACCCTGATCGTATTACGGTGGAGTATGAATCAGCAAGATCCTATGCTCCGTGTAGTCCGCTAGCTTGTCAAGCGTCCTTGTCAGAAGTATAATCTAAACGGTATTAAAACCATAAGTCAGTCTCCATGACTAACTACATCCGGTATTTCCGAATAATAAGTAACCCCGACAGTTTCACCCCTGTTTTCTACAGTTGTTTATTACGGGTTTCTCTAAAACAGTCGGTTTGTTACTTAAGACGCGTACGTCAAAACATTCAACTGTTAAGTTTAATTCCTTATATTTCTTTTAATCTTATCCACATCTAGTTTAGGTACGCAACCTATAGTTGCATGTATGCATGCATGATTGTATTATATTATTATTTTTGTATTGTATCACTTATTATATTGTATCATTCCCCCACCATCCACTATAATACAATGTATTATATGATCCATTTATCTTTAGCAAATAATATTTGCATCCAAAATTCATAACTTATAGTTCGTAACTATTTTTTTTAAATAACCACCACCATTAAATCATATGGTTCCAACCAAAATATATATCCACCTTATATACATTATCCTTGTGTATGTATATATTTACTACGTAGGTAATTCTCATGAGTTTCCTAAACTCTTATATTTTATGTTACGTTTTATCATCTTTTATTAGATGATTATTCCCATTAGTTGTATTATATTATACAACTTATATTAAGATTATTATCCTAATATTATGTAACATTTTATGTTGTATAATTACAACTCCTAAGGTTTATTCCATAAACACCTTAGTTTATAAATCCCATTTATTTACAGTTTGTCACATTCTTTGATGTGAATATCCTTACTCATATTAGTTCCACCTAAACCATATAATTGTTATAACATTTATAACATTATAGACCTTAGTCTAAAATTCATTTTCCAAACTTTATCAATTCGGTAAAGCCCTTAATTTTATTTAAGTTCCGTTTGACCACATAACATTAAGTAATGTTATACCATATTCTAATATCATTTGATATGATATTTTTATTTCCCTTAACTTATAACCTATAGTTTTTATACAAAACTATTTATTATTGCCTCTTAGGCACCATATCGAAACCATATTCTTTTTCATAAACCATAGTTTCCTTTATTTACAAAACCACCCCTTAAGTTATGCCATGTTATATATTCCATTTAATATAACATTTCTAACTTATAAAAAAGGTATAACCTACGGTTATTTTTGAAAATTTCGAACAGCCCTTGTGCTATTCTATAATTGCCATTTGGCCCTATTTATAACACATAGTTTCATAATTCATTAAAACTATATATTATACATATATCTTATTAGATATTCTTATATAATTCTAAAAATCACCAAATTTCTCCAAAGGGTTATTATTACCTTATTAACCCATATATAATTGGTATTTACTATACCACCACCTATATTTCTCCAAAGTGTCATAATGACATAATAACTATATGTTATACATATATAGTTCATTTTAATTCCAAAATCAACCCAATAAATTCCTAAAAATTCCTAATAGCCCATGGGTGTTTAAAATAACATTGTACACCCTTAATTTTTCGGTAATAACATATTTACCATATATGTTATGAAAATTTTACCATAAGATACTTATCTTATTATAAAGCCTTAAATAAGTTATTTAACTTATCTAATTTGGTCAAAACCTAGCATATGGTCAAGGTTGACCACCTTAATATTTCCTTGACCACCAATTCCTTATAATTACGGTTTAGTACCCAAACTTTCTAAAATTCACCATTTAACCCCAAAACTTTATAAAATCTTATAAACTTTATTTAACTCCTTTTTAACTCTAATTTTCGGCCTTATTCTAAAGCCCCCAAATTTAATTTAATTACACCATAACCCCTCATTCTCTTCGGTAATTATTTTTCACCACTTAAGCTTAATTAAAAGCTTGTAAATGCATAAATAAAATGGCCTAAAATACATGGCCTTATTACAAACATTGTCTTGCAAAATAAATTACACATAAATGTCCCAAAATACATATAGATTTCGGCCTCACCACTCACTTTTTATTTATTTACCAAACTTCCACATAATGTCCTAAATTTGACAATTATGCTTGTTTAATTAGTTATAAAATTTATTAAACCATTCCTTAATCATTTTAAGTTCAAACAAGACCTTATTATTCTTCTTCACTCACGACAATTTAATTAGAAGTGGTTTAAGAACATATTAACTTAGCAAAGTTAATGTTAAAGTGATTTATACCTTGATTTAACTTAGGTAGATCCTTGTTTGGATTCGCCAACTTAAGGAGAATTTCTCCAAAGCTTCTCTTACATGTTTTCAAACAGAAAACAAGGCCTAGTTAGTCCCCAAGCAAGATCTAACCATAAGAAGTAATTTAAGTCATGAAAATCATGGATTTTTACCTTAGATCTTCAAGCTTGATATAAATCTACTTCGGCCCTATTTTTCCAGAAGAAAGAGTATCAAAACACTCTCAAGAACAAGGTATAAAAATGTGGGTGAATTAGCTTGGAAGATAGTTAAGTTTTACCTTGTTTAAGGTGCCAAAAATGGTGTTTTTGGCTTGGATCTAGCTACTCCTTGTAGATCTTGGAATACCAACTGAATCTACATGAAAAGGAGAAGAAAATAAGGCTAGGGAACCAAGGTTTACAACCGAAATCTTCAAGAAAGAAGAGATATGTGCTTAGAGCACATTTTACCTTAAATGGTCAAGACTCGAACTTTCCTTCTTAGATCTTGTTTTGGCCGAAAATGATTCTTCATTTAACCTCCAAAACACTCTACATAGATGTATAGAAAAGGTTGGAGTGTAGATCAATGGAAAAAGGAAAGAAAGATGAAGAAAATGGGCATTTTTATGCCTTAAGAGCTTACCTAGAGCTTGAGCTCTCTCCAATGGAGCTTGGTATTCTTACCTTCGGTCAAGAGAAGCCAAAGGGAGAGTTTGGCCTTGAGTTCCACGGTTGGAATGGAACTAATGAGGCAAATGACCTAATTTTGGCTTAAAACACATTTTTGCATTTTTTTTATGATTTAAGTGGCTTGATGACTCACCAAGGTTGATTGCAATTGATAAATTAGTTGGAGACAGCAGCAAGGGACAGCCGGCCATGATAGGAAAGGTGAGTGAATTATTTGAGCATAATTGATTCAATAATGGTGTAATATTATAACTTTTAGCAATTAATTATTGAAATGAGTCATCACTCTTGTCTTGTCCTTGCTTGGAGTCTTGTGTCAACCGTGTAACAAGGAGAGGAGAGGCTCCTCAATCGGCTCCAACCTCACATGGATAAGCAAGTGGTAAGTTACTTTTGTGTTTTATATGTAAACGTGTACTTTTTCCTTATTTTATGTAAAAAAGTAAGGTAGTATAATTAATTGTCACATGGGACTTGTCTCTTGGTCTGTTTAGAGACTTTCCCAACTGATTTTATGCAGTCCAACTCGTGGTCAATGGTCAACATTGACCAACTTAGTCAATGTTGACCCAAACGGGCCCCACTTTAGGGTTTTATTAATATTTTAATATTAAATTTGTAAAAATTCGTAAATTCTTGGAATTAAATTCCTAATATCATATAATATGATATTTTATTATATTTAAAGGTAATTATAACCTTTTAGCCCATTTAAAACCAATTTAGAAGGCGATTACACAAAAACGTGCTTTAAGGAGTTTTAGTGCACATTTCGTGTCGCAAGGTGTTTCTGAGCTTGGTTTTCTTTGACAACGGTTTTGTTGTGTTCCTTACATGATATTTGATCATGGTATTCAATTTTATATCATTTAGAGGTAATTAAACCTTTAAGGTATTCTTAGAGCACCTTTTTGCCCTTTTTGACCTTGAAGCATGTAAATGCTTTTTCTTTGTGTTGGAGTGTTGTCCAACGGTTGTAGTATGCTTAGTAATATGTTAATATGCCTAGGACAAATTTTTAGGTCCTAAGTAGTTCATTTGGGTATTTATTTACCCTAAACAGTCAAAGGGTGCAACATCTTGTTTTGTGTTGACCACTGTTGTTCTCAGTTGACTTTTAAGGCATGTTTAGGCCTTAATTAATGTAATTAAATAGTTAATCCATGTTTTATTAATTTGGGGTATTTCAATCTATCCCCCTTAAAAAGACTTCGTCCCGAAGTCTCTTAATCATATAGGTAAGTGTATATAAATGTATAACTACCCATTGTTCCCATAATGTATATCTATGTGATATATCATTTACACACATCGTATTGCGCTTATACAGCACATAGCCATCACTTTGTGGCGTTAGTTCAATCATATATGGATATAGGTGATCCATCAGTACCATCATTTCCTATCAGTTCTACATCATACCACCTTTCCACATTCCATATCTAATGATTCATTTCGTATCTAGGCGATACCATATGTAATCATTCTATAAAGCAATATGAATACATATCACAATTAGCATAAGAAAAGTGTCACACACATGATGTAAACACAACATTCATACATGTATCTCGTGAGATACATACAAACAAGTGTACATCACACAAAAAACCAAACAACTCACGCCCCGCGTACCAACCATAACCATCAAAACCAATTCACTGTATGCCATGCATACGAAACAATTCATTGTATGCCATGCATACTAAACAACAAACCTTGTATGCCCCGCACACCACCAATTCTTTGTATGCAATGCATACGAAGACAAACAAAACTTAGTGCACACATGTGCACAGCCAAGAGGCTCTACCCCCCTTAAAAAGGGTTACGCCCCCGTACCCCACAAGTATACAACAGCCGCTCAACAAGGAGCGCTGGATACTTGGCTCTCAAAGAGTTCACCAACTCGTGGATTATCCTCATATCAAAGAGACGGGTATGACTCTAGCCCTTCTGGGCTCCACAATATATAAAGGGTGAGGCACCAACTATTTGTGCTCTCTCTAAGTTCGTTCTTATGGGCCCACTCGCTCCGTATGAGGTGCAGACCCATGAACATATGCTCAATTTGCCTCTTTTTTTTCAATTGCTGTGAATCCACTCGTTTGGATCACTAGCATATATGCGTGTGTCTTCTCTTACTGATATTCAGCTTGAGGTGTAGTATTACATTGGCTGTTGTTAGTACTTAGTGCTCTTTGCACTTGTCTTTGTAATACTAAGACGTACCAGCCTATATGTCCACGTAGATGATAATTGTCATCCGTGTCTCCTGGTGGTTTTGTTCCGGAGTAACACACTGTTGTAGTTCTTTCTCTTTTTTTTACGCACTAGCGTTGATATCCATTTCATCTTTCTGTATTCCTACTAGATTAATAACTGCACGAGTGCAATACCAAAACACTCAGTCATACAGAGTGCAGAGGCGTAAACGCTCAGCAGCTAATATCTCATGAGTCAAACAGATAAGATGTGCGAATTATCCTGTGAGTGGTACATTCCAAATCCACTGTTCCTTAAGCAAGGTATCTGTCATCATATAGCTTTATCTTTTCTCCTTGCGTAGTTACGCGTTTATATCCATATCATCTGGTAGATTTCCTCTGGATTGCATGAATTTACTCGATCCTTATGAGGATTCTACATATTATTCGTTCATAATGGGTTTTCCTATTTTTTTTTTTGGTTCCTGTCCTTGAATTGTTTCCCTGTCTTCACTGTATACTGTTCTCTGTTGATCGTTCTTGATTTCTTTAGCCCGTTGGTTTAACTGCGGCTCTTCTCGTCCATCTTCGAGGTAATCCGTCTTACTGTCCGTAGAATGGAGTTGACTACTTTTCGTGTTCCTAACACTACTTGTCTACTTGCATGGGGTACCGTACTGATACATTACTACTTACCCGACTAACTCATAAATAAGTCTGTCAGGCCCACATGCTCCTAACGGAGTGCGGTCGTCCCATGTCTCGTTTAGTAAACTGGTAATGTCTGTCACACGGTTGTTGTGAAGTATTCTGTTGCCAATCTCCCTTTGATGGATATCCCTCTTTTTTTTTCTCCTTCTTCTTCCTTCTTTTTTTTTGTCTTCTTTTTGCTTGCTTTTTTTTGTGTAATAGTTCATGTTATCAGTTATCCTGTAATAAGTGCTATTGCCTTAGTGGCATCCGTGGTAATTTGTGCCATAGACTGGTATTATTCAACTCGGTGTAAGTAAAATCCGTGCTATATTAGCAAACTTGTTTCTCCTCTTTTTTTTTATCTCATTGAGTACAACACATTTTCCTTTTCTCCCTATTTATCATGATCACAACTCTTCCATAGTTCACATTCTTTCCCTCATCCGTTTAATTGGATGTATTGCAGATTGCATAATAGCTTGAGCAACTTGGCTCTTCACTTCCCAACCATCCTCACTAACGGTGGTGCATCTACAAAGGGTATGCTTGTCCATGAGGACTAAACATTTATCACTGATAGTATTTAGCATTAAATGCGGGTATACACTGATGGTATTTGGCTAACAAGCCTTGTCTGAAAATTCCCAAACAATTTAAACTGGTGTGATTTACAATCACAGTGGTTGTAGCATTTCTCTAGTTGCTGTGGTTGGACTAACGGTCCTTCCAAAGTGGTATAGGTCTCTAACCTCAAGGTTTGTATGAAAAGTTTGAAAAGCATTTTTTTTGGTATACATATAAAAAGACTAAAAAGTAGTAGTTGTTGCAGTTGCATTTGCAGTTGCTGTTACTGTTGTTGTTGTTGTTGCTGCACTTGCTGTAGCAAGTGCGCAAGGCAGATGGAAATTTCAGTGGTTTTCTTGTCATAGCGCTTGCAATAGCAAGTGCGCCATGCAGGTGGAAATTCTGGTTCAGTAGTTCACGGTCTCATTGACTCTTCGTCATTTGAGTATTGATACATGATAATGTAAGCATTAACATCTTGTTCATATATATCCGTCAAGGTTTAAAGCTTATAGGTACTGAGTACACACAACTAATCCCAAAGTCTTACACAAAAGGCGAGTGGTCAATGACACACTCCCACATACTTATAACATAGCTCCTTCTAACATCCAAAGTAAGCACACAACATAGTAAGTAAACAAAGTCTTCCACCAGCGGTCTCATGGAGTTAGGGGACTCATGCCTTATCTACTCCCTTGCCCTTCAGGGCTCCAGCATCAGTAGATGTCTGGCCATCCTGACCGCCTCGTGGTACTCCAGACCCTCAAGCTGAGGTCTTCTGAGTATTCTTTGGTGGCCTGTAATTACGGCTCTCTGGATTCATCCAGCACTCGAATTCCCTATGGCTCTCTTTCTTGCAGCACCGACAGACAACTTTGCGGCCTTCGCAATCGACCCCAGGATGGTCTTTCCCACAACGCTTACAGTAAAAATGGCGCGGGGGCTGTCTGGTGCCTAATGGTAGTAATTAAGTTTAAGTTACAATCTGATGATTTAAAGGTTAAGGCCACAATTCAATTTAAGAGGTAGGTGTTCTCACCCTTAGAAGGTGCTAGGCCAGTCAACCAAAGGACGGACTCTTATCCCTTTGCTCCCTGGTGACCCTGCTGCCCTTTCTTTGGAAAGAATTTCCTATTTAAGGTTTCGGGTCAGCATTCCTAAGGTATTTAATATGATAATTAATCTGAAATGGTATAAGTCCTTACTTTCCCTTCTTTTGGCTTTCGCCTGGAGATGCTCCTCCACCCTCAGACTCTCCCTCAGGGTTCTTCCTTTTCTTTGCCCCTAGAGTCTCTTCCCGAGTCTGGAGCATTAGCTCCGTCCTCGAGGCAGCCTCATAACACTCCTGGAATCTCCTTGGTAAGTTCTCACAAAGTTAATTGGTAATGTAGTAAGTAAAGAATTTTATGGCTTTCATGTTAGTACTTGGATGGTAGTGTAGAGGGTAGCACCCATCGCCATCTGAATGCCAAATAATAGTCCTCCCCGGAACTTATCGACCTTCACGGTCTCTGAGTAATCCACGCCGGGAATGAAGTCCAGCGAACCAATGAATCGAGCGTAATACTCATCCACGGTCAGACCTCCTTGGGTCAGTGTCTCTGACTCCTGGCGCTTCTTCTGTTTGAGATGTGCTGGGTAGTACTTCCCTCTCAGCAACTTGTCAAAGGCAGCCCATGAAAAGTCGGGCGTAGCCAGGTGATGGTCCTTGACCAATCTTCACCAAGTACTGGCTGCATCCTTCAGATGGAAGGCAGCAATGTCGACCTTCTTGTCGTCAGGTACCTGTAAAGCTTCGTATGCTTTCTCATGTTCAACAATGTAACGCTCCAAAGCTACGGGGTCTGGTTCCCCAGAATATGTAGGTGGTCGGGTCTCGCTAACTGACTTCGGCCAGTTCGTTTCCCTGGGCTGTGGTGGGTGGGCTGGTGCTCCTCCTATTTGGGTACCCAGCTGTGCAAGAACGGCTGCAACCGTCTCAGCAACTCATGGAATGCCGGGCCACCGCCTCTACCTCTTCCAGTACCACGCCCTCTCGTTCTTCCAGACATCTGTAGTACAGTATGTCACATAAATATTTGGTAAATTACCGTACACAACCAGTAGATATTAAGTTGCCTTAAGGCTAACCTGTCACGCAATTCGCGTTACTAGACACAATATCTTTCTAAGACGAATCGTCTCGTTCCTCCCAAATGTTTCCCATAATTTCCTAAGTCCTAAGCTCACTGTCTTAACCTATTATCTCGTCATCAGAGCAGTACTCCGCTCTGATACCACTTTTGTAACACCCCTCTCCATAATCACGATATAATCTCTCACGTAGCAATAAATAAAACGTCTCACAGCGGAAAATAACCAACTATTACAAAACTCACTCGGGTGTCACCGGCCATTACTCGCCCATGCGAGCAACGTAGCCAAACTACATCCAACTACCAAAATAAACAAACTGCTAACCACAGTGATAACGAGAAATTCCTATACATCATACTAAATCCATAAATCATAAACATCGACAAGTGAGCGTCTACCCAAACCTGAAAATACACAACCTTACCATAAGACCATACACCATCTTCATTGCTATACAACATCTCCAATTACCTTGTTCCTGCTCTTCAGCTCCGACAATGGTCAACAACCTGTAATGGTGTAGTATCAGCGATAGACGCTGAGTATGCCGGGCCTGGACCCTAATGGTCACTTGTCATTTTAACCATCTTATTATTAGATTGGTTTCACGCTTTACCATTTTACAGATATATTCAATACTGTAATAAACATGCATAATAAATTTAACCATCCATCCAAGTATCCAAACATTCATTTAATATTCCATACAACATTTATATATCGAACGTGAAATACCCCTAATCTTTAAAATATAATTAAATGATATATTAATGATCTAAGATGATTATTAAACATCTAAATATTGTTGGGGAACAATCTAAAAGATCTCAACAAGGCAAAACACGCCTTAAGATCGGTAAAGCCAAAAATGTGCTTTAAGACACCATAAAGATTGTATAACCTCAAATAGGATCCAGAGTGGACTCCTAAGTATTATAATGAATCAAGGAACACAATAAAACCATTCTCAAAGAGAACTAAGCTCAGGAACACCCCTGTGACACAAAAATGTGTGCTAAAACTCCTTAAAGCACGTTTTTGTGAGATTGCCTTTTAAATTGATTTTTGATGGGCTTAAAAATTATAATTATCCTTAAATATGATATATAATCATATTATATCATATTAGGAATTTAATTCCAGAAATTTATGAATTTTTACAAATTTAATATTAAAATATTAATAAAACCCTAAAGTGGGGCCCGCATGAGTCAACATTGACCAAGTATGGTCAATGGTCAAATTATTGACCCACTTGGACCATGGCAGCCGGATGCAATAAGAGAGGAGGAGGCCTAATTTCCTTGATTGACAATAATGCTACCTAATGCATTTACTTTTAGAAAATAATGTTACTTTTTACATTATTTCAAACTTTACTTACCTTTCCCACCTTCTCCTCCTTCCTTGTCCGATTCCACACTGCCCACGAGTTCTCCTTCTTCCTTGGAGCTCTCAAGACTTGTTCTTGAGCTTGGAAGACAAACCTAGCTCCTAAGCTCCTAATGTAAGTGTTTTAATGTCATTTTTTAGCTCTTTTCTTCATCTCTTCACCACCAACACCTAAATTTCGTGGCTCATCAATTCCTATGGCTTATTCTCAGTGTTCTAAGGTTAGAACAAGAGCTAAACTCGGTTGATACCAGTAGAGGGACCAAGGTTGTTCAAATCTACATTTTAAGGTAAAAATGTGCTTTAAGCTCATAACTTTTGATTCCCTTCGAGTTTGGCTGTGAAACTTTGGTCATAGCCTCATATTCTTCTCCTTTTCATGTAGAATCTGTTGGTTAGTCATTTGGAGCAAGGGTACCGAGATCCAAGAGAAATACTCTCTTTTAAGGCATTTTTCCAAGGTAAAACCTAATAACAAGGTAGTATTTCGAGATCTAACTATTTCCTATGTCAATATGGTGGATCTAACACCTTGTGGTGTGTTTGGTTCAGGTCGAAAATACCTAGAACTTCCCTCGCATTTTTAAGGTGATTTTTGCCTTAAATCTTACATTAATTATTCCTTATGGTTAAGCTCAAGCTTGGAGTGTAACCATATCTTGTTTTTGTGTATTAAACATGTCTAAATCAAGTGGTGAATTTTCCTACAAGTGACCGAGCCTATACAAGGATAAATCAAGGTATAAACACCTTAAACTTATGATTTTTGTAATCTTTAAGTATATATATATATATGGCCGAGAGTGAATATACATATATAGGTCATATTGACCTAAAAATGTAAAAAAAATGGCTAAGATAAATTAAGCTAGTCATTTAAGAGATTTAATTAACATAATGGTCAAATTATGACATTATGTGGAAAAATAATTAAACCATGGAGAGGCCGAATATATATGCTATATTTTGAGACATTTATTGTGTAATTTATTTTGCTAGATCAAGGTTGTAATAAGGCCATGTCATTAGGCCATTTTAATTTAAGTTTATAAGCTTATTTAGTTTTATTTATGCTTATAATTAAAGTTGGGGCCAATTCGTAATTATTAAGGAATTAGAAAAGCCGTGGGTAATTTAGAGCAATTTAGGGTTTTTAAATGAATTTAATAAAAAGTATAACATTTTATAAAGTTTTGGGTAAAAATTGTAAAAATAGAAAAGTATGGGGTGTTGTTGGTAATTACGGAAAGTTTGGGTCCCAATTGGTATTAGTAGTCAAAGTTGACTATGTAGGAGACCTTGACCAAGTTTGGAGAATTTAAGGAATTAAAATACTACCTTATATTAAGATAGTAATTAAATTGTAAAAGATTTATAAGTCTTGGGGTGGTATTGTGATTTCCGAAAACTAGGGGTACTAAATGGAGCTTAGTACAAACCTTAGATTATTAGGGATTTTTAGAAGTTGATTTGGGTAAATTTGGAGTTTATATGAATTATCTAGGTATATTATAAGATATTTCATAACATTGTTACACATGGGTAACATATGTGGTAAAACCGAGATTTAGAGAAAGTATAAGGTTAATAATGATATTTATAACCTTTTGGTATGGTTTGGTAATTTTTGGGATTATATATAAGGTTCTATGAAGATATATGTATAATATATAGTTTTGGTGATATTAGAAACTATATGTTTAAAAATGGAGTAAATTGGTGAATATAGAAAGTTAAGTGGTGGAAATTAAATTTAAATAGACCATGGGGTCTGCTCGGTATTTTGGAGAAATTATAACTATGGGTTATAATTATATTAAGGTTTAAGGATTATAATATAAGGTATACATTATAAGTGTAACAATGGAATATATTTTTGGGATTGATTTGTAAATTATGGAAGTTGGTGGGAATTAATTAAAAACCGAGAGTTTAAGTGCTGTTTGGATTTCATAACAAAATATAACTATAGGTTATAATTGTTTTAATGACTTAAATGTCATAATATAGTTATATAACTATAATATAACATTATATAAATTATATAAATTATGTGGTGGATTTTGTAAATATTTGGGAATTATAGGTGCTGTTCGGAAATATTACTATTTTGGAATGAAATTTATAATATGGTTTTTATGTTATAAGAGCTATAACATTTATAATATAAGAGGTATTCATAAAAAGAATGAATATATTATAATGACTTACCATATAATAAATAGCCCTATAATGCATATATATAAATAAATATATGTCATAGTGTGGAAAATATAGTATAGTTCAATAACTATGTGTTACCACAATTAAAATGATATGAGATGAAGGGAAATGAATAATAAACATTGGATATGGAATTCTAATGTTAAGAGTGTACATGAAATAATAAGGATTTATATAATGCAAAGTATTTGTACATATGAATTATACAACATTACACTTGGAAAAACTAACCTTAGAAAAATAAATACTAAGGTGAGATGTATAGTGCATGACGAAGAATCATACATGCAATAAAGAAACAAACTATACGATCTACAAAGATACGTTTAAGTTACATGCGATAACAAAGTCCAACAATAAGTATGTTAATATACGAGATAAGACTACGCATGTAATGTAACACTTTTCCAATCTCGAGTTAAACCGAAAGCCCGACCAACATTGACAGTTAATAACGGGGGGTTAACCGGGAGTTATTAGTGACGGTACGGGGTACCGTAGAATTTTGTGTTGTTATACAGTATGCTAATCAGTAGCATTATGTATTGTATAGACTGTTAGAGACGACACACGGAGCATAGGATCTTGCTGATTCATACTCCACCGTAATACACCAGGGTGAACGGTATGTTATTTATGTGGCTTGATTGTCTCTGAGGACTTCCTCAGTTCAGACATTGTGTGAAAATCTGTGATAAGATTGAATGTCTGCTTGTGTGAATTAATATGCTTGAGTTGTGTATTAATGCTGCTTTGCTATTACTGTCATGCGATAACAGTACCGTTCGTATATATGAACATATTATAAAACGAACTAGCGGCAGTGATGCTATCTTGTATGTGTAACATAAGGAACATAAGTAAACGTTGTAGCATCAGGATAATAAGATATATATATTATCTGAGACTTATATACGGAGCATTGGCCTCTTTAACGCCGCTCTCGTATCTAACACTGGATCCCGAGTCGACATACTCAGGATTGGACTAACGACCTTAGTCTATTGTGTTAAGGAAAGTAATAAAACGATGCGATGGTATAGATAAGTTATCAAGAGGATGTGGCTCTTGCTGTGAAATGTGATCCATTAACGATACTAGGATACCGTGTGGTAACCGTAAGTATCAGGATAGATTTCCAACGAACTACAGATTGTTCGTAGGACGGAGACTCTACCGCTGGAGTGGCTACTGCCGTGGGTGACCCGCCAAAGAGATGGGTAACTTAGAGACACGTCGTTCTAATGAGACGTTGTCATTAGACATGACTGAACAATTACGAACGATTTTATTAACTCGTACATTAGGCGAACATTATTTGGGCGTGCATGCCAAAGACGAGAGTTCATACTCGTTTATAATTCTCGTTGTTTCGCCTTGTTGTTCATTGGTTATGCTGTGTGGTTATGTGTGGTATGTTGGTGGTGTTGATTGTATAAGCCGTTGTACTCATAAGTGTGTGTTGTGAATTGGATTAATTAAATAAACTGTACTTATATCTGTGTGTGAACTGGATGAGTCGAGTCACTGTGCTCGTGTGTGGATTTTGTGGATGTTCGTCGAACGAGTCGACGTACTCAACTATGAACTTTCAGGTGTTGTTGGAGTGGAGTCTACATACTCATATAAGCGTTATAACGCTTTCAGTGGTCTATTACGATGCGATGTGTGGAGCCGGGGGCTTATTTGTTATTTGAGTTTACTGCAAAATATAATGTTGCTTTACAGTTCTAATATTAAACTATTTGCATGAAAATGGTTTGCATGCTCTCGACCAAATAACTGAATGGTCCGAGGGTGCATGACAGTCAGGTAATAACATACTCAGCGGGGGCTGATTCCATACCACAAACTACCATTTTTGCAGGTATGCAACTTCCGGTGCCGGCAAAGAGAGTGACGCGCTGGGTAGTATGATTACAGTTATTCGAACATGCACTGTTGCATTTTGATACGAATCTAGAAACGTGTATAGGTTTTGGATACTTAGAAGCTCACTGTGAATGTATTATATTTTGGTTTGGGAAGTTTAGATCTATCTCTTGTTGTCACTGCGAGAAAATGTTTCGTATGTAAGAATATATCAGGAAGTACGTTATTACTCGTATGGGCGAGTAAGAACGGTGACACCAGTAGTTGACTTGTTGAGATTACCGCTGCGATTATATTGTTAAGTAAGATGATTAGGAGTCGATTAGAGTAGGGGTGTTACAGAACGTATCGAGTAATAACAATATAATGTACAATGTACATTCGCCGTAGCGTACAGTTTTCATATTTAATTTACCTTAGCCTCGTAGGCTCCATCCAACCATCAACACACAATAAAATAACCACAAGTATAACCAATGAACAACAAAGCGAAACAACGAGAATAACAAACAAGTATTAAGTCTCGTCCATGGTATTGTTCGCCACTGTATAAGTCTCAATTGTATTAGTTGTTCAGTTATACCTAGTGACAATGTCTCGTTAAAACGACATGTCTCTAGTTACCCATATATTATGGCGGGTCACCCACGGCAGTAGCCACTCCAACGGTAGAGTCTCCGACCAACGAGCCATTCTAGCTCACGGGAAATTTTCTTGATACTTACGGACCCGTACGCGGACATCCTGGTATCGTTTTTGTGATCACAGCGCGCACCAAGAGCCATATCCTCTTGGCTTTACTTCCATTCCATTAATTAATTATACCATCGCATCGCATTACCATTTTTTCCCCCTAACATAGCAGACTAAGGTCATTAGTCCAATCCGGAGTCTGTAAATGTAAACTCGGATCCAGATTAGTGTTAGATACGAGAGCGGCGTATAGAAAGGCACATGCTCCGTATAAAAGTCTTGGAGAATATGTATAAGTTATTATCCTAGTGCTACAACGTTTTACTGACGTCCTTATATTTCATATAAGATAGCACCATACGCTAGTTCGTTTTTATATATATAGGTTCATATATGCGAACCAATACTGTTAACTCAACAACAGTAATATTAAGCAGCTATAAATATAAATTCATGCATATTAATTAACACATTCAGACAAACAATCTTATCACAGATCACACAGAAGTCGAACTGAGGAAGCCCTCAGAGACAATCAGAGACTCATAACAACATAAAAGTTATATCAACCAAATCCGAGCCCAAGGAGCAACCCTTAGGACAACTCGGATCAAACCCCTTAATACCGTTACCCTGATCGATTACGGTGGAGTATGAATCAGCAAGATCCTATGCTCCGTGTAGTCCGCTAGCTTGTCAAGCGTCCTTGTCAGAAGTATAATCTAAACGTATTAAAACCATAAGTCAGTCTCCATGGACTAAACTACATCCGGTATTCCGAATAATAAGTAACCCCGACAGTTTCACCTCTTTTTCTACAGTTGTTTTACGGGTTTCTCTAAAACAGTCGGTTTGTTACTTAAGACGCGTACGTCAAAACATTCAACTGTTAAGTTAATTCCTTATTTTCTTTTAATCTATCCACATCTAGTTTAGGTACGCAACCTATAGTGATGTATGCATGCATGATTGTATATTATTATTTTGTATTGTATCACTTATTATATTGTATCATTCCCCCACCATCCACTATAACATGTATTATATTGATCCATTATCTTAGCAAATAATATTTGCATCCAAATAATATTGCATAATATATATCATACTTATATACTACGTATTTTTTTAATACCCCCCACCAATTAAATCATATGGTTCCAACCAAAATATATATCCACCTTATATACATTATCCTTGTGTATGTATATATTTACTACGTAGGTAATTCTCATGAGTTTCCTAAACTCTTATATTTTATGTTACGTTTTATCATCTTTTATTAGATGATTATTCCCATTAGTTGTATTATATTATACAACTTATATTAAGATTATTATCCTAATATTATGTAACATTTTATGTTGTATAATTACAACTCCTAAGGTTTATTCCATAAACACCTTAGTTTATAAATCCCATTTATTTACAGTTTGTCACATTCTTTGATGTGAATATCCTTACTCATATTAGTTCCACCTAAACCATATAATTGTTATAACATTTATAACATTATAGACCTTAGTCTAAAATTCATTTTCCAAACTTTATCAATTCGGTAAAGCCCTTAATTTTATTTAAGTTCCGTTTGACCACATAACATTAAGTAATGTTATACCATATTCTAATATCATTTGATATGATATTTTTATTTCCCTTAACTTATAACCTATAGTTTTTATACAAAACTATTTATTATTGCCTCTTAGGCACCATATCGAAACCATATTCTTTTTCATAAACCATAGTTTCCTTTATTTACAAAACCACCCCTTAAGTTATGCCATGTTATATATTCCATTTAATATAACATTTCTAACTTATAAAAAAGGTATAACCTACGGTTATTTTTGAAAATTTCGAACAGCCCTTGTGCTATTCTATAATTGCCATTTGGCCCTATTTATAACACATAGTTTCATAATTCATTAAAACTATATATATACATATATCTTATTAGATATTCTTATATAATTCTAAAAATCACCAAATTTCTCCAAAGGGTTATTATTACCTTATTAACCCATATATAATTGGTATTTACTATACCACCACCTATATTTCTCCAAAGTGTCATAATGACATAATAACTATATGTTATACATATATAGTTCATTTTAATTCCAAAATCAACCCAATAAATTCCTAAAAATTCCTAATAGCCCATGGGTGTTTAAAATAACATTGTACACCCTTAATTTTTCGGTAATAACATATTTACCATATATGTTATGAAAATTTTACCATAAGATACTTATCTTATTATAAAGCCTTAAATAAGTTATTTAACTTATCTAATTTGGTCAAAACCTAGCATATGGTCAAGGTTGACCACCTTAATATTTCCTTGACCACCAATTCCTTATAATTACGGTTTAGTACCCAAACTTTCTAAAATTCACCATTTAACCCCAAAACTTTATAAAATCTTATAAACTTTATTTTAACTCCTTTTTAACTCTAATTTTCGGCCTTATTATTCTAAAGCCCCCAAATTTAATTTAATTACACCATAACCCCTCATTCTCTTCGGTAATTATTTTTCACCACTTAAGCTTAATTAAAAGCTTGTAAATGCATAAATAAAATGGCCTAAAATACATGGCCTTATTACAAACATTGTCTTGCAAAATAAATTACACATAAATGTCCCAAAAATACATATAGATTTCGGCCTCACCACTCACTTTTTATTTATTTACCAAACTTCCACATAATGTCCTAAATTTGACAATTATGCTTGTTTAATTAGTTATAAAATTTATTAAACCATTCCTTAATCATTTTAAGTTCAAACAAGACCTTATTATTCTTCTTCACTCACGACAATTTAATTAGAAGTGGTTTAAGAACATATTAACTTAGCAAAGTTAATGTTAAAGTGATTTATACCTTGATTTAACTTAGGTAGATCCTTGTTTGGATTCGCCAACTTAAGGAGAATTTCTCCAAAGCTTCTCTTACATGTTTTCAAACAGAAAACAAGGCCTAGTTAGTCCCCAAGCAAGATCTAACCATAAGAAGTAATTTAAGTCATGAAAATCATGGATTTTTACCTTAGATCTTCAAGCTTGATATAAATCTACTTCGGCCCTATTTTTCCAGAAGATAAAGAGTATCAAAACACTCTCAAGAACAAGGTATAAAAATGTGGGTGAATTAGCTTGGAAGATAGTTAAGTTTTACCTTGTTTAAGGTGCCAAAAATGGTGTTTTTGGCTTGGATCTAGCTACTCCTTGTAGATCTTGGAATACCAACTGAATCTACATGAAAAGGAGAAGAAAATAAGGCTAGGGAACCAAGGTTTACAACCGAAATCTTCAAGAAAGAAGAGATATGTGCTTAGAGCACATTTTTACCTTAAATGGTCAAGACTCGAACTTTCCTTCTTAGATCTTGTTTTGGCCGAAAATGATTCTTCATTTAACCTCCAAAACACTCTACATAGATGTATAGAAAAGGTTGGAGTGTAGATCAATGGAAAAAGGAAAGAAAGATGAAGAAAATGGGCATTTTTATGCCTTAAGAGCTTACCTAGAGCTTGAGCTCTCTCCAATGGAGCTTGGTATTCTTACCTTCGGTCAAGAGAAGCCAAAGGGAGAGTTTGGCCTTGAGTTCCACGGTTGGAATGGAACTAATGAGGCAAATGACCTAATTTTGGCTTAAAACACATTTTTGCATTTTTTTTATGATTTAAGTGGCTTGATGACTCACCAAGGTTGATTGCAATTGATAAATTAGTTGGAGACAGCAGCAAGGGACAGCCGGCCATGATAGGAAAGGTGAGTGAATTATTTGAGCATAATTGATTCAATAATGGTGTAATATTATAACTTTTAGCAATTAATTATTGAAATGAGTCATCACTCTTGTCTTGTCCTTGCTTGGAGTCTTGTGTCAACCGTGTAACAAGGAGAGGAGAGGCTCCTCAATCGGCTCCAACCTCACATGGATAAGCAAGTGGTAAGTTACTTTTGTGTTTTATATGTAAACGTGTACTTTTTCCTTATTTTATGTAAAAGTAAGGTAGTATAATTAATTGTCACATGGGACTTGTCTCTTGGTCTGTTTAGAGACTTGCACAACCGATTTTATGCAGTCCAACTCGTGGTCAATGGTCAACATTGACCAACTTAGTCAATGTTGACCCAAACGGGCCCCACTTTAGGGTTTTATTAATATTTTAATATTAAATTTGTAAAAATTCGTAAATTCTTGGAATTAAATTCCTAATATCATATAATATGATATTTTATTATATTTAAATGTAATTATAACCTTTTAGCCCATTTAAAACCAATTTAGAAGGCAATTACACAAAAACGTGCTTTAAGGAGTTTTAGTGCACATTTCGTGTCGCAAGGTGTTTCTGAGCTTGGTTTTCTTTGAAAACGGTTTTGTTGTGTTCCTTACATGATATTTGATCATGGTATTCAATTTTATATCATTTAGAGGTCATTAAACCTTTAAGGTATTCTTAGAGCACCTTTTTGCCCTTTTTGACCTTGAAGCATGTAAATGCTTTTTCTTTGTGTTGGAGTGTTGTCCAACGGTTGTAGTATGCTTAGTAATATGTTAATATTCCTAGGACAAATTTTTAGGTCCTAAGTAGTTCATTTGGGTATTTATTTACCCTAAACAGTCAAAGGGTGCAACATCTTGTATTGTGTTGACCACTGTTGTTCTCAGTTGACTTTTAAGGCATGTTTAGGCCTTAATTAATGTAATTAAATATTTAATCCATGTTTTATTAATTTAGGGTATTTCATAAACCATAGTAAAACACAATAAGGCACCAAGACACAGTTTGAGCAAAAACATGCTCTAAGCTTGGAGTGAATTTGGTTAGGACCCAAAGAGCCTACCAAGACTTTATAACATTCACTTATGATTTAATAAGGCTAATTAAGTCCTTAGGAAACCTTGGTAGACAATTAAACCAAACAAAACACAAATAAATACCTTAAAGTCAATATGGGCAAAAATGTGCTCTAAGCTTGGGATAAATTTGTATAAGACCTAAAGGTCATACCTATACCTTATTTACATGTTAATGAACATATTAAACCAATTACCAAAGAAAACCAAGCTTGAAAACAAGTTAAAACACAAAATGTGCTTTAAGGAGTCTTAAAGCACATTTTTGAAAAATTGTCTTGTAAATGGGTTTTGAGTGGCTAAATGTCCATCATTACTCTTCAATTAACATGTGTACTACTTAGTATCACATTAGGAGGTCTAAATCAATGGGAAATCAAAATTTTCACAATTATGTGCCTTGGTTAGTGAATAGTGCCCAAATAGTGCTAGTTTTGACTTAAGTCAACTTAGCTTAATTAAATGGTCAACATAAGTCAATAAATGCCCTATTATAGGAAGGGGGATGGTTTCCTAAGTGGTGACTCACCACCATGTACAAGATAAGTAAAGAAAAGAAGGAAAAGTAAGTAAAAAGAAGAAATTACCTTTATATGATAAATATCTTCAAAAGCAGACCTCTCACCTCACTTTCTTCTTTCTTCCTTAATTCCCACCGATTTCTTCATCTTCTCCCAAGCTCCATCGGTTTTGCTACAGCAAGTAGCCATTCTCCAACTTCCATTGCTTGTAACTTCTAGCTCCATATACCAAATCAAATTCTAAGACCATATTTGTCTTAGTTGGAGCAAGCTCTACACTTCTATCTTTTCAAATCTTCAAAAGCCTCATTTCGGTGCTATGGAGATTCACCATTGAAGGAGCTTGAGCTCATATTTTCATGCCTTGTAATTCTCCTTTGCTCCAAGCTAAGGAAAATCAAAGCAAATCAAAGTTTCCTCTCATATTTGTACATGTCCGAAAATTCACCATTAATGGTGTCTTCTCTTGTTCTTCCTTAGCTCCATTTTAATCTCCAAAGGGCTAGGAGGATTCCTATCTTGCTACTTAATCAAGTTCTCTTTCAAATTCCAAAGGTAAACATCAATTTTAGTGTATTAAAACACTTATGTTAAACTAGGGTTTGTATATGAGTTTAAGTATGAATTCTTAAGCTCATTGCCCTTATATGTGTGTGTGGATAGAAGGTTGACTAGTGATCAAGTTCCTTACTAATCTTCAATCCAAGGAAACAAGAAAGATGTTTGGGAAGAGAAGAGGTAACTAACCTATCTTGATGTAATTATGTGTCTTAGGAAATTGAGCTTTGAGTTGCTTGATAAAATACCTAAGGAGCCAATGACAGAATGAGCTAGTGAATTATTCTCAAGAGAATTATCAAAAGGCATATGTGATGTTGGGTGTATTTGCAGGTCAAAGGCAAATATAATGTGGGAAATTCAGTGTTTATGGTTTATGCAATTTAAGGGCCTAAGAGCCATGTTATTTAAGGACCTAAGTGTCAAGCAATTTAAGTTCATGCACTATATTGTGATGTAGTGTAGTTTGAGGTTTAGTTGTGTGTAAAGAGTGCTCCTTGTAAGTTGTGTCTTGGATGGTTAAAGGATGAAAAACAATATGTTTGTGTGTATTAAATGAATAAGGGTTCTTGGTTATATTAAGGTGAAAATTTATGTGTTTTGGTGTAAGAAGATACAAGAGAAACTATGTCAAAATTTGGTTAATGAACAAGGAGTCTTAGGTGTTAAAATGTCTTGGGCGTTGTCTTGGAGGAATTAGGATGCAAATGAGTACTTTAAGGATACTTCAAGATCATGGTGAGATTGTGTTAAGGATTTATACATGTTTGGTACCAATGAGGAAGTAAGGTGTTGTAAGGAAGATGTGTGAACTTGTGGAGAAAATTCTTGGAAGGGCATAAAGTATTATGGTGGGCTAAATATAGTGTGGGAACATGCTATAAACCTAAGGGGGAAACATTATAAGTGTTGGTCATTTAGGCAAGAAATGAGTAAGTGTTTTAGGGAATAGAAAATGAAGTTTTTGGCACGTCCGAACTACCGTCCGAACTAGGACGTTCGGACATGCCCTGTTGCGCGTAAGTTTCCTGAGTTTTAAAGCTGCGTCCGAACTACCGTCCGAATTTGGAAGTTCGGACACACCCATCTCTATTCTCTGGTTTGGCCTCGAACAGTGTCCGAACTTGGGAAGCTCGGACGCATGTTCGGACATTCGTCAGTTTGCACCCTTTTGAGTCTCGAACAGTGTCCGAACTTGGGAAGTCCGGACACAAGTTCGGACAAGGTGCTGTTTTGACCAAAAAACTTTGTTTAAGGTTAGAAAATGATATCTAATGATGGGGATTGATAAGTAATGATGTTATGAGATTGTTAAGGACATGTTAAGTGAGTTATAATGATAATTGAGTGGGTGAAAAGTTGTATTAAAATGTAAAAGTAAAAACAAGTTAAAAATGTGAAGTTATTTAACTGATTAACGGGAGTAAGTCATGAGCATTAGACTTTAAACAAACAAGTTACCCCGGTGTTAATGAAAGTAAATGTAATGTTACCAGTTGTTCAAAGATGTTACGAGGAACATGTGATGGCACGTTAGAGTGAAACCTCGGTGACAGGTATGGTTTTCTTGCAACCTGTGTCCTACCGGATTACACCGGCTTGTATGCCAATGTGTTTTTCTGTATGTTTGCCACGTTGTAAGATAAAACATGTAATGAGTTTATAGTAATTCATTTATGTGGCGTGTTCAATTCCGATACCATTTAACCTCGAAAGTGTTAAACCTTAGCTAACTGAGTCTAGGATCACATGAGAGATCGGTATTCGGATTTAACGACCTGAACCATGGGACGTTCTAACCACGGCTATGCGTGAGTTAATTGTGTGATGTTTGTGTGTGAATGTATGGACCTCCCTTGTGTGTGTTAACCCGGTTGTGATACCGTATGGTGTGTGGATGTGATAGGCTCCATAATGGAGCTCTAACTATTTATTTATAAGTATATACTACCTTCGCCCCGTCATAAGTGTCATGTTTGCTTTTTGGCACGTTTTTCCACCTCAATATTAAACATATAAGGTAAAATAATTTTATAAAACTAAATTATGTATTATATAGTTTATCATGTAAGGAATCATATGCAAAACTTAAATTTTCAAAATTAATTTATCTTATATGTTAAAAATTGAAGTCAAACGACATGTCCAAATAGTAAATAGGACAGTCAAGGTGGGACGGAGGGAGTATGTACTAATGGGGGGTGAGGAATCCGGTCGTTCCGGTCGCGCGTTGTTTGGGAGTGGGTATCCATCCTTGCTTTACCTTCCTCTCTGTTATGGTTGATTTCCTTCTTGGTCTTCAATCTCCCACTAGCTTATTCCAAAGCTTGCCTATTTTGACTGATGATCGGTCTAGGGGGAACATGTGTTTGTGTGGTGTGTTCGGGTCACTATATCCGATCCATCTTACCTTAAGTTACTCGTCCGACTATTAGGACGGTAATGAGTGTTGTATAACGAGCTTAACATGAGGGTAATATCATTCTCTAGGCTCACAAGTGAATTAACTATGTTTGGGTCGGTTCCTAAAGAGAACCGTTCCCTTTATGTTATGTGTTAATGTTGTACTGCAATTCTTATTGCGATGCTATGTTGTATGTACGTTATAATGTGGAATGAGTTGTTGTCACTACAAAAAAAAAGCCATTTACTAACACACGTTTTTACTGACAAACAAATTAGAGTTAGTATAATCAATTAATAGTAACACATAACAAAAGTTAGTAAAAGTCAGTAACTTTTAGTAACATATAATTAATTAAGTCACTATATATAATACCTATACTAACAGAGTTTTGACTTGTGTGAGTAAACCATAATACTTATACTCACACAAAATACAAATGTGTCAGTGTATATACTACTCATTAACTATACTAACACATCACTGAAAAAAAACTTCTTCATTTCAATCAAGTCCGCCGTTCAGAATTCTTTTTCCTTTTCGACTAACTCTGCCGCTTTAACTTTCCTCTTCGCGCCTCAGATTACCGCACAAATTTATCTTCAATATTTTTCATCCTCTTCGACATTCAACATACGGCGGTAACGATCCTCTTCTCCAGTTCTGGTCATTCATTCTCTCTTCGGTTGCTGTAAGTCGAGTTTATCAATTTTAAGTTCTAGGTATTTGTTCTCTCGTCGCAACCAACCCTCCTCATCTGACTCATAAATAACCCAGTTCAAATATTATCCTCTTCTCTGTTTTCAGGATTTTCCTTTCCCTTCTGCTGCAAGTTTGCCCTCTGTAGTCTGTAATGCTTGCTTCCCTGGCTCTTCAACAAATTCAATGTCACAACAGATAAAGGCCAGGTTTATTACTCTTCATCTATCCTAAATTACACAAGCAGATAAGGTTTCTTGCAGTATGTTTGTTAAGCATTTTCACTGGCAAGTTGTTCACGTATTTATCTTGTCTCCTTGGCAGCATGTTTGTTAAGAATCAAGTTGTTTGCTTTATCAGAAACTAGCATAGTATTTATTAAAGTGGTCTCTAATGGTCTGTCCTTTTTTAGTGCACTCTAGGTGTTTGTTAAAATGGCCAAGTGATATTGTACATGTTGTTGGATAGATGAACTAGATAAGGAAAAAAATTAACGATTGCTCTGGTAGTTTTTTCCAGCCTTAGTTCTTGAGGTACTACTGCCATAGTTTTTCTTCGTCTTAGGAAATTTTTCCATGTTAACCTGGTGGTAAGATTGAAGATAAATCATTGCCAAATAAGCAATCTCACAGCCTTAGTGATGTATAACAGTTTTCATGATTATTTGCTAGACTTTTTTTTTGCTTTAGTCAGTTTATGTAGTTTTTGGTAAAACCTAAACAAAATTAGGACAGTGGCCAGCTTCAACTAAACGTGTGTGGTGTTTCCAGATATCTGGACTCTTAGTCCTCTCCTATATGTCAATTATTTATTACCTTGAAGGTGTGTTGGCATACTGAAGGAAAACGAACTGAGAGTTTGTTTAGTAAAATAGGACTAAGAGGGTAATAGTCTTCCTTGTTTGGATGATAACATGAATTAATATAGAGGAAGAGAGATTTAGAAAGGTAGTTGCTAATATCATCTTGGATGGCTCAAACCTTTCAATTAGCGGAAAAAATGGGGGTTGATCTCCCTTTCATATAGTTTTCTATGTAACTAGCTAGATGTGTAATTGTGTACAAATGATTCAAACAACAATAGGCGCTAATTGTAGCACTTGTACGTAGTATATCACTATTCACTAGTTCTAGTTGGTTTGTTTCTTGATTAGTAATAGTTGAGCAGTTTGTATAGATTTTGCACAGCTGAATCATATCATTTTTAAGCTTTCATTGTCCTGGTTTAGACAATTGCATTGGTGAAACCGTAGGGTTGGTATTGCCATATCAATGCATCAAGGTAGCTGGAAATAGAGGAACTAGTGAGATTGATGATTTACTTAGTACAACATATGTAAAAGAGTCATATGTGTGGTTGGTAATGTTTCCTTTCTTTATGACACTAATGGACTGTCAATTATTGTCACGCTCTCCAACACATCAAAATTTTTATTTAGCAATTAATTGCTTTTAGAATCATTTTGGTTCTTCAATTTGCTATTTTTTTCAACAGATTGATAGAAAACGAATAACCCTTTTGTTTACACTATATTTAGGTAGCAGCCCTCTCATCTCATTTCTAAGCTTTCAATCCTATATTCAGTAAGATGACAACTGTTTATTTATATGTTTTAGGTTTCAAGTGATTCTCTAGTGGTATGAATCGTCCGGTTAATGAAAATCAACTTTTGTTGAGTGAAAGAAATACTAATGGTACTCCTTCTTGATAATGAATATTTTCCGCTTATCTTGGATAACCATTTATTGATTAATCTTCTATCTTTGTGACGTTATAATATTTTTGTGTGCAGGTGCTGAGTAAAAGGAAGTAGATGAAGTCAAGATTTTATTTTAGAAGTAGGAGAAGTATGGGGGAAGAGAGAGTACTATATTTCGCTATAAACTCGTTCAAGAACAATATTGTATTTTTGACTTCATGCAACTTATCTTGATGTTGACTATGATATTTTTAGAGGATAATGATGAATATTAGTGTTTAACTTACGCCATTGTAAACTCTTAACATTTTTAATGCCATTGGAGCTTATTGGTTACTATATTTATTGTTTGAGAATTCACAGGTTATTTTATGAATATTATTGTATATATCAACAGAAAGTTGTGCATCATTGTAGAAATAATAATTTGAATTGAATTATATTGTGTTAGTAAAAGTTTTACTAACATGAGATTATGAGTTGGTATAGCTGCTATAGGATGGTTTATTTTGTTTGTATAAACAACTTTTACTAACACAAATTATGTGTTAGTATATAGGAATACCTACACTTAGCTTTGAGTTAGTATAAATGCACAAGCTATTCCGTCAGTTAAGTCAAGTGTTAGTATAGATCTTCTGTTTTTACTGACTAAGAAAATAAGTGTCAGTAAAAGCTCAAAACCCTTTACCGACACACACTATATGTGTCGGTATAGACCTATAGTATCTGAGGTTATAATGACACTTTTTTTATGTGTCGGTAAAGGTCAATTGAGTCTATACCAACACTTTTCGTGGCTATACTGACACAAAAAATGTGTCTGTAAATGACATTTTTTTTGTAGTGTGTGTGGAGAGTGGGGATCATGGATATGAGTCCCAGTTTATTATAAGACAATTTGGAGTATAACCCGAATAGTGGGTAAGTGTCGTCTATTAATGAAATAGCTCCATTAAAGGAGAAACCCTCAAGGGTTAAGGAACACCATGAGTGATCTAATGAGTGTAGATGTGTTGACTGTCTGTTGAACCCCGTTGTTGTGGGTATGTAATGTGTTTTGTGTTTATAGTTTACATGCATGATTTAAATATAATCAACCGCATGCTTAGACGACAATTAGTTGTGTGTGGCCCGGTAGCATGCGGGCTGCGGGATTACCATACCAGCAAAGGTGCTGAGCCCCTTGGGGGCCACCCTTTCTTTCCTTTTCTATCTCAAGTACAAGAAGCTGGAAACCGTTCGAGAGTAGGACGGGGTAGTTGTCGTGCATGGGTAGTCGTCTAAATTACTTATGCTTTGTAGGTGTAGTAAGACCAAAATTGTTATCTGCATGTAACACCCCATCCACAACGTCGCACTTTATAACCATCTGCAGCGGAAACATAAACCATCACATTACTTAATCCGTTGGTGTTACACGCCGTTAACCACCCACGTGGCTAACAAGGCTAATACATACATATTATATCGGTCTGATGGACTAGATCCCCGAGCAACTACACCATACAATCCTGATTCCATTTCCAACAATTATTTACATATACATCCCCCACTGTACCGAGTATTCATTAACCAATGCCGATAACAAATTCGGTCTTACTACACCTATAATACATACACCATTAAAGGGCTACCAATGTACAAACATCTACCCCGTCCTACTCTCGAACGGCTTCCAGCTCCTTGTACCTGAAATAGAAAAAGGAGAAAAGGGTGGCCCCCAAGGGGGTCAGCACCTTTGCTGGTATGGTAATCCCGCAGCCCGCATGCTACCGGGCCACGCACAACTAATTGTCGTCTTAGCATGCTGTTGATTACATTTAAATCCTGCATGTAAACCATAAACACACAACACATTGCATACGCCCAGCTATAGGGCTCAACAAACACCCCAACACATCCATACATCCACACATAACAAATCAACCTTGTTTCCCTTAACCCTAGAGTGACTCTCCTCTTAATGGAGTTACTTCCTTAACAGACGACATCTACCCATTAATCGGGTTATCCTTAAACGCTTCTTATTATAAACCTGAACTCATAACCATAATCCACATATCCACAATTTACCACATATAACTTCACACCGAACAGGAATTGCAATACATCCATAACACATAATACAACGGGTACGGTTCTCTTAAGGAACCAACCCAACCATAATTAGTTCACTTTAGAGCCTAGAGAATGTTGCCCAACTCATGATAAGCTCGTTCCATAACTTGCTACCGTTTCTTTAAATGCACAGATAACTTAACACCAAGGTGCGTCGGGTACAGTAAACCAAGCACACCGAACAACCATTGTATGCCCCAGAAACCGACGTGAGTCAGTAACATAGCTTTGGCTAAGCTAAAGGGAAGATTGGAAACCCAATGAGTAAACAACCTAACATACACCAAGAGAGTCGAACCGGTATTACATCGACTCCCGTCCATCACACGCGTGGCCGGAACATGACCGGACTCCTCACCCCCCATTAGCACACATATACTTATAATTAAGTAGTTAGGGCTCCATTATGGAACCTATCACATCCACACACCATACGGTATTAAACCGAGTTAAACACGCAAGGGAGGTTCACACACTTGCACATAATACCATCACACAACTAACTCATGCATAGCCGTGGTTAGAACGATCCCAAGGTTTGGGCCGTTAACCCCGAATACCGATATCTCATGTGTACCTAGATTTGGTTAGCTAAGGTTTAGCACCTATTTGAGGTTAAACGGTATTGGTGACCAGATTCGCCACATAAATGAATTACTATAAACTCATTTCATGTTTTATCTTACAAAGTGGCAAACACACAGAAAAACACATTGGCATACAAGCCGGTGTAATCCGGTAGGACACAGGTTGCAAGAAAACCATACCTGTCTCCGGAGTCCACTCCACCATGTCCACTTACGTTCCTCGAACAATTCTCGAACAACTGGTACATTAAAGTTGTTTTCATTAACATTGGGGTAACATGTTTGTGTAACGTCGAATGACCGTAGTTATCCCCGTTAACTAGTTAAATGACTTAACATTTTTAACTTGATTTACTCTCACATTTATTCCAACTTCCCACCCACCAAATTGTCATTATAACTCACCAAACATGTCCTTAATAACCTTACAACATCATTATCCATCAATCCCCATCATTAGACACCATTTTCCAACCTTAAACAACAATTTTAGAGTGGTCCGGGACTTGGTCCTTACCTTAAGTCCCGGACCAGCACTTACTTAAAATCTTCGGCGTATTTCATAGGGTGGTCCGGGACCTTGTACTCACCCCAAGTCCCGGACCAATACCAGTGGTGCACTCTCGGCCTATTTTCATGCATAGTCCGGGACTTGAACCATACCTAGGTCCCGGACCAAACCTACAGAATTGTTAAAACTGCATTTATCAAGTGTTGTTGTCTTAGTTCCCCACCTCCATTAATTGTATAATCTTACCATATGATCTTAGTATATTCTAATGCCAAAATATCATCTTAAACATCCTAGTTTCATGTTCAACTTGTTACTCAATTTCCTTATATAATTCACCAACATTACCTAAACCTTAAACCAATTTCTCCAAGACTTGAACACATCCTAAGAACACCTATTAGATTTCTAAAACTTCCAAGATAATGCCTAAGTCCTTGTAGCACCTTAGAAACACCTTAATGCATGTTTTCTTCCTTAGCAAAACATTTACCCATTCCTTACATTTCCTAGTTCACCAAAGTTCACTTAAACACTTAAGACTCCTTATTCATTTTACCAATTTTCGCCATAGGGTTCTTAGCATATCATCATTCCAAACTCATAGTTTCACCCTTAAACATTCAAGATCACCTAAATCCATCAAGAACACCATCACACCAAACCTTCACCAAATTACACCACACACAATATAGTGCATAACTTAAATTGCTTGGCACTTAGGCCCTTAAATAACATGGCTCTTAGGCCCTTAAATTGCTTAAACCTTAAACACTGAATTTCCACAGTATATATTGCCTTTGACCTGCAAATACACCCAACAATACATATGCCCTTAATAAACTCCTTGAGAGCATTTCACTAGCTCATTTACCATTGGCATTTAAATCATATGAGAGAGTTTGTTTGACTTTTCTTAGATTTTACTTGAACATTCTTGTTCTTCCTTGTTTGGAAATCGGCAAGAGCACTTGGTTACTTGCCAATGTTCTAACCAACACACAAGTACACACCAATGAGCATTCAAGCTTCATGCTTAAACTCACTTACAAACCCTAGGTTATACATATTGTCTTAACACACAAGGATAGTTGTTTTACCTTAGATCTTGAAGAGAGTTGTACATATACAAAGAGAGGACTTCACCTAGTCCATGAAAGGTTGAAATGAAGCCATGGAAGAACAAGAGAAGACACCATTAATGGTGAATTTTCGGACAGCACCAAAACATGAGGGAAACTTCATTTTTCTTTGAGTTCCCTTACCTTGAAGCAAAGGAGAACAACAAGGTGTAAAAAGATGTGGTCAAGCTCCTTCAATGGTGAATCTCCATGGCACCGAAATGGAGCTTTTGAAGTCTTGAAAAGATAGAAGTGTAGAGCTTGCTTCAACTAGAAGAACGGTGGTCTCGAAATTGAATTTGGACCATGGAGCTAGGAGTTACATGTGGTCAAAGATGGAGTCTTGGTGTGTATTATTGCAAACGTAAATGGAGAATGAAGAGAGGTTGAAGAGAGCTTGCAACCGTGTGAAATAAAGGGGGAAAGGAGAAGATGAGGATAAGTCTTGCTTTTACAAGATATTAGTATTAATAAGTAACTTTCTCCTTTTTACCTTCTTGCCCTTCCTTCCCTTAATTAATTTCTTTTACATGTTGGTGACTCACCATGCTAAAAACCGGCCCCCATCATTTATTTAGAGATAGTTTGCTCTTTATTGACCCATTTAATTACTTGTAACAACATATGTTACAAACTAGCTTATTAAAGTCACTATTCATAAAAACAAGGCACATAGATGTGAAATTTTTGATTTCCCATTGACCTAGACCTCCAAATGTGTTACAAATTAGTACACATATTTATTTAAGAGTAATGATGGACACCTAGCCATTCAAAACTCATTTACAAGACAATTTTCCAAAAATGTGCTTTAAGACTCCTTAAAGCACATTTTGTGTTTTAACTTGTTTTCAAGCTTGGTTTTCTTCAATAACTGATTTAATATGTTCATTAACATATTTCCAAGGTCTAGAAATGACCTTTAGGTTTTATACAAGGTTAACCAAGTCTAGAGCAATTATTTGCTTAAATTGACCTTAAGGTGTTTCCTTGTATTTTGCTTGGTTTAATTGTTCACTGATGTTGTTAAGGCACTTTTAGCCTTTGAATACCATAGTTTAACATTTAACCAACATATGAAGGTTTGGGGTATTTCAATCTACCCCCCTTAAAAGAACTTCGTCCTCGAAGTTCACATTTCCCAACACATCATTTGATTAGAATACGGGAATTACTTTCAAGATAAACTTCCATTACCAACACACCTTACGCCACAACCTCGGATTTGACGGTCCGGGTACATATACACATCCATCCATAACATATCATTCTCACATGATTACCTCGGACTCAATGGTCCGGGTACCTTAACAGTAATGTACTCACATAACAACCCTTAGACTCTCAGGTCTGGGTAACATAACCATTTGGACTCATAGGCCCAGGTAACATAATCATTTCAGAACTCAACCCTATTAAGACTCAAGGTCAAAGTAATATTTATTACTCGCACCACACAACATGCCTTAGCATGTATAACAACCAGAAATACCTTTTCCATCTCTTCATGGGCTCGAGTCCCATGTTGAGTACCTATACACTGTGATCCCCGCAGAACCCGGTCGCGATGGACACCTGCTGGTCCCCGTTCCCTTGGGAGATCAAAACATTCACTTAATTTTTTTAACATATGTACTTCTCATGTCACCGGTCCGAAGACAAAGGCTCATACGTCCACAGCTCGTGAGCAAGTACTACAAAAGTATCCTTTACCAGGTTAGGTAAACAGGAGAATCCTTTATTCAAAATATCAATCCACTGTTTTGGAAATACCTATTGAAAACCCTTTTGAAAATTCAATACAACTCCAAGTCCAACTTATGCTCTTTGCATCCTTTCTTAGTGGTGTTACTTGTGACCACTTATAGGGAGCTTCAAGAGTCATCCAACCCTGATGTGATCAGCATCAGTGTTGAACTATTCTTCCACCCCAATTTGTGTTCGGCTTCCCTTGATCACATGCAAATCAAGTTCCACCTCCCACTTCATTTTCAAGGATCAAATAATGCACACATTTCCCTTTTCTATCTTTTCAATCATTCTAATCATAATCATCACATCTCCAAGGGATAGAACTCAGTCCATCAATTATATCCATTTTCTTTTAATCAAGTTACCTAAGGAATCTAACTCTTACTAGGTTCCATGTCAGTTTCATACCCTTCATAAATCACCACACTGTATATATATACATATTTTTAATCAAATACAATACATCGTGTCACATTTGATATTATGCAAACACACCATTGGGGTTTTAGTTCCCCCAGGGGTTTATTTACTCCCTAACACCTGTACTTACCCACAACCATTACCAAGGTAGTCGCACCTACCACAATGGTATTTCGCATCTTCTGTGCGCAATTACCACCATTTAACCAAACCAACCATCATAACCAATTATTAACCATGCCAACCATCATAACCAATTATTTTTGTGCTATGCACAACATAGTTCACGTACACTTGTACGGTATAACACACTAAGCGGCTTTGCGCTCTACCCCCCTTAAAAGGGATTACGCCCACGTAATCAATCACTGAACGTTGGCTTCAAATGTTCTGCCGTCGTGAAGTGTTTTAACTACCACGCGGTCTGTTAAAGGATCTTGACCATATTAGCGGTTTAGTTCCTTTACCAAGAATTCTCATTGGAGTTTTCTTAACTCCTAACCAGTTTCGATTCTGACCTGTCCATTCGTTATCCATACTGTATTGTACACCTCCAATTCTCCTACTTCCACATTTAATTCTGCACCTGTATCATTTCATTGATATGACCTTGCATTTCATATGCTTCAGTCTTATAGTGTTATAATTCTCTTTGTTCGCCTTCCACCATTATCATCTTCCAAATCCTAGCTATCCCACTCGATCATTACTGTGCAAACGCAATACCAAAACACTCAGTCATACAGAGTGCAGAGGCGTAAACTCTTGGCAGTAAATCTCTCATGCAATTGCCATAGGAATTCACACTGTGCTTCACTGAGATTCTTATCTCATAATACCGGCTACTGGCTTACTGTCCAGTTTATTTGTTATCACTTCCCATCGTATCTTTACTGGATTTAACGCATCACTCCTTATTTGTCATACCATCACCTAATCCATACTTATACAACGGTCGCTTTCTGCGTACCGTGTTCTTTTCCCTTGCACACACTAACTTACATGGTATTCACTGTCATATTAGTTTCCACACATATACTTGCATCATCCTCATGGATGACTACTGAATGCTCCTTGAGCGTTGCTCACTAAAGGCTATTACCACACATTTACCTTTCTATACGACATTACATGGTTTAACAAGGTCGTCACATCTCGATTCCTTCCAAGTTGTCTCTTTGGCAACTTAGGGTCCTACTGTTAAGTGGGTTCTCTTCGGTGTTTAACCCGAGTAATTATTTCAACTCTTGAGTTTCTGTTACATTGTCTCATTCGACAATGTTTGATCCAAACACCCCTCAAGGATTGCTCCTGGGTGTTGCTAAGGTTTGTCATTACGTTTTGCTTGCACTCATGGGTGCTTTCAGTAAACTTCGCCTTCTTATGTTCTTAGCTGGGTATTCGTTCCAGCTACCATGTCTCATTCCTTTAGCTTCCTAAGACATATGTGATGTCTTTACATAACCATCCGTGCTCTTCGCACTTCTCGACCCTATACATTCTCTTGGACGTATTTACCAATTCATTTAGTCTTCTCAACTGGGTTCCTTTACTTCAACCATTCGTGGTAATCCTTAGCTCTTACTTGACTTTTACTGCTGACCGTAGTATGGAGTCGACTACTTCCCGTGTTTTGGACTCTTCTCGTATACATATATGGGGTATCATACTGATACATTACTACTTACCCGACTTATCCATAAGTAGGTTTGTCAGGCCCACATGCTCCTATCGGAGTGCGGTCGTCCCACATTTCAGTTGGTACACTCGTAGTGTCCGTCACACGCCTAGGTGAAGTATTCTGTTGTCAACTCCCTTATATTGTCCTTTGACAATATACATCCCCTGTTTCCCGAACTTAATCTAGGGGAGGTTTATCCACCATTGTATCATTAAGAACTCCACCCATACCGTCGGGTTGCTACCCTCGGGTTCACCGGTTTCCGTCCGGTTATTACAACGTAAACTAGTCTGAAAGAAGGTTAGAAAGAAATATTGGTTTAAAAGAGAATCGGGTTTTGAAAGAACGAGTTTGAAATTAAATCTGAGTTTGAAAGAAAAATTCTCATGGTTTCACAATGCCTTCTTGCCTTAACCAAGTCTAGCTTCTTGCCGACTGGTATATTCCCATTTACAAAGGTTAGGCTGTTAAGCCCTTCCACGGTTACGATGATCACATTTATTTTCTGGGTACTTTACTAAGTAGTTTGTAGTTGTCAATTTTTTTTTTCTCGAACAGCCCTGTTATAGCTGCACTTGCCACGGCAAGTGCGCCCTGTTAACTGGCTGTCGGTTCAACATGTACCGGCTGCGGCACTGTTTTTGTCTGCACCGTATTCAGTGGTCTCATAGGTCCTTACTTGGATACTCTAATTGGTAACTAATCTCCTGCACAACTTCTCATTGTCCTCCTCTAATAATCATTTACTAGGGTGTTTCCCATTCTGGGAGACCCCTTTTTACTTATTATCGCATCCTCTTCGTAGCCCATTCCACGCATTTGTCGTGGTTACTGAGACTTGTCTCTTGTCTGGGTACTACGTTGTAGTTCCTTTGTCGGTTGGTATAACGTTGGTGCCATTATCTAACATTTGCTATCCCGTAGACTCTCGTCTCGGGTTTCATTATTTCACTTCTTGCCTGTTGCAAGCTGGTAGTTTTCGACTGCTCGGCATGTCGACCCAGGTTGCCGGAAATTTCATTCCTCTATACACAAGATTCTCCATTCTTCGCTATGAAATGCGGTTAACATTATGTAGATGGGAACCGTCTCCGGGATTCCCACTTTTCGGGATTTACCGTGTGACAGGTTCTCCATACCTACAAGATAGTTAATAACAGCCAGACCGGGTCTTCCCGGGTAAGAGAGGGCTTTCATCTCTCTGGCGTTCCTTCCCAAGTCATAAAATAGGGGTGTGGAGGGCGGGAATATAGTAGGTTTCCAGTATTCACTGGCAGTTCCTAACTAGCGTATCTCTCACGCTATCACTCAACCCTAACCCAAAGTACTAAAATTTATCTCGGTACTTCCTAGGCTCGGTAATTCAGTCATCAGAGCGATACTTCGCTCTGATACCACTTTTTGTAACACCCCATCCACAACGTCGCACTTTATAACCATCTGCAGCGGAAACATAAACCATCACATTACTTAATCCGTTGGTGTTACACGCCGTTAACCACCCACGTGGCTAACAAGGCTAATACATACATATTATATCGGTCTGATGGACTAGATCCCCGAGCAACTACACCATACAATCCTGATTCCATTTCCAACAATTATTTACATATACATCCCCCACTGTACCGAGTATTCATTAACCAATGCCGATAACAAATTCGGTCTTACTACACCTATAATACATACACCATTAAAGGGCTACCAATGTACAAACATCTACCCCGTCCTACTCTCGAACGGCTTCCAGCTCCTTGTACCTGAAATAGAAAAAGGAGAAAAGGGTGGCCCCCAAGGGGGTCAGCACCTTTGCTGGTATGGTAATCCCGCAGCCCGCATGCTACCGGGCCACGCACAACTAATTGTCGTCTTAGCATGCTGTTGATTACATTTAAATCCTGCATGTAAACCATAAACAACAACACATTGCATACGCCCAGCTATAGGGCTCAACAAACACCCAACACATCCATACATCCACACATAACAAATCAACATTGTTTCCCTTAACCCTAGAGTGACTCTCCTCTTAATGGAGTTACTTCCTTAACAGACGACATCTACCCATTAATCGGGTTATCCTTAAACGCTTCTTATTATAAACCTGAACTCATAACCATAATCCACATATCCACAATTTACCACATATAACTTCACACCGAACAGGAATTGCAATACATCCATAACACATAATACAACGGGTACGGTTCTCTTAAGGAACCAACCCAACCATAATTAGTTCACTTTAGAGCCTAGAGAATGTTGCCAAACTCATGATAAGCTCGTTCCATAACTTGCTACCGTTTCTTTAAATGAACAGATAACTTAACACCAAGGTGCGTCGGGTACAGTAAACCAAGCACACCGAACAACCATTGTATGCCCCAGAAAACCGACGTGAGTCAGTAACATAGCTTTGGCTAAGCTAAAGGGAAGATTGGAAACCCAATGAGTAAACAACCTAACATACACCAAGAGAGTCGAACCGGGTATTACATCGACTCCCGTCCATCACACGCGTGGCCGGAACATGACCGGACTCCTCACCCCCCATTAGCACACATATACTTATAGTTAAGTAGTTAAGGCTCCATTATGGAACCTATCACATCCACACACCATTCGGTATAAACCGAGTTAAGCAAAGGGAGGTTCACACACTACACATAACCATACACAACTAACTCATGCATAGCCGTGGTTAGAACGTTCCCAAGGTTTGGGCCGTTAACTCCGAATACCGATATCTCATGTGTACCTAGATTTGGTTAGCTAAGGTTTAACACCTATTTGAGGTTAAACGGTATTGGTGACCAGATTCGCCACATAAATGAATTACTATAAACTCATTTCATGTTTTATCTTACAAGGTGGCAAACACACAGAAAAACACATTGGCATACAAGCCGGTGTAATCCGGTAGGACACAGGTTGCAAGAAAACCATACCTGTCTCCGGAGTCCACTCCACCATGTCCACTTACGTTCCTCGAACAATTCTCGAACAACTGGTACATTAAAGTTGTTTTCATTAACATTGGGGTAACATGTTTGTGTAACGTCGAATGACCGTAGTTATCCCCGTTAACTAGTTAAATGACTTAACATTTTTAACTTGATTTACTCTCACATTTTATTCCAACTTCCCACCCACCAAATTGTCATTATAACTCACCAAACATGTCCTTAATAACCTTACAACATCATTATCCATCAATCCCCATCATTAGACACCATTTTCCAACCTTAAACAACAATTTTAGAGTGGTCCGGGACTTGGTCCTTACCTTAAGTCCCGGACCAGCACTTACTTAAAATCTTCGGCGTATTTCATATTGTGGTCCGGGACCTTGTACTCACCCCAAGTCCCGGACCAAACCAGTGGTGCACTCTCGGCCTATTTTCATGCATAGTCCGGGACTTGAACCATAACCTAGGTCCCGGACCAAACCTACAGAATTGTTAAAATGCATTTTCAAGTGTTGTTGCCTTAGTTCTCCACCTCCATTAATTGTATAAACTTACCATATGATCTTAGGTATATTCTAATGCCAAAATATCATCTTAAACATCCCTAGTTTCATGTTCAACTTGTTACTCAATTTCCTTATATATTCACCAACATTACCTAAACCTTAAACCAATTTCTCCAAGACTTGAACACATCCTAAGAACACCCATTAGATTTCTAAAACTTCCAAGATAATGCCTAAGTCCTTGTAGCACCTTAGAACACCTTAATGCATGTTTTCTTCCTTAGCAAAACATTTACCCATTCCTTACATTTCCTAGTTCACCAAAGTTCACTTAAACACTTAAGACTCCTTATTCATTTTACCAATTTTCGCCATAGGTTCTCTTAGCATATCATCATTCCAAAACTCATAGTTTCACCCTTAAACATTCAAGATCACCTAAATCCATCAAGAACACCATCACACACAAACCTTCACCAAATTACACCACAACACAATATAGTGCATAACTTAAATTGCTTGGCACTTAGGCCCTTAAATAACATGGCTCTTAGGCCCTTAAATTGCTTAAACCTTAAACACTGAATTTCCACAAGTATATATTGCCTTTGACCTGCAAATACACCCAACAATACATATGCCCTTAATAAACTCCTTGAGAGCATTTCACTAGCTCATTTACCATTGGCATTTAAATCATATTGAGATAGTTTGTTTACCTCTTTCCTTCCAGATTTTTACTTGAACATTCTTGTTCTTCCTTGTTTGGAAATCGGCAAGAGCACTTGGTTACTTGCCAATGTTCTAACCAACACACAAGTACAACCAATGAGCATTCAAGCTTCATGCTTAAACTCACTTACAAACCCTAGGTTATACATATTGTCTTAACACACAAGGATAGTTGTTTTACCTTAGATCTTGAAGAGAGTTGTACATATACAAAGAGAGGACTTCACCTAGTCCATGAAAGGTTGAAATGAAGCTATGGAAGAACAAGAGAAGACACCATTAATGGTGAATTTTCGGACAGCACCAAAACATGAGGGAAACTTCATTTTTCTTTGAGTTCCCTTACCTTGAAGCAAAGGAGAACAACAAGGTGTAAAAAGATGTGGTCAAGCTCCTTCAATGGTGAATCTCCATGGCACCGAAATGGAGCTTTTGAAGTCTTGAAAAGATAGAAGTGTAGAGCTTGCTTCAACTAGAAGAACGGTGGTCTCGAAATTGAATTTGGACCATGGAGCTAGGAGTTACATGTGGTCAAAGATGGAGTCTTGGTGTGTATTATTGCAAACGTAAATGGAGAATGAAGAGAGGTTGAAGAGAGCTTGCAACCGTGTGAAATGAAGGAGGAAAGGAGAAGATGAGGATAAGTCTTGCTTTTACAAGATATTAGTATTAATAAGTAACTTTCTCCTTTTTACCTTCTTGCCCTTCCTTCCCTTAATTAATTTCTTTTACATGTTGGTGACTCACCATGCTAAAAACCGGCCCCCATCATTTATTTAGAGATAGTTTGCTCTTTATTGACCCATTTAATTACTTGTAACAACATATGTTACAAACTAGCTTATTAAAGTCACTATTCATAAAAACAAGGCACATAGATGTGAAATTTTTGATTTCCCATTGACCTAGACCTCCAAATGTGTTACAAATTAGTACACATATTTATTTAAGAGTAATGATGGACACCTAGCCATTCAAAACTCATTTACAAGACAATTTTCCAAAAATGTGCTTTAAGACTCCTTAAAGCACATTTTGTGTTTTAACTTGTTTTCAAGCTTGGTTTTCTTCAATAACTGATTTAATATGTTCATTAACATATTTCCAAGGTCTAGAAATGACCTTTAGGTTTTATACAAGGTTAACCAAGTCTAGAGCAATTATTTGCTTAAATTGACCTTAAGGTGTTTCCTTGTATTTTGCTTGGTTTAATTGTTCACTGATGTTGTTAAGGCACTTTTAGCCTTTGAATACCATAGTTTAACATTTAACCAACATATGAAGGTTTGGGGTATTTCACTGCATCGGTTTGTAAATACTCGGTACAGTTAGAATGTTTATGTGTATGTGGCTGTTGTTAGTAGAAAGGGATAGTAATGTTTAGACGCTCGGGAATCTAGTCCATCAGACCGATACAATGTATATGTATTAGCCTTGTTAGCCACGTGGGTGGTTAACGGCGTGTAGCACCATTGAGTTAAGTAAGGTGAAGAGTTAAGTTTTCCGCTGCAATTCGTTGTTAAGTGTATGGTTGTAGTTGGGGTGTTACAAGTGGTAGATCACGTACTGATAACAATATCTTGAAGTACTAACATATCCTATATTCATATACCAGACATTGTGTGACTACTAAGCTACCCCATAATTATTACTCTATAGAAAACGTGAAAATATGTAAATATATTAAACAATTTATAACAAAAATACATTTTTAGTTTTCCAAAATGTACACAGTGAAATACTAAGGATGTGT
Organism: Limonium bicolor; assembly: GCA_023374045.1. Lineage (NCBI taxonomy): Eukaryota > Viridiplantae > Streptophyta > Magnoliopsida > Caryophyllales > Plumbaginaceae > Limonium > Limonium bicolor. The sequence continues at coordinate 102,724,868 of CM041778.1, forward strand.
TCAGTTATGGTAGTTTTGTGGCATAAATGCCTTGACATAAATGTCAGTATTTGGCATATTTATTTTCACCCGTTCATTTACAGCATATCCATCTTGACATTTTTGTGGCATATTAGTGGCATAAATGCTAAAGTTTGACATAAATGTCACGTAGCTCTTACACGGCTCGGATTCTATAGTTTGTTAATAATCAAAAAAATAAAATTTTACAAAACATATAATAAATAATTTAAAATTTAATATATATATATTTTAGAATTTAAAAAATTACCACCTACAACTTAAAATATAAAAAGTATTATAAAATTTAATTACCCTCTCTAAAATATATTTATTGAATAGAATGAAAATTTAAAATACCAAAATTATAAAAAGTATTATATAATATATTGGAGCTAAAATTTAATTAAAAATAGAAAAAAAATAAAAATAGTGATATTTTATTATTTTTAATATTGCTTTATATATTGTTGAAGTTTTTACACTTATATTTTTGTATTTTTATTTGTACACCCAATCAATATATTAATGAACTTAAAGTTATTTATAGTTTTTAATATATATTATTAATTTTTGTGGTACTTTGTGAAATAAATACATAATAATTTATAAAATATTGAATTATGATTCTCTTTACTATTTTTGTCTTTTGTTATTTTTTAGCTTCTATAAAATATATAATTCGTTTTATATACTTTTTTATATTTTTAAGTTTTTATAATTATATAAATATGTTTTTTTTCATTTTATATGACTTTTATCAATATATTAGTACATTTAAAATTTAATATTGTTATTGAGTTTATCAATATTTATGCCATATTTTTTTTAACAAGTAAATTGTTTATTTTTTTGTTTGATGTAAGCATTAATAAAGTTCACTAATTAATTATTATATTTTCCTTTTATTCAAATGTGAACAAATAGCCTGGTGTGTTAAAACCATGTATAGTTACAATTGTTGTTATCCATTGATAAAACGATGGTTGAAGTTATTTGTACAGACTTTAATATAAATGTTAACAAAAATTGATTGTAATAAAAATTTGTTGTCTTCCTAGTTAATAAATTATGTATATATTAAACTGTATATTTGATAGTAGTTTCTTTATTTACAACTTAACAATAAATTGTTTTTAAAATGTAATATAAAATTTGTAACCGTAACATAGAAATCGGTAAATGCACTGCACGTAACTAACTTAACTAACTTATTCTAAAACACCGGACGAAACAACCACACTATCAAACAACAGTTTTCAAAACAGTCACAGATATGCCAGCACAAAATAACCAGCAAAACGCTGCAAAATAGCCAGTAAAAAGAACCAGACCAAAATAGCTATAAAGCAACCGCAAAAAGCCATGCCGAACAGAGCTTAAATCAATAGTAGATCTAGTACTTAGAACAATATCTCGAAACACTAACGTATTTCACGCTCATATACCAGATATCACATGACTATTAAACTACCTCATCATTGTTATTTATACGATATTGAAAAATGTGAAAAAATTTAAATTTTTTTATGTCAAAAATGTCTTTTTAGTTTCTCAAAACGTAGACACTGAAATACTAAATCAGTAGTGATTCAAGTACTCATAACAATATCTTTAAACACTAATTTGTTCTATACTCATATACCAGATATTGGGTTGTTATGTCCGAATACCTTTTTAATTTTTAAAAATGTACATATTAAAATACTAAATCAATAAAATACTCCATCTGTCCTGAATTGACCGTCTTGTTTGCTTTATGACACGTTTTTCCACTTCAATATTAAACATATAAGATAAAATAATTTTATAAAACTAAATTTTGTATCATATAGTTTATCATGTAAGGATTCATATGCAAAACTTAAATTTTTAAAATTAATTTATCTTATATGTTAAAAATTGAAATCAAACAACATGTCCAAATAGTAAATAGGACGGTCAATTCAGGACGGAGGGAGTATCAAATACTTGATGGACTAATATCTTCTTGTAAAGAGATTTAAATATATTAAAAATTTTATGATAGAAACACTTTTTTTATTTTTTAAATCATTAATCATTAATAATTAACTTAAAAGATTTATATAATAAAATAATACATTCCAAAATACCACGCCCTAACCCAAGCCTATGTAAAAACTGCAGGTGTTATGACGTCATAGATGTTAGCCTCTCTCTATATGTCTATGTGTCTGTTATACTTGCACGAAATAAAAACGGGAAGGAAGGTCGTAGAATCGTAGTGATAATTATGACATGAGCAAGCGAGGTCGTAGTAATAATTATTGCACGGCGGACGAGTCGAGGAACCCAATTTTCAGGAAAGATAAAAAATGGATATATTGTAATTTTTTTTTTAGTATGTATGGTTTCTTATTGATTAGTCATCAATACATATCTTATGCGGATCTTTATATATAAAAACATACAAATCAAATCGGTACGTTAAACCTTGTTGCATATGTATATTTAAAGTACACATAATACGTCTAAAATGAAATACTAACCTATTTATCTCTTCTAATATATATTATATCCGTCCTGTCATAAATATCATGTTTGTTTTTTATATGTCTTTCCACTTCAATATTAACTCTATAAGATAAAATAATTTTTAAAAATTAAATTGTAATATATAGTTTTTCACATAAATATTATATTATAAAATATAGATTTATAAAAATATATTATCTTCCATATTAAATATTGAAATCACACGACACACTAAAATAGTGTAGTGGACACTTCTATTGTTACAGAGGGAGTAATATTTTAGTTTAGACACTACAATCAAACTTGTGAAAGACAAAAATAAGTGTCTTTAGAAAATAAAGAATGAAAAATTCAGAAACATTTTATATGTTAAAGTTAGATGCCAAGAGCCAACAAATAATGGAATTACATTTTTTGAATAGAAAATTGTTTTATAACAATCACGAAAATCTATGAAATTAATTATTGCTTATTTAACATAATAATAATGAACAATACGTTTACGATAGGATTTTACTTAGCTTATTTCATTCATTAAGTAAATATATCATATAAAATATAATTAGACACAAAATTAATTGATATGATAAATTATGATATAACAATTTAATCATTATAAAATAATTTCATAATTTAAGATCTCAAAATTATACTATTATTTCAGAATATAGTGTAATATATTTTGAAATAATTATGTAATACATACATAATGCACTTTTAAATAATTATTAATTTTAAATTTATATTAGATTTTAACTATAGTTTTATATAGTGTTTAATATTTTTAGGATAATCTTATGTGATAAATATTATCATTTTTTTAATCCAATTAGGTACTAATTTGATCTTTATAGTTAATTATTGAATTAAAATATTTTTATAACCATTTATGTGAGGTCTATAGAATTATTAATTTATAAATCGTTCAACAATATGGAATACTGAATCAATATAGTTGAGAGATATGTATATTGCTTATAGTTAATTCTTTAATTATTAATTAGTTGTTTTTTTTCATTTTTTCTATATTTTTATATGAATTATAATTGTTTTTTAAAATTAGTACGTAGTTTTAGTATTATACTCTGTATGATAGTATATCAGTTTTTTAAAATATTAAATACTAATATACATTGTATAACGGAGAGAATAACTGTAAATAGTTATTTAATTATAGACAAGATATATAATGTTTGATATATAGTGTTATCACTCGTTTTTAATATCAATTATCAACATTTATATAATGTGAGTTAGTTACTAGCAATCTAACATAAAAGTGCAAGATTTCTGTTTCCGGTTGTCTTGTTGATCAGTGGTGTATTAAAAAAGTCATGACATTTTGTCTTCCGAGAAAAAAACACAGTCATGGCCTGAGCTGAGTGAACAGAGCGAAATATCTAAATATTAAAACTGGAAAATCTTTGATAAAAGACACAGACAGCAGGGGTGTTGCGAGAATCGAACTCACGACCTCTCGCACCCGAAGCGAGAATCATACCACTAGACCAAACACCCATGCGACGGTGTTTGTTAATTATTACTGTATTTTTTTGAACACCATTTCATTATCCCTGTGTTGCTATGCCAAGCCAAGGAGCAGAAGACCCGGCGCGCGTAGGTAGTGGGGAACGAAAACAAAATGGCCTCCTCGTCGCATCTCCTCTTCCGACCAACTCCACCACCTCCTACAATTCTCAAACCACTCTCTTTCTTATCCACTTTTCTAAAACCGCTTCCTTCAACAGCTACCAACACCGCCGCTACGTCGGCTTTCACCGTTTCCTCCCTCAGAGTTCATTCGCTCTATTCCCCTCGCCCTCGCTCCTTTAATCTCTCCCAAAATCTTGCACCCTCCTGTCTTTCCCTCTCCCGCCGACACAACCGCTCCTTACTATCAGTCTCGGCCGCTCATACGCCCGCGGAAGCACTCGATTCGACCAGAGAAGTAGTTGACGAGGAGGAGGAGGAAGTGGCAGACAATGGCGGTGGAAATGAAGATGAAAAGGATGAACTGCTTGAAGCGAATGAAAAGGAGATTGTTGGTGAGGGAGAAGAAGAGAAGAAAATTGAGGTCCCTTTTGCGGTGGAGGCGAAGAAAGTGCCGAAGCTGACTGTGAAGGAGAAGAAGGATTTGGCGTCTTACGCTCGTAGCTTAGGAGATAAGCTTAAAACCCAGCAGATTGGGAAATCAGGGGTTACCGCTAATGTTTACTTTGCTCTCAATGAAATGCTGGAAGCCAATGAGCTTCTCAAGGTTAGGTTTCTGATTTGTTTTGCCCTGGATTCTGACTTCATGTTTAATTAAATAATTATGGTTTTTAGGTACTCGTGTGTGAATTCCTGGTCGATCCGATGAAAATAAAATTGCTTGATTGGTTATACTTGCAGATCTTTAACTTTGGGACGAGTACTTAATTTTTTTTCGAATGAGGAGATTCTCTTGGGGCAGTCGTAACAGCGTGTAGCTATTGTAATAGTGGTGAAAAGCCGGAATTATGCTAGCTCTTTTGCCTTGAGCGAATTATGGTCTTGCAAGATAACTTTTCAAGATCATATGCTACTCGAAAGAATATTATGACAAATACATAACATGATCAGTGTACTAGTTATGACATGAATTTTGAGCTTGCATGGCTTAAGATTTATTTATGGCAAGTAAAACTGTAAACACGTCTGAATAAATATTGTCTTGCTGCTATCAATAGTTAATGTACAGCTTTCCGATCTCAATTTGTATGAATGTCTGGGCTGAGTACAGGATTGCAGATTACTTGTTCTCTTTACTGGTAGTATTCTGATAGAGCGGAGTATATTTGCTTGTGGAAAATTTGGTGCTATGCTGCCAACTACATTTATATAATCTGAAGCTAATGATTTTATAATTGGTGATGAATAATTTACATCTTCTCAGCTGAAGGTGCACAATACCTGCCCTGATGAACTTGAAGATGTTGTGAAGAAGCTGGAGCAAGGCACAGGTTCAGCTGCTGTTAGTCAGGTTGGACGAACGGTCATATTCTATCGCCCAAGCCTTTCTAAGTTACAGGAAGCAGAGAAGAAGAAACAGGCTGCCATAGCCAAATCTCAGAGTGAAACGAGATCAAAGACATTCACCCCGGTAGAGTAAAATCTTTTGGCATACTAGCTACTTTCTTGAGTATGTGGCCAACGTGTTATTTGCCGCTTGTGCAACTATATTCTTTCAATGTAGTAACAGTTTTGCAACTATAATTTTAAATGTTGGTCTACCTGGGGGTTGGCTAAATGCAGAGACGAGATCAGTGGTCTACCGAGTCTAGTCGCGGAAGGGGTACTGAGTCTGGTCGTGGAAGGGCTACCAATTCCAGTTATGGAAGCAGTGCCGAGTCTAGTCGTGGAAGGAGGAAGTACTCTACGTCTTCAAGACCGAAATATTAGCGAGATGTGCACCCCTGCTGGCAATATCTCCACTCTGGCCGAGTATATCTTGGTTAATTGGTCACCATGCTTTTGGAGGAATGTGGTTTTATCTGTTTGGATTAGCAGCTGCTGGTAGAAACACACCAATGGTTTGTTATTTTCAGATTTTGTAGTGAATATGGGCAGTCAACTCCCATATTTTGCAGTGAGTTTTACTTTGATAGAAAATTGCTGCTGAGCTCCATCATGTATCAAACAGTGTTATATGTATACGCATTTCAGTTTTCCTCAACGTATTTCATATCCGCTTCTCTCTCCCTTATCGACGATTGTAATGCATTCATTCATGGACGTGCAAAATGCCTTGTCATAGTAACTCCAGGAACAGGAACCAAAATAATTTGTAATTAATGCGTAGAATGTGTTCAACCTTGTTTGTACACCCAAAACAAACACAACTTCACACTGTTTTTTCTTTCGTTATCAAAGACTGCTGATCTTTTGTAATGAACAACATTGAAGGAACAATAAAAATACAAGAGATTCCTTTTTTTCAGTCTCGTGTGTTGGCTCTAAAAATGAAAAAAGAGGCAAAGTTAGCCTTACGGCATTGACTGATGACGATTACCCCATTTGCTATATCATATGTACTTGATATTTTTAATTTGCATATCCATTACAGCATCCAACCGTATTGCTGGTTCTCCAAATGGTATTCTCCTGAAGGTGAAGCAAGTTCCTACGTCGATTTTAATTTAGCCAACCCATACCGGCCAAGATCCTCGGAGTAAAGGACACCATCAGCAGAAAGCAGTCTCGTTAGCGCCATGAAAAATCGTGCCTGAACCAGAGATTAATAGAAACCCAAGTCATTCATTCATGCCCTTGCCAAAAATATGTACTACATTCGAACCAGGGGCTATAATTTATAGGAACAAACCCATTGGAATCCAACAAGAGCACACCAGCATCCTCCCAAACCAAATCCTCGGTTGATCAAAAACTGCCACACATGGAAATGAAACAATGAGCGCAAAAAGTAACTGCATGGATAGATGCAGTCCGTCGCTGATTAACAGAGAAAGAATAATCCACAAGGAGGTTAGGGTTGCAAGGATCGAAGGTTCCCATTTTCAATTTGAATAGTAACTGTTCTATTTTATTTCCTAAATCTATGTTTTGATTAAAAACTGAAGATTCAGCGTTTAAAAGTACTACCATTATTGCATTAGAATGGTAACTATGGTACTACGAACGAAGTACTTATATGCTGATAGCAGAATTCGTTAAACCATAGACAAAATGAGATAACTATTGTCAGTACACAGTATACTTACTCCAAAATTGTTCAACCATATATGTAAATTGAGACGATGCTATAGAATTTATCTTGTTTTGCTTGAAAGGCAGCCCGAAATTTGAAACTAATTTCAGGCTTTAGCTAGCACTATATAATATGAGATTTTTTTTATTTATATTCTCTTTCACATCGTTATGGGCCTATTTGAAAAATAGCTGTACAAAAATCAGTTGACCATTCTTGTGAGAGGAATGGTAGGGAATCTAATATTGGGATGCTAATTCCAAACACACCCTTACTGTTGACTCTGTCAGTCACAAACACCCACTTCATGATCAGCAAAAACATGCAATCGGAATAATGATGAACAGAGAGTGTTTATTGATTCTTCAATTTTCCTGTTCTAAGGCACTGTAAGATTTTAAAGGTCCACCCACTGGATCGAAACTAAAGAGTATAAGTCACATACCAGAACAAGAAGTGACCCAAATGCAAAACAGCCGGTCATTGATATACTGAGGTATCTGAGATCCCTCCCTGCCTGCAGGAGAACAAGACAAGTTTATAACTCATAAGTACCATGCCATTATGATCTCTTTTATATGGGTAAATTTGGCCACCCGCAATATGAAAATGTAAGTTCCTCAGGACGTGGGAACATCCAATGAGGTGGAGAGGTGAGTGGATCCAGTCCTTAAAGGCCATTTACTCAAAAAACATTTTTTGAGGAACCAGGGGATGTCAGACCTGAATCCATTTGAGGAGCAGGAGGTATGCACACACAAATCGTGTCTGGTTTATTTTTGGAATTCCATTGGGTTAAAATTTAGACTAGTTTGGGGGGGGGGGGGGGGGGGGGGGGGGGGGGGGGTGGGGGGGGGGGGGGGGGGGGGGTGGGAGGGGCTTCTCTTTTTTTCTTCCACTTGTCTTCGTTTGGTCATAAGACTAATATGAGTGATTGTCATTGGTCAAGTTTTCACCTATAGCACTCCCACAACAAATAGAGTGGTACAGCTTACCAGCAATGACCCTTCACAGCTATGAGTAGCTGGTGTGATTGCCAAACCATGAAGTATGGGATGAGAATTTTGTGCATCTGCAGTGAACAGAAAGATGGATAAATGTGAGGAATTGAAACAAATAGATCTCAGTTCATGATAATACCGAACAGGGCCGTGATTCAAAATCACTTGGAGTAAGAAGTCTTCAAGAATGTATAACTCATCACTTTTCTGCATGAAATTCAATCAGCAACTAAACTTTGCCACAGGTAAGAGTGTATTACCTCAGCTATGATTTCAGGATCAGGCGTGAAGCCTGTAGGAAACAACCATGGGATAACAGTTCCAATACATCCTAAGATAAGTCCCAGAGAAGCCCCAATAACTAACAGAGACTTCAACAGCATTCGAGCCTGTTCACACAAACACGGTTTCAACTTTCAATCAATTGCGATGCCCCATGTTAGTCCAGACTTCAAAAATAACAGTCAACCCAGAAATGAGCAGCTAGAAAAGAAGGGCAAAAGCACATTCACCTTTCTCAAACTCCGATTAACTCCATATATCAGCTCAGGCATAAATGATTGGGCAGTTTGAGACAGGGGTTCTCCCCAGACCGCAAATAAGGAAAATATCTGTACCATTACCTGAAAGACAAGGCTAGTTGATAAAAAAAAGGGTGATTCACAGCGCAAGACTTAAGGTAACTACTTGGAGAAAGGCTGAAGTTAACCTGATGCGCAGCCACAGTGCAAGTGCCCATAGAAGTAGCATAGTATATTAAGAGAGCAAAGAAAGCCACCTAATAGAAGACTGAAGCATCTTAAAGACTAAACAAGAAACCATAAGTGTAGGCAATTCAACATCTAGGTTTGGTTTTGGTTTGGAAAAACCTTTGACGCTATCGTTATGAATACTGGAGCAGCGAGAATCAATATTTGTTGAAGCTCGTCAGGTGATGGAACAGATACAGCGAAGGCATTATAACCCTTCTTATTCAGAGAATTAATCATCATATAACCAGCAATAACCTGGACAAGGGCAGTTAGAGAGAAATGACTTAGTAGCATAAAGAAAAGAGATAGTCACACGAAATTCTATTCACTTTGTTTTTTAATAAGCTGGTTAGCTTATTCTTTCCATATGCCACTCACATTAGCTACAGCAACTAGCTTTCACATTTCCTATGGCTTCCCTTTACTAACTATCTCTTTGTAAATAAGCTATTAGCTATCTATGTAAATAGATTCATACATCTCTAGCGTGAATTACCTGTGACACAGTTGTAGCCCATGCTGCACCAGCAATTCCATAGCCTAAATAAGAGCACAGTATAATATCACCGACGAGATTTACCACACTAGCTACAGCCAGGGCCTTCAGTGGTCCCCAGGAATCTTTCATGCCAAGGCTGCATACAATTTTTTTTGTCAGTTTAATTTCATACACAGCTGAGAAACAGGTGTTAGCAATTAAGAATAGCAGAATATTACAGAAAACCTCCAGCTCTGAAGATCTTTCATGATCTGAATTGTTATCAAACAGATAAACTAAACCAAAAAATGTGTTCTCGATTTGTACAAGGCTAACATTACCTAGCACTCTGAGCCACCGACCCTACAAGAACAGCAGGCCATGCTAAACCACGGATCTGGCAGTCACTGACAAAAAAATTTCTTAGGAAACAGGTTAATCAAAGAAGAAAGCACGCAAAATGCGTTTCTAAGAGAAGTACACATGAAGTGAAATAAAGCTGGAGCAGGAAATGCACCATTGACCATCACTGACTACAGCGAGTGCTTAATCATAAGAACTGAAGTGAGTTCAGGCTTGAATTAAATAGAAACACAACATTAGATGCCGCGACATATATTTTTATGCCGTCTGTCAGAGGATTAACCATAACCTATCAACTGTCAAACGCATTCAGAATAACTGGATACTCCTACATGCAACTTATTGTTTTTTTTCTTCAGCAAATGCATCCTGTCTGTGTAAGTGAGAGTGCAGACATCTGAATGAGTAAGAGGGAATGAACTAGTTTCGTGCGAAATACAATGACAATGTTTCAGTAAAATGGGATTGCCTAGAAAAATCCTAAACTATGCAACTTATTGTTCTTTTTACAGCCAAATGCATCCAGCGTACGTGAGCGTGCAGACATTTGAATGACTTCAGATGGAATGAACTAGTTGGCAGGGGAACATAATGGACAATATTCCAGTTTGCTATATCATGGGCGAACCTGGACATAGATGTTGGCAGCTGGCAAAAGATGAATATTCTTGGGTCCAGTAAAAGCTGTAAAACAGACATATTTCGCAGGAGACAAGTATAGCTAAGAATGAAACATTGATAAAGGCTTAGTAAATGGGATGAACTATACATGCATTGGACTTAATTACCACTCAAAGCCTGAGCACCGAGGTATCTGGTGAATAGAAGCATCAAGGCACCACAAGTAAAGCCCACAAACATCAAGATTGATATCTGACGCTGCACTTCTGTTTCATCCTGCACCATAATGCACATTACAATTCATCGGACTTGATATAAACGACATCAATAATCAACAACCTCGTATATCAGGAGAGTGAAGAATTAAACCTGCCGAGCAAGCGAAGTGGCCACCATATTCGAAGTAGCAATTGAAAGAAACATAAACACATAGTTCAAGTAATCACAAAGCACTGTTCCGGGGCCTGTTTTGGGCACAATAAAACAAAAAAAGGCAATCCCCTTGTCACGATCCAAAGTGGTAAAAAAAAGGAGATTACAACTATCAATTATAGAGAAGTGGATATTGCCCTTCGAAATTAAGGAAAGAAAAAAGTGAATTTACCCAAAGCGGCGAGCTCAATGGAGCTGGTTTGGCCAATAACAACAGTGTCAATGAGACTCATCATTGGTCCACATAGCCACAACCCAGTCGCTGGAGCAGAGAACTTAATAATTTCAACTATCTGCTTCCAAATGCTCTGGTCGGTCAGATCCTCACTGACATTATTTTGGTTGTCAGTTCCCGCTATCTCCTTTGCAAGTTCATGGCCGGAGTTTGTACAGCCGAGCTTGTGCTCAAGCTTGCCGTTCCGAGTTGGGTTTGCAGGAAAATTCAATCTAAGAAAAGACTGAGAGCTCCGGAAATGGGAACGTAAGGGTACATGTTTCGGGATTGAACAATGATGGAAAAGGGAGAGCCGTCTAGGGACTGTGTGCATGGTTCGCCGGTGAACGGCAGAAAAGGATATGGACTCGAGCAGCATACTCCGAGGAAGTAGGAAAATGGAAGCCTGGAAGAATGCAGGGCTGACAAAGAGGTACGGATAAAGAAGTTGTTTTTAAGTAACTTGATTTGAACGCAGTCAATGCAAGTAAATTGATGTTTGGAGCTTTCAGTCGGATTTGATTCTAGTTATAGTTTTCGCCATTTTAGACAAAGAACCGCTAGCCAACGGAAAATGGGCTTTCCCCCCCGGGCCCCGGCCACAGGCGGCTCTACGTTAAGGAAAATATTAATATTTATTTCTTTAGTATTTTGGGTGGAATAATCTTAAATGGGCCATACTCCAGAGCAGAGCTCTTATCCGCTTGAGCTTAATGGGCTGGTGGACGCCTTTAATTTAAAGTCTTCCCCGTAACATCTGCTGCTCCCTCTTCGTTCTAAATCTATCGTTTAAAATGGTTGTGTTGTAAAAAATATCGCACTTTCCTAAATGGCCTATTTGTCTCAGATGGTAGATAAGCCCAACCATTCAAGAAAAAAGCATCAAAACTGTCAAGCCCGGCTCGCGAGGCATCAAAACACCCAAAGCCTACCAATACTCAATGTCATGCCAAATGATGGACTCTAACATGCTAACCCTTTAGCTTTAGCCCCAACGCCAGCCATATAATGTTACATCCCTTACCCAATACTTCATTGTTGCCCTTTAGCATAGGAAGAAGATTTGTAACATTATTTAGAGGAGACTTATTATAGTAGACAACCACATATGAAGTGACATGTTTTGGCTACATATTTATTGTTGACAATTCATTATTTCTTTGTTATTACACCACAAAGATATCTTTATTGAGTTGGTTTTGGAGCTAGGATTAGTTAGTTGGATCCATCGTCTTGATTTTCGCCCATGCTAAGAAATGGGTGAGACAAAGTTGAGAGCGCGAGCAAGAAAAGCGGTGAATAATGGCTTGCAAGCTTTGCCCCTCATTAGACGACCTAAAAAGGTGTTACAAGTTTAGTATGATGGGATTAGTACTACCTTGCTCCATCCAGTCTTCTACAATGCACAATCATTTTGATTTTCTTTGCTTATTGATTACATAAACAATAACATTATTTATAGGAGATTGATTACTAGAGACAACCATAGATAGGGTGACACGTTTAGGATATAACTATATTATTGTTGATAGCTTACAATTGTATTGTTACTGCATCAGTGGATCTATCTTTATTATTCTGGATTTGAACCTGGGTCTAATAGGTTGGATTCATCATCTTGATACAACCAACCATAATTATGACAATCATATGTAGAGTTTTTTTATCTAGTTATTTCTTATCTTACTTTCCTTACTAGAGATGAAGTCTCCAACTACCAGAAGGTACTCCATCCTTACTGATTTTCTTTCATTTCATTTATTGTCCTCTTATATGCATTATTTGTTTGATCTCAAGTACATCTGCTTAAATCTCTTCAACACTAGTCTTAGTTATCACCCCTCCCCTGAACATCAATCCTTGATATTTTAATAGAATGTTGCATTTCATTTTGTAATTGATATTCATTCTGCTCCTTATTCCATGAACTAAGATAAAGAAAACAGTTAAAATGACTTGACTAAACTATATAACAAAAGGATTCATTAAGCCTTAAATTACCAAGAATATATATTTAATCAACTTGATTCCTAGAAACACATTATGCAAAGAGTGACTCTACTCAATAAAAAAGAGTGATAGGTCATTTTTTGTAGATGCAGAAAGATCAATGTATTAAGAAACCCTAATGTAAGGGAATATTAAAATCAAATATGATCAATAATCATTTATCTCAACATTCACTTACGCAAACCACCAATAATACAATAGAAATTTGAAAATATAAACACAAACATAGTAAGTAACATAGTTTCCTCTACGTTAAAGGTGCACTTCATAGTATTCAATCATATATAGAACATAAATAAGAAACTTAAAATTTTATAACATAGAAGGAGAAAAGAACTCTATTGATTTGCAAAAGGCTTAATTTACTTGTCACAACTATAATTCTCTACGGTCTAGAAGACTAATAATATCCAAACTCATTGCAAATAAGTAGTTTTGGGTTAACTTATTGTAAGTGACTGAGTAAGGGGTGTGGTCATCTGGCCACAAACTGCCTAATCATGTCGTATTCTTATGTAGGTCGGATGATTGAACACAGTTACACATTCTTGTGTTTTCTTTGTTTGTAAACTCTTTGTATATTTTTTTTAGACAGTGTTGAAAGATGAACTGATTGTTTGATGCCCAATTTATATAGTATTTTGGTAGTTTTGTTATTATGGCTTTAACGTATATGTTATTATTTTTGCCATGTTTTTGTTCTAATATTGAAAAAGGTGTTCCAAAGGCTAAATTGCTTATGTTTGACTTTAAAAGGATTGTTGGTGTTGGCGTAGTGTGTATGGGTTGTTAGACTAAGACACACTGGCTCTGGATGAATGTATTAGGGGAAGCACTCAAAGATGTTTACAATAATAAGAAACTTTTATTGATAACTCTATGTGCAAGTTACAACAGAGTTTCTTGCACTTGAGGTTATACAGACAAACATAATCTTTCTAACTCCTACACCCACTTCTCTAAATATAGACCAATACAATTAAAGGAGAAACGAATGCAAAAGTTCTCAAAGCTAGATCTAACTTTATCAGTTGAAGTAGTAGTCTAGTAAGTGGTTTCTCGTTGTAACTGATTTATATAGCTTTGTAAGTGATCTCTGACTCTAAGCAACCAATTAAATGTTCGTAGAAAACATATAATTAAAACACGACACACTAAGAAGACCATTGGGGACTAAAATAATGTACCATAATTGATGAATGCCAAGGATAAACTACATTGCAACTTAGGGAACTTAAGCTTAGTGTCATCGATTGACCCGCAGCTTAGCAATCAGAGAAGTCCTCATTAAATCAGTTAGGGTTAGTAGACCAGGATTTGGTTGCTAGTTAATTAAGTGTTTCCTTTGTTTAGCTATAAGTTCAAGAATTGACAATAGGTAATAAATGGCGAAGGGGGAATATATTCATCCTGTGGTACATCTATCCTAGATTAGTTAGTTTAGTTTAATTGTTTTTCCTTATTTTTCCCATTTAACAACCACACCTCCCAAACCAAACAATTTACATGTATGCACTTTTGTGTATATGTGCACATTCACTAAACTTGTAATTAGTTAGATAGTTGTGAAGTTCTTGTAGATACTACCTTGTTGTACCGCAATGATTAGGTTTACCATAGTTAGCAAGATAATTCATTAGTATTTTGCACAGCTGCAACTGACTTAAAAATTTTCTCAAGTTATTTCATGCAGGTTCGAACGTCTTATTTGGTAGTTACTTCAGTTAGAAAAACTCTTTTCCACAGTCAAACTCGGTGTTTTGTACTCCCTCCGTTAATTAATATCTGTCGTTTTAGGATGTGATTCTTGTTCAAATATATCTGTCATTCTAGTTTTTTGACACACTTCTTTCCACTTTTATCCCTACTATTTAATATAAAGTAATTTTATCTAAATGGAAAAGTAAAAAGTAAGGGCACATGCATCATTAACCTACTTTTCTTAATAAGTGTACAAGTTTCTAAAATGACAGTTATTGTTGAACGGAGGGAGAATATTTTTATCGCTTCATGCAGACCAACTTTTTATGGCAGATAAACTCCTTGTGCATATAGAATTTCTTCTTATGATGACTTTCTGTGAGACAATTATCTACAAAACAACAAGGATCTAATATATTTATTTAAAAAGACCGTATAAATGACAGTGTTTTGATTGAAGGTTTGCTTGGTCTACCGAATAAGAGGAATGGCAAGCAATAATGTATTACAATTTCTTTATTTGGTACTTTAATAGTATTTGTAATAAAGAAACTGGATTTCATCCCGTATTGGGTGGTTGGTGAATGTGTGGCAGTATATTTATTAATTAAGATGTATAGTCACTCATAGGATAACCACTAGTCTCTTTATTTTTTAAATTTATTTATGTATTTGTCTTTTTTAAATAATACTGGGTGGACAAAATTTAACTTGTAGATCACATATGTTTGTCTGTTCTTCTGTGATTTCATAATTAAGGTCTAAAACTTTTGAGGTGTCACATCAATTTTGCAATAAACGTTGGCAGCTTGGTGCGCATTGAAGATCATATATATAGCAGTCGAAGCCGGAGATGGGCGAAGGCAAAGGTTGTTCCTAAATTCGACAAACAACGGGTATGGTAATCCCTTGGTCATAATGTCTGTGAATTGGCTGGTGGTGGGAAAATGGAACACACGAGCTGGACCCAAGGCGACCTTCTCACGTATGTAGTGAATATCAAGTTCGATATGTTTTTTTCCATTGGTGTTAGACCGCATTGGCGGATATGTAGACATCGCTTACATTGTCATAGAAGATGACTGTAGCGCGGGTGATGGGAGCGTGTAGTTCGTGGAGGAGTCTATGGAGCCAGCAGGTTTCGGTAATGGCATTGGCGATGACACGGTATTTGGCTTCGCCACTGGAGCGGGAGACTGTGGTCTGGCATTTGGAGGACCAAGAAACAAGGTTGGAGCTGAGGAACATGCAATAGCCAGAGGTGGAGTGGCGTGTGTCTAGGAAGCCGGCCCAATTAGCGTTGGAGTAGACATTGAGCTGGTCCGATGCATCCAGGGTGATGCTAAGACCGAGGTGGAGGGTCCCTTTGACATAGCGCGATACGCACTTGAGGGCACCGAAGTGGGCCTCACGGGGGTTGTGCATGTGAAGGCAACACTGCTAGACCGCATAGTTGATGTCAGGGCGGGTAAACGTTAGGTATTGTAGTGCTTCGGTCGAGGAGTGATATGAAGTGGGATCGGCAACGGGGGGACTGGCGTCATGGCCAAGCTTTGGGTTGGTGTCAACGGGAGTGCGACTTGGGTTACAGTTAGACATGCCAAATCGTTGTAGGATGTCTTTAACATAAGAGGACTGATTGAGGTGTAGGCCGGAGGATGTGCGGGTCATGAAGAGACCAAGGAAGTGATGCAGAGGACCATGGTCAGCCATGGAAAACTCGATGCTGAGGGCAGTAATGATATGGCGAAGGAGGGATGAAGATGAGGCCGTGAGGATGATGTCATCTACATAGACGAGTAGATGATCTTAATGGGTACCTTGATGAAGGACAAACAAGGAGGGATCGGATCGACAACCAGTGAAGCTAAATGAGTGATGTGATCTGCAAAGCGACGATACCAAGCTCGCGGCGCCCTACTTGAGGCCGTACAGGGCTTTCCGGAGTTTGCAACTTGGTAGGGAAATATGGGATGGATGAAACCCAACAACTGTTTGCAGTAAACATCTTCAGCTAGATTACCATGCAGAAACACATTTTTTACGTCGAGTTCGTGAATTAGCCAGCGGCGGGCCGTGTCGGCTAAGGATAGGACAATCTGAACGGTGCTAGGTTTGACCACCAGAGAGAAGGTCTCATCAAAGTCCATACCATGTTCTTTTGAGAACCCACGAGCAACCCAACGTGACTTGTAGCGGGAGAGGTTTCCATCTGCATCAAACTTATGACGAAATAACCACTTTCTAGAAACGATGCTAGCATTAGCGGGACGGGGAACATGATCCCATTACCTATTCTTAATCAAGGCATCAAATTCATCCTTCATCGACTGAAACCAACGAGGGTAAAGGGCAGCTTTGTAGGTAGAGGGAAGTGGAGTGGTGATGACGGTGAGAGGATATGGGGAACGTGTCAGCCGGGGTCAACTCGTGATGACTTGGGGTGGGAGAGTAGGGTGGGGTCGAGGAGGTGGGACTAGGGAGTGCCAAGAAGGGTAAATGAGAGATTGGGGAGTTGACCGATCTGGAGATGGACACGGGTGGGAAGGATGTAGAGTGAGTGGAAAGTATTTGTGTTGGTGGGTGGCCGCAAGTGTTGGGGTTGGAACAGTCTTGTGCATGAGATGAGGAGAGTGGTTGAGAGTTTGACTGGATATTGTGAGATGGGGAAAATATTGGTGCGATAAAAAAGGAGGGAAGTTGTCGAGAGAGGATTCAGTTGGAGGTGGGGTGTACGGGTGAAAACGTATTGCAGATAGTGTACTGGTCTATCATAGCAAGTTTTCCTAGAAAGTATTCCCTAGGTTATTGAACGAAAGGAGGATGTGTCTAGTTTGAGTCTTTAATCCACCTAACTAATCTAAGGAAAAATAACAATAATAAATTAGGGGTTGGTTTACAGAAACTAAATAATTAATTAAAACAAAAACAATTAAAAAGATGATCTTCTAAACAATTCTAAAAGGGCGAATTCTGGTTTACTACTTCTCCCTGGTTTATCAATTACCTTCCCGAGTGTTTTCTAAATTCTAGATTGCAACCTTGGATCTAAGTTAATCTAAAACCGGTTTCCCGCAAGATAGATCCTTACTAGCAATTCCTAAATCCTAACTCTCGTTACGAATTTACAAATCAACTAGTAGCATTAACGATTCATCTAGTTTCTAGTCAACTAATCCCCAGGAATTGTCATCTGTAGTTTCTCACTTGTAAGCAATTCATACCAAATAAACTCAAGCAATGATTAATCACAAGAGAATTCAAAATTAAACAAGGAATATAACTACAATCTGTAAAGAATTTATATTCAACTACTCAGGAAGCAAAATAATAAACTAGTTGTTCATAGCAAACCAGAATCCTAACGACTACTTAAACATTGGAGGCAGAGGCGGACGGAGAGGGGGGGCTAGCGGGGCTCTAGCCCCCCCGAAAATTTTGAAAATTTGTCAAATACTCTTATAAATTTTTTAAAAAATACAACATAATATAAAGTTTTAAAGAAAATTAGTGTCAAAAATTTTTCTATCCCCCCCTAAACAAAATTTCCGTGTCAAAATTTTTTTTAGCCCCCCTAACCAAAATTTCTGGATCCGCCACTGATTGGAGGCAAAGAAATAATAACAATTTAAATAGACAATAAAACATCATCTAATTGTTATAGAACCGATGACGAATCCGGTGTCTATCTTCTGCTCCGATCTGTCTGTGTTGCTCTTGTTTTCTGTCTGTATTTTCTTGAACTCGACTGCACTCATGGTGGATAGTGTTTGGTTTTGATGAATTGTGTTCGTTAATGGCTAGGGTTACAAATTGTATAATGTCAAAGCCCCATAGCAAACATGTCGGTCTCAAATATGTAACATATGTGCATGGACCGTCATTCTCTTCATACAATATGCAGACCAATTCCATGCATGCATGACCCATGCATTTGTATTATCCAATGATTGAATGATGAATAGTCCAATGATTGATTAATCGATCAATGTGTAGCCCTTTTTCAATATCGAGTGTTCGTGTGGAAGTTCGTCCCGTGCATGCATGTGTGAATCACTAGTAGAAAAAATGTTTTTAACCACGGTTATTTTGCCTATATACCACGGTTAGGAACCATGGTTTATGCTCGCGTTGTATATTTACAAATAGCAATAAACGACGGTTATGAACCGTCGTTTAAAGTAAGCGAAAATACCACGGTTGCTCGAAACCGTCGTTTAAGACCCCTTCTCCCGCGAATATTCATTGACTTTATACACGGTTGGGAGTCTGAACCGTGGTATAAAGTGCGTTATAAATGACGGTTTTCTTAAAACCGTGGTATAAAATGTATACAAATCAAGAATAAACCACGGTTATAAATAAAACTGTGGTTTATAGTCGCCTTCAATGGTAACTAAATAGAGAGCGCAAACAGAAGAGAATGAAGAGGCCAGAACATGTATGTTCCTTGTTTGTGTATTAGGGTTGCTAAATAAGTCGCATTATGTTCCTTGTTCGTCGGTAGGTTGCAAAATTACCGTGAAAGAGAATGAATAGGGTGGAGCTGTTCGCCAGTTAGGGTTGCAAAAAATTACAGAAGAAGAAGCACAGAGCATATGTTCCTTGATCGCTAGTGTGGGTTGCAAAAATTACCGTGAAAAACAAGAGGCGCAGAGCATGTCATTGTTCGCCGGTTAGGTTTGCGAAAATTACAGTGAAGAGGCGCAGAGCATGTCCTTGTTCGCCGGTTAGGTTTGCAAAAATTACAGTGAAGAGGCGCAGCATGTTCCTTGTTTTCCAGTATGGCGAAGAGCATGTTCGCCGGGGGTGCAAAAATTACCGCGAGTTGAAGAAGAAGAAGAAGAGAAGAGTTGCAGAGCATATTCCTTGTTCGACAGTGTTGGTTGTAAAACAGTGAGGAGAATATATATAATAGGAGAAAGAAAGAGCCGCGTTAATTTTCGCCGAAAATTTGAATTCCCGCTTAGACTATATACCACGGTTCTACCAAGAAACCGTCATTTAAAGTTGTTTGACCATGACTAAACACGACGGTTGTGACAAAACCGTGGTTTAAAATACAACGTGTCAAACTATATATGACGGTTCCACCCAGAACCATGGTATATAATGCAATGCGTCAAGCTATATACGACGGTTCTGCGTGGAACCGTGGTATAAAATCTCCCGCTGACACTTTTGTGACGGTTATGCTAATAACCGTGGTATAAAAGTTTAAATGACGGTTATGAGATAACCGTAATTTAAAGTGCGTCATTTAAAATCTTTTTTCTACTAGTGAATATGCAGCAATGTTCACGTCCAGGTAAAAGGTTGTGTCGGGCCAAAAGTGTCTACGCCTCTGAAGATGCGGCCCATGTCTACATTGGCCACCGTTTCGTCCATATGCATGTCGCGCCTCTCTTAATTTTCTTGATGTGAGTGCATTTGCATGGGCCGACAGCTAAAGATGGGTTGCGCCTCTGATCTTGTCTAGTTTGCACCTCTAAATTCTGTCTGCTCGTCAAAGGCCCACGTCGAAGTCAACAGGGACAATTGTTGTCCTCGGCTTTCTTAGACGGCAAATTCTTGGCTAAAACTAAATGTAGCCAACTTGGCTACATCTATGGGGAAATACAGGTATTGGGAGTGAGCGCCGGTCATTGCGATTGTTTTAATTGTTTTTTTTTGTATTTTTTTCTTTTTTTTTCAAAAATTTTATTTTTTTTCTTTTTATCACAAAAAACTTTAAATTGTTGTAACTTTTAATATATAAGTCTAAAATGAAAAAAATTATATCATTGTTCACCTAAATTCAAGCTCTTCAAAACAAGACCAGTCATGGATATTTTTTGTCAACTTTGAAAAAATTATTTTTATATGTATAGTGCACAAAACGTAAAAAAACTTGTACATATAGTCATACAAACATGTACAAATGTTCATTAAAACATGTACATCTACACGTAAAAACTTGTACATCATCGCATTAACTCGACAGATTTTTAGGGTTTGTGGTAGCGGGTTTAATGGCCCTAAACCCGCCACTGTAAACCTTAAAAATGTCTTCGACGTTTTTTAGCTATCCTAGGGTGGGTTTTGGGGTGTTTTGGGGTGTTTTGGGGGTAGGGTAATCTATTTGGAATTTGTTTCGTACTTTATATTGTAGCAACTGACTCGACAGGTTTTTAGGGTTTGTGGTCGCGGGTCTAGGGTCTGCCACTATAAACCCTAAAAATGCTTTCGATGTTTTTTAGCTTTCCTATGGTGGGTTTTAGGGTGTGTGGGGTTAGGGTCATCTATTTGAAAGCCATTATATACTTTAATGTGAGAATGTACATATTTTAATGTGAGAATGTACATGTTTTAATGTGACGATGTACATGTTCAAATGTGAGAATGTACATGTTCAATTATGAGAATGTATATGTTTAATGAACATATGTACATGTTTGTATGACCGTCTGTACAAGTGTTCTTCCTTATATATACATGTTTTAATCTAAGGATGTACATATTTAATGATTCGTACAGGTTTATATGACTATCTATATGTTTTTAATGCGAGGATGTACATGTTTTTACGTGAGGATGTACATGTTTTAATGAACATTTGTACAGGTTTGTATGACCATCTGTACAAGTTTTCTTTTATGTTCTGTACGCTATTCATGTAAAAATAATTTTTTAAAAGTTGTCAAAATATATCCATGATTGGTCTTGTTTTAAAGAGCTTGAATTTTGATGAACAATGATATAATTTTTTTCCATTTTAAACTTATATATTAAAAGTTACAACAATTTAAATTTTTTATAATTAAAAACAAAAAACAAAACCAACCCACATTAAAAAAAAAAACACTCCCCGCGCTCGTGGATGTAGCCAACTATGGCTACATTCAGGTGTAGGCAAGACTCTCTGTTCTTAGACATCTGCGTCT
This sequence comes from Limonium bicolor, assembly GCA_023374045.1. NCBI lineage: Eukaryota > Viridiplantae > Streptophyta > Magnoliopsida > Caryophyllales > Plumbaginaceae > Limonium > Limonium bicolor. The sequence goes on from CM041778.1 coordinate 102,746,585, forward strand.
CTCAATTTATGCCCAATCGTAAAACACCGTTCAAGAACACGATCCGTATTGCCTGACTGCTGCACACGCAAATTTATAAGATTGGTCCATGAATGTGCTGGTGTGTAAACCCAGACCATGTCTAAAATTAGACATAAGTCCCGTTCAGGTGTGGTCCGGGTTTATAAACCAGCACATAAACCTGGACCATGTTGTAAATTGAGCATAATGTTTGTTTATGATTTTGTTTGGTCCCATTCTTCATCGTTAAGCTCTCAACAAGCATTCATAAGTCATTTTCTTCAGTATTTCATCTGCTTTAGCGTAAAATCAAAAGTAAGGGGAGTCCTTCACATATAAAATAAAATAATATATAAGTAAGGAATTTATCATATAAACCAATAAAATATTAATCACATTAAGCATAGAAATATTGATAAATTCCACACTTATCATGGGGTGCGGGCATGGTGGGATTGTTGGCCAAGAGTAGTCGGGTATGGGAAAATATTCTTGTTGAAGGTGACATGATGAGATAGAATGATGCGGTTGGTTGCGAGATCAAGGCAGCGGTACCCCTTATGTTGTGGGGCGTAACCAAGAAATATGCACGGAGTGGTACGGGGTTGAAGTTTATGAGTAGTAGTGGTCGAGGTATTTGAGTAGCACAAGCACCCGAAGGTACGAAGATGGGTGTAAGTTAGGGGGTTTCTTGTGATGGAGGTGGGGGTTATGCTGATGAGGTAGGTGGCGGTAGCAAGGGCTTCAGCCCAAAAGTTTGAGGGTAGACAACCGTGGAAAAGGAGGGTACAAATGGCATTTGTGATGGTGCGTATCATTCTTTTGGCTTTGCCATTTTGTTGCAACATGTGTGGACGAGAGAATCGGAGGATAGTACCATGTTGGGCAAGGTAGGTACGAAGGTTATGATTGTCAAATTCGCCACCATTATCGCATTGTATATGTTTTATAGTGCGGTCAAATTGGGTACGAATATAAGTGTGAAAATTTTGGAGTCTGGAGGCAGTTTCAGATTTTAATTTACGTGGAAATGTCCTTAAATAATGGTAATAATCATCAAGAATAAGTAAAAAATATTTAAGTCTACTTACACTTGGAACCGGTAAGGTCCACAAATCACAATGAACAAGTTCAAACGGACGTAAAGTAAATGTAGTTGAACGAGAAAAAGGAAGTTGAGTGTGTTTGCCTAAGGAACAGGCACAACAATGTGACGGTGCAAGTTTATTGGAGGAAATAAGTTGCCGCTAGACTAAAAACGAAGAGAAGCGCGACTCGGATGGGTGAGGCACTGGTGCAATGGCGGGCTGGTGGTGGTGACCGTGAGGGTTGTGGGGGCGACGGACTGCTGGTAGATGGAAACAAACAGACACAATTCTCCTCGACTGTTGGAGTGATGGATCACGTTCCTAGTGGAAAAATCCTTAATGGAAAAACCAAAAGGGTCAAACTTGATAGAACAATTATTATCACGACTGAATTGACGAACGAAGATTAATTGTTTAATTAACCTGGAGTAACAAGGACATTGCGTAGAGAAATTTTTTACAAAAGGTAGCCGGGTGTGACCAACTATGGTGATCGGTAGGAGATTACCATTTCCGACAATAATTTACGAAGGAGAATCTGAGCCAAAATAAGGAATAAGAGAGAGACTACCTATGGAGGGGCTTTTGTGGGAGAATGCTCCTGTATCCATGTACCACGTCGAGTCAGGAGTGCGAGCTGGGAGGGCCATGGCTATGAGAGCATTCACGAGACCTTGTTGATCCCAAGTGGTGGTGGGGTTGGGAGCCAGCATGGCTCGACTAGGAGTAGACGGCCACGAACCAAGAAGTCCAGGAGAGGACCAGTTGGAATTAGGGCTGGCAATTTCAACACGACCCGTTTGACCAACACGAACCCGACACGAAATTTGCGGGTTTGGGTTTTATAATTTGACACGATTAAATAAACGGGTCGTGTCCGGGTTGACCCGTTTAATAATCGGGTCGGGTTCGGGTCAAACTAGTGTAACCCGCCAACCCGTTTAACTTTTAAGTTGAATATATATCCAAACCCATTACCGATTAAAATTACAGCACCTACTCTCCTCTTTTATCCAACCACACAGCCAAACACCCAAATCGGCACATGATGACATCCCAATTCCCATTGAATTTTAATTTTTTTACTCAACCCATTGAATTTTAAATTATATTGTTGTAATAGTGCTCTTTAATCTTTATGACAAGGAAAAATAATACGTCAAAATCCAAACCATATTTGGATTTTGGATTTTGAATTGAGAGAATAGTCGCACATCAATATCAGATTAGTCAAGTTTTACTAGGTTAATCGGGTTGACACGAAAAACTAATCGTGTCAAACGGGTCGGGTCGGGTTGAAGTATATTCGTGTTCGGGTTGATGTACATGACCCGATTAATTAAATGGGTCGTGTTCGTGTCGACCCGTTTATTAATCGTGTCGTGTTCGGGTTAAGCTCAACCCGACCCGCCAACCCGTTTTGCCAGCCCTAGTTGGAATGCCACTGCGTGTTGCCGTTGAGGAGATTTCACAACTACGTTTAGAGGGAGGCACGGCCATGCCCGCAGCCCCGTCCACGGCCACGTAGATTGTTGCGAGAGGTGGAGGAGGTGCGAGGCTGAGTGTTGGCGGGAGAGGCGTCAGACGGTTGGTCGGACGATGCTGGGCAGCGGTGGTGTTGGCAGTAGGAGGAGCGACGATAGTGTGCAGTGCGGTGGTGGTAGTCAGTTGGTTGTTAATGCATGTTTCCTCCAGAATTAGTGCACTGTAGAAGGCTTGGAAAGTGGGAAAAGGAGATTGGAATTGTAAAATACTGTGGAGGTTTTTTCGAAGGTGTCATTAAGCCTGTTTAGAGTCTAGAGCACGAGATTCTCATCGGAGACCGGGTTGTCAACGTCTACAAGAGCATCAGAGAGAGTCTAGAGGCGTGCATAGTATTCGTTAATGGCGAGAGAGCCCTGGTAGAAACCATGGAACTCAGCCTCGAGTTGTATGGCGCGTGCCTTCTTGTTACCCCGGCAGAGATTCTCGATTGAGAGCCAGACATCAAGCTCCGTGGCGTCTGGGTGCATGATAAGGCAGAATATGCCGGGGTGTATGGTGGTATAAATTCACGAAGGATAGTAAAATCGAGCCGCACCCAGCTCTTATTGGTTGAAGGGGGAGTGTCGTCAATATGGCTAAGGAGATTGAATTTGCCCAGTGTGACTAGAAAGAGATGTCACCACATTGTGTAGTTAGGTGGGGATTGTGTAAGTTCGTTACGAACGTGATTTGTAATAGAATTGACAAGGAGGGCTTGGGAGACGGCAATGGTCGTAGGAGAAGCGTGAAGGGCGGCGTTGGAGACAAGATGGGGAGAGGCAGGTGGGGAGGCAAGTAACGTGTGCTTCGAACCGGAAGGAGAGGCTTCAGGAGAGCCTTGGTCAACCATGACTGATGTGGTGGTGGTGGGCCAATAGAGGTGGTCGAGAAAAGAGGGAAGGGCGATGGAGGTATACGGGAGATTAGAGAGGATGATCAAGAGAATATTCTAAGCTGATACATATACAAGTGAGTGATTGTACATAATTAGGAAGTTGTTAGGAGATAATTTAATAAGTTTTTTTAATAAAACCACAATGAAACGAATCATACCAATCCCTTTCATAGTTGTTGTGTGGCTGGATTACCCACTTGCCATCGATATCTTCACCAACAGTCTTCTCATTTAATGAATTCAATAGTTTGAAAGGTTTAGTACTTTGGAGAGGAATTGAAAGAGAGGAATTGAAAGGAGGATGAAGACATTAAAGTTCTAAGAAATTTATTGACGAGTTATAGTTTCCTCCAGAATTCAAATGAAGTTTAGTAACGGGAGGAGTTAACATTAATACCACTCTCGCGAGACAATATTCGCCTGAGATCTACAGTACGAGATCCTGAACAATTTTTTTAAGTCATTTTTTTCAAAAATAAAATGAAAATAATTGATTTCTAAAATGAGGTTACAATGACCTTGTGACAAGTCATATGGGAAACTTTTGGAGGATATATTCTGCCCAAGAAAACCTAAATAGTATCAACACCTGTGATACTATCCTGACGGACTTGATTAGGAAGGAGCTTAACATCTGCTAAAGCACCATTTTTTGAACGGACATAGTGTAACCAACTAAGTGAAAAAACTTCTAACCATCTAAAGTTACGGGAAAGACAAATGCCCTGTAATATTCCTAATTGAGGGCAAGACATGTAGAAAATAAAGGACAACTTCAAATATTAGAAGCATGAGTGATTCTAACAAGGAGGAACTTGGAACCAACCAGCCGCACACTGTAGGATAAACCCACCCCAGGAAAGTAACCATTGAGACATGATGCCACCCCTGGGATGGCCAGGGATTGCAAATGGGTTATCCGGAACCAGCACCAGCATGGTGGATTCCTTTTGATGAAAAAGCTCGACTATAAGGTTAGGTTCAAGCATTGCTTACGCCTTCTTACCTTTCTTAGCCTGAAGGAGCGACTTTGATGGAGCTCCCAACTCCTCATGATGATTATTCTTAATAATCCGGTTAAAGTTTCTCTTCTTGTTGCTACATAGAGCACCAACCTGGCCTTCATCACAAGGCAATCCACCATCTGATAAGGGGGTGTCACCAACTCTCGCCTCACTAGGAGATCCACCATATGAACATGACCAGCTTGGGGAATTGGATTGAGGGAAGTTAGATGCTTCAAAATCAGCCTGGCCTATCCCCGGAAACTTACCTTGGCTCACAAGGCCGTGGAAATCCAAAGACGGGCAAGATGGTGGGTTAGCCATGGGTCAATTTAGACCACAAACGAGACCCCATGCATCAATATCATCCTTGGTAAGGATCCGCTTGCCAAAATGATGTATTGACGCTCTTAACCATGGACCATATGGGTAGACACTAGCTGGGGGTCGGAACGAATTGGGTATCCCTTGGTGATGTGAGTGAACAAAACCCACTTGAAATATATAGTAGACATTTTTTTCATATGTTACCCTCAGCACTAACTCACATCCTTTCACACTGTGACCTTAACACACCGCAAGACTGGCTGGTAATGTCTAAAGAACCCTGAACCAGAAGAAATCTCCGTAGAACGTCCCTCCTCATCACTGAATTCTAGAAAATTCTCGAACCTACTACCAAGCCTTCGAGCAAACTTCTTGGTTAGGAAGATGAGTGGGACGACATGGATTCTGATTCACATAGCCAGCCATTTAAATTCATGATCGGTTGGAATATTCTCTTGATGCAGATGGTCCTTATATGTGCAAACTTGAAAAGGTAAAGACCCTTGCCAAGAACACGAACCTTGACTTCTCTTTTGATTTGTCAGACTCGACTTAGCATGCCCTTCATGGCTCTAACATCCACCGCTTTCGGCGAGAAAGATTTACAGAGAAGACAGCAATCCAAGGGAAAAGCATGGACAAAAGCAAGATCATTTAGAGACGTGGATTCATCCTCCTTAGCAGTGAGAGTGAGTTCTTTGCATTTGGACACAATCTTGTCAATCGGGGTCTGCTTCTGGAATTCAACCATGAAGCTTAGGGGCGGGGGCTTGCCGGTGGTAGAAGAATGCCGAAGATAACGAGAAAAGAAAGTCGTCACCGGTGGAGAGAAATCGAAGAAGAAAAGGAAGAAGACAAGAGTAAGGAATGTTTGCCCTTACTCCCATGCAAAACAAGAAGCCCATTCCCTAGACAAAGTCAGATGAGCAGAGCCTCGGGAAAGGCCAAACTACTTAAAGACAAGGAGGAAGAGACAAAAAAGAGTTGGTGAAGGGGGAAACCAGAGGAAGGAGCTAGAAACCAAAGGAAGAAAGCTCCCTAGAAGAAGAGATAACTCTCGTAGAGGGGAGAAAATGACTTATCCATTACTGTTTTTTAACAATAAGTAAAAGTTGTAAGAAGTTATCTTGAACAAAATTTAGTGTTGATTTCTTTAAAACTACTCCCTTATTTTCAAATCGTTCTAGACTTTACATGAATTTAAAAAGATTATGTACCTTTACTTTTTATATAAGAAAAGTAAAAAAATAAGTATACTTTATTGGTACGAAAAAAAAGTATGATGTAATGATAATAATAATTAAAAAAGTAAAAGTGACTAAAATATAAATATATACAACATGTCTAAGCGACTTAAAATTTAAACGTAATTTTCAACCCTAAAATGACTTATGACATCATAGTGGTGGATTCCACCCATAATGGTATAAAAGAAGAAGAAAAATGAGGCGAAACAGAGAAGAAGTGAGAGGGGCAATGGCAGAACCAGAATAGGAGGGCGATTTGGCAGAACCATGAATCTTATTTTGGGGGGGGGGATTTTTTTACACTATCATTCTTTAAATACATTATATGAATTTTTATTTTTCAAAAATTAATAAGAGCATTTAACAAACTTTTAAAATTTTCAGGGGGTGGTGTTGAATCTGCCACTGGAGAGGGGTTCTTAGTTGACAAATTCTCTAGCTATAGACATTATAAAAACAAAAGAACTGTGAGAATATGTAATAATGAAATGTTTGTCAGTAGGTGACATTTACTTTCCTTATTGTGGATGCTCTTATATTTTGAAGATGAAGGAGTAATGTCTTAAGTCCCACAAAACATACATACAAAATCTTACTGATGATGGTGTATAATAGTGAAGACATTCAGGGACGGGACCAAGGGGGTTCCATGGGGCCACGTGACCCCACGTTTTTCAAAAAATTAAGATTCCTATTTGTAGAGTAATTAGAGTTTACATACATATATATATATATATATATATATATATATATATATATATATATATATATATATAATATAATATATATATATATAATATGACCTCATATATAATAAAATTTATATTGGATATAATAATTAGGGATGAAGGTAATGTTTGAGTTAGATTGGATTCAAATCTCACTTGTGACATACCATTAAATCTGAACTTTTTTTTTAAGGGGATTGGATTCCCCCTGAACGTAGAAGACTTTCCTGAATGTCCTGGACAAGTTTTGTTATTTATTTATAATTTTTAATAAGTAAATTATATAGTAAGTAGTTGTTATTTTGTGGTAACATCTCTATATTATTTTACAAAAAATACTCACCCTAATTACGTGGTAACTTCCATATTTTATTTTACAAAATATACTCACGCTAATTATGTATAACTTCCTTGGATATGTATTTTAAAAATATAGCTACTAATCTAGATATTTTTACTTTGTTACATATTTTCTTAAACAATCCTCTATCTATAATTAATAAATATGTGTACTTTTTATTTAAATACTATTCATACTAAATTCATGGGATCATATATTTTGTTGAATAATATTGTCTTAGTTAAATTAAGTAACAAATGCATATTAATTAGGAAATTCACACCTGATTTTATAGCACGATGTACTTATTTTATTATCAAACGGTCTTTATTTAACTAAATGTTGGTATGTGTACAACCGTACTTTGGTATGTTGTGAAAGTTTTATAATCATGTACATTTTCTAACAATTAATTATTACAATTATCCAAGTAATAACTTATGATACTGAATTATATTCTATTTTCTACATTTTCTACATTTTCTTAATCTATCATCATTTTTAATTATTTTGTTGAATAATATTTACTTATTCAAAATAAAAAAACATGAGATTTCTAATTTATATGGTTTATGCAACTCATGTATATTATAGTTATTAGACTCATGTTCATTTTGTGAGTACTTGTTTCATTATAGGAAGGTCAACCAAATGATGGTATTTGTACAATGGTATATATTGAACACATGTTAGGTGTTTCGCTTATAAATAGCATGGTACTTATACATATGTTTTTTTGGTACAACATAAACTTGTTTCGCTTATAAATATTTTAATTGTGGTTTTTATTTAAATATGTGAATGTATCTAAAGTTCAGTCTTTAGGTATTTTGTAATGTGATTTGAAGTTTTAATTCAATAGAAAGGTCTTATGTTAAAGTAATACTGGTATTTTTACACTGATACATTGGTATATTATAAAAACTGATTATATAATAATTTATAATTACAAAAGATTTTTTTAAATGAAAGATATTACATATAGTACATTGTAGATGTGTCAGTGGTGTTTCATTATGGAATCCATGGTGTTTGGTTAAGTAGATGTAAGTGTAATACATCATGTCTGCTAGAAAATAGTACTAATTTCTTTACAGATAGTATTGTTACAAACACTAAGTCTAGTTGATACACAGGTACTTATTGAACAGGTGCACGTGTTTCCTAATGAGAACTATGGTGTCTAGTTATGTTCATGACGGTATTTGTACACATGTATAAATTGAACATATCCTAGGTGTTTCATTAATGAATTAGTGGTGTTCGGTTATGTTAACGTAAGTTTATTATACCATGTGTGCTAGAAAAGTTTTTCAAAGCTTATATGAATAGAATTGCTACAAACACCGTGTAAGTGTATACAGAGGATAAAAGACACATTTGGTATCTCAACTACTTATGTCACTAGTAATTATCATTTGACAACGGTGTTTCTGAAAACCTTTTATGGTATTTAATTTGCTAGGTGTTGGTATTTTGCTTTGGGGTAAGAGGTATTACATTCTGATGTTTTATAATCAATTTTTTTTTTTCAATTCAGCATTTTTAGTTTCATTTATAATTGTGGCACTTTGTTGATTTTATACTGATACTTTGTTCATAGACATTTGATATGACATCAACTTAAGTTGCTAATATTGTCAATTGTGTGTGTTTTTTTTTAAAATGGGTTAAGGTATTTAAAATGCAAACCATTGCTATTTTGTAATGATATAAGAGGTATTACAATTAAAATGGTTAGTGCATTTAAAATTTTATTTTCTTAATTGAGAGTGATCCTAGTACCATTTTTCTTGCGGTACTTTGTATGTTTAGCACTAGTTTTATAACGACGGTAATCAGGTACTTTTTTCAAATACATCTAGCATTTCATCAATGATGCCAATAACTCTAAGTTATAAATGGTGTTTTATAAACCAAATAAAGTATTAAAAAAACATATAGGTATTGTTTACTAACACACCAAATATCATACACCACAATGAACATAACAAAACTACTAGTACATATTCACTTGATACTTGCATTATAACGGACTCTAGTGTTGACCATATTTGCACTTTTTAAACTTGCAGGTATTTCTTACTTACACCGGTAATATAAAATACCACAATGAACATAATTAAATACCAAATAATGTTTTACTTAGTACACCATCAAAATAATACCGAGCTAACTATATTGAAACACCAATAGTACGATAACAAACTACCTATATTGAAGCATAACAGTATGATAACAAACTACTTATATTGAAGTGATACCAAACTATTTACGATATGATACCAAACAGTCAACGATATGATACCAAACTAGCTATGATATGATACCAAACTTGCTATGATATGATACCAAACCATTTATGATATGATACCAAACTATCTACAAAATGATACCAAACTATCTACATGTGATATTACTACATATACGAATGAACGGTTTCCATCCCCATCTTCAATTTAGTGTGGGAGTTGCAGTAATTCAATCGATTTGCAGAGGAAAGGAAAACCTGTGAACAAAATTATGCAGAGGAAAAGGAATACATGTGATTAGAAAAAGTGGAGAGGGACAAATTGGTAAGGATCCAACAGGGGAGGTGAACATTTATTGGAGTGTTGGGTTGTACAGCCCACATGCGATGTAGGTCAAGTAACTTGATCAGTACCAAAAAGAGAACACATTGACAAATAAATCGAATCCCATAATTGTGGGTTCACAAGGTGCGATAAAGAGAATGGATTGAGCCGCAGACACAAGAAGATAATTAACAAGGCGCGGACACAAGGAGAGAATTAATGGAGGCGCAAACACAAGGAGAGAACGAACAAGTAATTTCAATATGTTCCTTATCTGTTCACAATTAAGCTGTTTTCTACACTATCTTCAGTTTCACTTTCACAATCAGTGTTTCCTTCATTCAACAATGTAAAAATACAGACACAAGCAGAGAATCAACGAGGCACGACGAGTATATGTTCCATGTTGGTCGATTAAAGTTTCTATTGACAATGGAAAGAGGCGAAGCAAATATATATACCTTGTTCGTTGAGTTCCCGGTGAAAAGTGGTGACTTTCACAAGAGATAATCGGTGCAGTCTGGTGTCTCGTTCAAACATGAAGAGCAAGAGCAGCGGAAACGTGGTATTTTGTTTTAGTATGCGTAGTGAATTTGAAACCACTAATAGAATGCAATGCCAAATTAGTTTTTATCTAATAATTAGTAGAAGATATAATCTAGACCTTTAATTAATATTTTCTTTGATCTAATGGTTGTAATTCAGTCCAGATTGGTTCAGGGATTTTTAGTAGTCCATCCTAGTATCTATATTACTAGTCACCACATTCAAAAGGCCAAGACAAGCAGGAAACCAATAATTACCGGAGAATTGCTTTCAAAAAAACATACCGGAGAATTAATAAACTGATACGAAGAAAGTAGGGGTAATGAATAAATAGGATATATTTATTATGTATTTTGTTGTTTGGGGGGTCCTCAATTAAAAGAAAAAAAACACCAGCCCAATAATTTTGATCATCTGTTTTCATTCATATGAACATCTCTCAATCGCAAATTCTATGCTGCGGGACCCGCACTCATCCATGTACACTCCGGTGATTTGGCAGTCCAGTCAGCTATTGACTGGACTATTTTATTGATTAGACTTTCGTTTTACTATATTAACTTTAAATAGTTGTAACCTTTAATATATAAATCCAAAATGAACAAAAAATTATATCATTATTCATCTAAATTTAAGCTTTTCAAAACAAGATCAGTAATGAATATGTTTCGACAATTTTTTTTTAAAAAAATTACATGTATACCAATGATACACTAGAATGATAATATGATTCATTAATTTTGTATTATGATTTATTAAAATTGATATTATGTTCATTAAGTAATATGTGGTGAATTAGATTATAAACTTCGGAACTGAAAAAAAATCATTATTGATTTGTAGTGTATTATTATTGTTGTATGGTGAATTTTAAACTTTTATGATAATCATGTATTTTTCATACATACCAAATATTGTTTGTGTTGTATTTTGTTTGAAATTTTTATTTATGTTTACAATGATACACTAAAATGAAGATATGATTTACTAATTTTGATATTATGATTCATTAAAATTGATATTATGATTCATTGACTAATAAGTGGTGGATTAGATAACAAATAAACTTCGTAACTGATAAAAATCATTATTGTTTTGTAGTGTATTATTATTGATGTATGATGTATTTTAAACCTTAAATGGCGAATCGCGTATTTTTCATCCATACTAAATATTATTTTGTGTTGTATTATTATGTAAAAAAATTTATTGTTATATGTTTACAATGATACACTAAAATGAAGATATGATTCATTAATTTTGATATTATGATTCATTAAAAGTGATATTATGATACACTAAAATGATGTTATGAATTATAAGTCTGATATATGGATATATACATGTAATTAATATAAAATTTTAAAATTCCCAAAACATATTCATGTCTGGTCTTGTTTTGAAGAACTTGAATTTAGATGAACAATGATATAATTTTTTGGGATTTCAGACTTATATTTTAAAAGATATAATAATTTAAAGTTAATATAATAAAAAATAACTCAGTCAACAGCTAATTGTATACCAACTCACACAGCCGCACACGGCCGGCTCGTACCATCTCCTGTCTGTGTCTCAATACCATGACGTAATTACCCTGCTCGAATAAAATAGTAGGAGTATAATTTTTCAATAACTTAAACAAAGTAATAGTCTAACATTATACTGCACAATATCAACTAAACAGTTTATCTTAAAAAAATATCAACCAAACAATTCCAAAGGTATACTTACCGTAGTCTATAAAATAGGGCAATTATTTGGAGGGTTTTCTTTATATTTCTCCGACAATCAAAATATTTCATTCCCAGATTTCGTGAGATTAAAAACGGTTACTTTGCAAACAAGCGCGCCCTAAAGATTGAATTATAATCATTTTGTTTTACTCTTTAAAATTATTGATCTTATGCGAGATTGAAAAGAAAAATGGACAATTCAATTTTTCAAGAAGTCAAAATAAGGCAACGAGAGTGTGGGACATCCTTTCTGGAAGAGAAAGCCACCTGACGACTCTTTATCATGGCAAATTCTATTATACAACCGGAAGCACCATCCTCCGTGCTTCCGGTGTACGGGTGGAAACAAAAAATAATTGTGGATGTGTGATGTTTCTATTTTTTATTTTATAATTTAAAATTGAATTTTTAATTAATTAAATCTAATAACTTAGAATCTCCACTTTGAAAAAAATCTATAAGTTAAAAATAAATAAATCTAAAAGATTTGGTAACCGTCAAGTAAAAAAATCTCAGTTTTAGAGGAAAATCTGCAAGTTTAAAACAAATATTTCTAAAAAATGTATTAACTATTAAGTAAAAATCTTAGTTTTAGAGGAAAATTGTACTAATAATCCTTTATTATATAATGTTAATAAAAAACTAGTCTGGAATTTTAATCTGAGCAAATTTTATAAATTATAATAAATTTTGAACAAATAGTTTAAACTGTTGAACAAATGGTTTAAAATGTTGAACAAAAGGTTTAAAATGTTGAACAAATTGTTTAAAATGTTGAAAATGTTGAACAAATAGATTAAAAATGTTGAACAAATGGTTTAAAATATTGAACAAATGGTTTAAAATGTTGAACAAATGGTTTAAAATGTCAAACACGTGATAATAATATGAACATGTAACTCGTGTTTTAAAATGGCGAAAAATTAGGAAATTGTAAATTATATTGATACTGTTTTATAATAAAAATTTTGATTCGAACAAAAGGCTTAAAATGTTGAACAAATGGTTTAAAATGTTGAACACATGGTTTAAAATGTTGAATAACGTGTATTGCTAATATTAACATGTTACTGATATTTAAAAATGGCGAAAAATGTATTAACTGTTAAGTAAAAAATCTTAGTTTTAGAGTAAAATTGTACTAATAATCCTTTATTATATAATGTCAATAAAAAAATAGTCTGACATTTTAATCTGAGCAAATTTTATAAACATTATTAGATAAATTTGAACAAATGGTTTAAAATGTTGAACAAATGATTTAAAATATTGAACAACGTGTATTACTAATATGTATATGTAACTTGTGTTTAAAAATGGTGAAAAATTAGGAAATTGTAAATTATATTGATACTGTTTTATAATAAAATTTATAATTTGAACAAATAGCTTAAAATGTTGAACAAATGATTTAAAATGTTGAACATCGTATATTGTTAAATTAACTTGTAACTGATATTTAAAAATGACAAACAATAGAAATTGTTTATTTACGATAAGAAGATATTTAAGAGTGATAAATTTTTTAAAACTGTAAATTATTGAAATAATTTTTAAATTATTGACATAATTGGCCGGAAGCACGCTGCAATGTGCTTCCGGTTGTATAATAAACGCTTTCACACTTACCTCAAATACCTGTTACGTTGGCTGGGAGATTACTAAATAGTAGAGATGCAATGCTTCTTATAAACTATTCTATATTTTAAAGAATTATATTAGCTCGTTGGATGATTAACTTCTAGCGAATTTTTTGCAACGTTTATTTTTATTACTTGTATTACTATCAGTTAGTAGACTTATTATAAAGTTTTTTTTTGAATATTGACTTATTATAAAGTTAGAGAGGAGACTGGGGTAAAACTGAAAAAACTAAGCTCAGTTTAGACGTTAATACACGAATTTAATTAGCAAGAGCTTTATTTCTTTTTTCTTTTTCCGTTCGGATCAATCGGTGAATTTTTTTAATTTTTTAGTAACATCCAAATTTATTACTACTATAGATGATTATCTACACAAAAAAATGATTGTTTTCTTTTCGTAATGACATTATGACAACGATGCACCATTTTACGCGCTTACGATAGTTGAAAGAACCCAATTTCTTGGCTACAGGTGATTGTGATGGCTACATCCATGGGTGATTTTGTAATTTAGAAAATAGGGAAATAGGTGGTTTTATAATAGAAAATAAGGGAAGGTGTGGTTTTGTAATAGAAAATAAGGGAGGGGATGGTTTTATAATTAAAAAACTGTGAAGTTCGATTCGGGGAGGCGTGAAGTTTTTTTTTTTTTCCTTTATCACAACAATAATAGTAACTTAAATTATTGTAACTTTTAATATATAAGTCCAAAATGAAAAAAATTATATCATTGTTCACCTAAATTCAAGCTCTTCAAAATAAGACCAGTTATGAATATATTTTGACAACTTAAAAAAAAAATTTCACTTGTACAGTGCACAGAATGTAAAAAAAACTTGTACAGATGGTCATACTAACCTATACAAATGTTCACTAAAACATGTACATACTCACGTAAAAACATGTACATTAAAAACATACAGAAGGTCACATAAACCTGTACGAATCACTAAATATGTACATTCTTAGATTAAAACTTGTACATATAAGAAAGAACACTTGTACAGACAGTCATACAGACATGTACAAATGGTCATACAAACATGTACAAATGTTCATTAAAAACATGTTCATTCTCACATTTGAACATGTACATCGTCAGATTCAAACATGTACATTCTCACATTAAAATATGTACATACATTCTCACGGTAAAAAATCATCGTATATATGTAAAAATATTTTTTAAAAAAGATGTCAAAACATATCCATGATTGGTCTTGTTTTAAAGAACTTGAATTTAGGTGAACAATTATATATTTTTTTATTTTAGACTTATATATTAAAAGTTATAACAATTTAAAATTTTAAGATTAAAGAAAAAAAAATGAAAAAACACCAAATCAGGCCCACGTGAAGTAGCCGGATTAGTCTAAATTTGTTGTTTACTTTTTTGTAAAAATAAAATAAAATAAAAGATATAGCCAAGATGGCTACATAATATATATGTAGCTTAGACATGCTGTTGAAAGAAATGTAGAAAGTACTTGGTCTGCTTTGCTCTGCTTTTCGAATGGCATGGCCCACCACAAGGTTTCATAGTTACGTTCACATCTGTGCATGTGCGCGGAACATCGACAGGCTGGATTGCAACGTTGTTTTTCTTACACAAGGCTTCTAGAATGTTTTTTCAAACATATGGCTTCTAGAAAGGCGACTCTTTCTTCGCACTCTGCTTGGCAGAATAAAGTATTGGATAACAATTATTAAATTAGTATTTTAGATGTATCCTTTGAATATAATTTGTGGAATCAACATTAAAATAGATACAAAATACTATTTTTAAAAAAGTTGGAGTTCACAAACAAACACAAACAGAACAGACCCAATGTGGATGTCAACAAAAAAAATCACTTTTCATTTATTACCAAATATAACTTAATAATCAAATTCGTTGTTAAAAAAACTTAATAATCAAATTAATCAAAAATTAATTTTTTTAACCAAAATTTAAATTAATTACTGTTGATCGGCAAACTGTAACCGTTGACCATTGACTGGTAACTATTGACTAGTTATTATTTCATTCCCCCAACTCTGACAAATAATCGGAAAAATCAAAGAGAATTTTATTCCATTCCTTTTCATTCTCTTTCACGATTTCATTCCGTTTCCCCGCTTGAAACAAACACCCCCTTATTTTCCTTATCGCTCTCCTTTCTCTTCTCCTTTTGTTCTTGTGAATACCCTTCTTTATTTTCCTCTTTCCTTTTCAGTATGGTTCGGGGTTTTGTCCCTTTTTGAGAAGGGTATTTTATCTTGTGGTCTAACAATAAACATTTTATATAGCGTAATTTCTTAACTACACCTAACTGTATTGATAGCTATATTAGGGGTAAGTTTTGTAATTTAGGAAAATTGGGAGGGAGATATGGAGGGAGCACGTGCGCAACGCCGGTTTGCTTTTTTTTTTTGTATTTTGTATTTTTTTGTAAAGATTTTTATTATTTTTCTTTCTTTATCACAAAAACTTTAAATTGTGGTAACTTTTAATATATAAGTCCAAAATGAAAAAGTTATATCATTGTTCACCTAAATTCCAACTCTTCAAAACAAGACTAATCATGTATATGTTTTGACAACTTTTAAAAAATATATATTTTTTGATACACTAAAATGATAATATGATTCATAATTTTGTATTATGATTCATTAAAATTGATATTATGATTCATTAAGTAATAAGTGATGAATTCGACGTTTTTAACTTTCCTATGGTGGGTTTTGGGGTGTTTTGAGGGGTAGGGTAATCTAGTCGGAATTTATTCTGTACTTCTACAGGTTTTTAGGGTTTGTGGTAACAGGTTTAGGGTCTACCCTAAACCGACCCACAACAAACCCTAAAAATGCCTTTGACGTTTTAGCTTTCTTGTTTTGGGGTGTTTTGGGGGGTAGGGTAATCTATTTGGAATTTGTTCTGTACCTTATATTGTAGCAACTAACTCAACATGTTTTTAGGATTTGTGGTAGCAGGTTTAGGGTCTGACCCTAAACCCACTACCACAAACCCTAAAAATGTCTTCGACGTTTTTTAGCTTTACTATGGTGGGTTTTGAGGTATTTTTGGGGTAGGGTAATCTATTTGGAAGTCGTTCTATACTTTACATTGTATCAAATAACTCGACAGATTTTTAGGTTTTGTGGTAGCAGGATTAGGGTTGTTGGACCCTAAATCCGCCATGACAAACCCTAAAAATGCCTTCGATATTTTTTAGCTTTCCTAGGGTGGGTTTTATGGTGTGTGGGGTTAGGGTAATCTATTTGGAAGTCGTTCTGTACTTTAATGTGATGGTGTACATATTTTAATGTGAGAATGTACATGTTCAATTATTAGAATGTATATTTTAATGAACATCTGTACATGTTTGTATGACCATCTGTACAAGTTTTCTCCTTTATATGTACAGGTTTTAATCTAAGGATGTACATATTTAATGATTCGTACAGGTTTATGTGACCATCTGTATGTTTTTAATGCGATGATGTATATATATTTTTACGTGAGGATGTACATGTTTTAATGAACATTTGTACAGGTTTGTATGACCATCTGTGCAAGTTTTCTTTTACATTATTTGCACTATAACCCTTAGTAACGTTTGCTTTATTTTTCAGGTGAGTATGCAAGGTCAACATATATAGCTAAAATCGCTACATTCGGATGTAGTTCAGACTGCGTGTTTATATGGACGTCGTTCAATAATATTCTACACATAAAAATCTAAAAAAACTGTAATTTTGTAATTTTTTTATTAAAAAAAACCGTTGACACGTAATGTTTTGTACCAAAAAATACAGTGATTGTTGTAAAACATACTCAACCCTCTTGGTTGGATGTAAGTAAAATCTTTCGTGCATCGTGATATACAGAACTCATTATATTTTATGAAAAACTTTTAGGCTTGGTATGGTTGTTTTGGCAGCATATTTGGTAGTAGGTTTGTGTTGACATATTTGTACCATATTTATTGGCAGTTTTATGTTGACATATTTGTAGTTGTTTTAAAAACTGCTATTTGGCAGTGCAGCATATATGCAGCATAAGTTAGTTAAGCTAGTTATATGCAGTGCATTTACCATTTATGTATTACAATTATAATTTATTATATTGCATCAGTAACTGTATTTTGATAGTAAAAATAAAAGGAAAAATTCTCAAACATTATATGAGAAAGCAAAGAAAATAATTTTTTAATATAACCAATAAAATTTTAACTTTTATTATTTAAATACAAAAGCAACTTTTAATAATATATTATAATTTTCTATAATTTTATAATTCCTATAAATATACAAGCGTGGTGAAACGAGGACTAGAGTTTCAAATTTTATGATAATGTTGTGTGAATTTATTTAGCTAATTAACTTTTAATAACATATAATTTTTAAAAACTTTGTACGTTAATAAATTAATATAGTTTAAAATTTTTATGCTTTTTAAGTTTTTCATTAAAGACATTATTATTGATTTTTTTATTATATTAATATATGTGTAATTATTTTGAAGTATTGTGTAACTTGTAACAAATAAAATAACTTGTAACTAACGTCATAAGATAAGTAGGCGAAAGGGTGATACGCGAAGTAGAAAACAACATATGTTGTCTTTCAAACATGCCAAACGAGGCGAACAACAAAAACAAATAAAGAAATCCAAAACAGCATATGCTGTTGTATTTATGCTGCCCATTTATGCTGAAAAAAATGCAGCCAAACGCTACCTTATTGCAGGTAGTTTTTATTATGTTCAAAAGTTGTATAGTACTACTATATATGCTTCGTTAGTCTTGGTATTTTTGTGGTATATTTGATGGTATAAATGTACCATAAATGGTGGTCCTTATATGGATTTTCTCTGGGTCTCACGTGGGTCATGCGCTCTTCTCTAATAACATACTGTCACATATAAAACAGTCAGACCAAAACAACTACAAGGCAACTACAAATCAGTCACACCGAACTTAGCCATAATGTTTGCAATATCATCGGAAATTGCTCGATTGTAATTAGATACTAACAATTAATTATAAGATTCATATAGGTGATATATTGTGTAGGTACTCATCTTTATTTCTTTAGAATTTTATGTAAAGTTACAACAAATGGATGATTAAAAAAAGTGTTTCATCATCAATTTCTTTTTCACTCCAGGTAAGAAAGAAAGCCTCAATTTTCTCATCCACGTCTATGTTATCTCCTAGTAAAAAGTTGTACTATTAAAATATACGACTCTCATAATGAATATAAGTTAAAGTTAACTATTAAAATAATAGTTTGAAATGAATGAAATGACCTATTAAATAATCAATGTGTACGATTTGAGTGCTGCATAACATGTTAAAAATGTATACAATAATTAATTTTTTTTACAGGTACACGATATTTTAATAAATCAAGTAGATATGATATATTCAACACGAGATCAATTTCATATATAAAATTAAATCATATTAATGTCGTGTCATGTTTTGGATCGTATATTCATTTTCATTCCTTTTTTGCTAGGCCTAAGCTAAACCAATTCTTTCAATATTTATACTTGTACTTTAACATATATACAAAAAATCTACTACGTTGTACATATTAGTGGTTAAGAACTCAAGACCCTCATATTTTCAAATTTTGCTCGGTGAAAGGTTTTGTTGCACCCCAATTTTTTTATTTTGTTTCCGGTTTGTAAAGGGAGCGTTATGTCATTTCCTATCTTATATTAAGAGTTTATGTCACTGTGGCTGATTTTATACTAACTTAGAAGGAAGGAAGGGTAAGAGTGTCATTTTGCCTTGTTGTTAATTAAGTTAGAATGGAATTTCTAATTCATGTCTATTTTCCTTCCTTCTTCTCATTGTAAATTCCCGTTCTGCTCTTCCACACTCCCTCTCGTTCTTATTTTTCCTCAGCTCTTCTTCTTCTTTCTAAGTTTCCGCTTCTAACAATTTGATCGTTCGTGTGGTTCTGCCTGTGGGGTGTTGGTCTGCCGTCTGTCATCATTCAAGTTTAGAGATTGTGGGTTAGTTCGTTTCGTTCTTTGTTTTATCTTCTTCGTTTCTGATTTTGGTTTCGACTTCTAGTTAATTCAATTGGTTGTTCGTCGAGTTTCAAGTGGGGATTCGAGCAGAGTTTGCTGTGGAGTCTGTAGAGTTCGGAGTTCTTCGATTCGAGGTAGGTGGGAGATGGATCTAGGATTTCGTTTTGTGTCTAAATGTGTTTGATTTGTTCTCTGATACCAAAATTGTAACGAATAAATTCCTGGAAAAAAACTCAAGAAATCACGCAGTGGAAAACACTTAGCAACAAGCAAGCACACATGCACGCAGGAACATTGAACACATGCATACAAACAAACAAGCATTCACACACTAGCGGCGCCAAGCACACCGCTTGGCAAGTCTTTTGGTAACTTAACCAAGGCCCCCGACAATGAGGCACTCAACCAGCATGCTGGATGCGCCACTCATAACCACAAGGATGAGAGTGGACTTGTACCACCCTTACTAGATAAGTTCTTCGGCCATCCCAATTCCCTTAGCATCAAGCGTTATGGTCAAAGGGATCTGCGCACCACTTGTAACTCCTTCCCCAGTGTGCAGCCCAAGTACAAGTAATGCCGGTGTTTGGGTAACAACAAGGTTAACCCACACAGTCAATGCAAGCACTGACAACCGGAGGGTGAGGGCGCTGGGTGAGCGCCAACACTCTTATCTCCACCCTAATCCAACTCATCCCTATGTGAGCCACAAAGGCTCTAATGATGTGCGGCCCGCACATCGAGGGAAAGATTAACCCGGGACAAACTCGATTGATGCCACAAGCTCTCAACATCTTATGATTTTGAGTTGGTTTGGAGCTAATTTTCCGCTCTACTTAAATACCATGGTTTCATATTTGATTTGCCTACTTTGATATGGAAAGTGATATGTTCTTTGTGGTGAATTGTTGAGTAAAATCTATACATTAATATATATAGATTTATAGCAAACTAATAGGCAAGTGCACCTAGTCGGAGTAGTACAACAAGTGTCGTATCCACAGGGAAATTGTTCAATTATCCTAGTCTCGGTATTTAATAAAAACAGCAAATAGGGGGTTTAGCCGGAGGCAAGCTTGATTTGTTTTAGGATCAGTGCAAAAATAATAAACACAGTAAAATAAGGTAAATTACTTGATGTGGATGGAAAAAGGTATCCTAGGATAGCGGGGGAATTGCCTAAATTACTTAGACAGATTTATAACCATGTCTCAATTATTTATTGTCTATTAGAGTTAATAGGTGTCAGTTACGAACTCTTAGTAATAGCCTCAGTATCTTCCTGCTCAATCCGGAGTGTAAATACCAAGTTTTATTCCTTTGTGGTACTTGACTATCTCAAAATCATATGTTGATAGTTACCATAAAAATGCAGTAGTTTGTCGCTTAAAGCATTTAACAATATTTGTTGAAAGGAATTAAAACAAGTTTAATAAGTGAGACAAGTAATAAATATTGATTTACGTAATATTAGAATCAAACCCCCATCCTAGGATACAAAAGAAAGTTACTCAGACATTAACGGAAGTAAGAAGATAGCATAGATAGAATTAGCCATTATTTCGGAGAAAGAACGGGTTTGCTCTCGCTCTCACTTCTGCTGCCTCTCTTCTATTTCTTTTGTTTTTGCTGAGTACGTGAGTATGGAGTGTTGTGGTGTTACGGGAGAAAATGAATGGAAGAGAATGGTGGAGTGTGGTGAGCGATCGTCTGTTTTCTTTAATCTCCCGTGTGTGTTTTATCGTTGAAGGAGCTGGGTTTATATAGAAGCAGAGGAGAAGGTTGATTGGAGACAGAGCTGGAGTGGAGACAGTGCTGGAGCACACGTGAGGAATTTAAGGAGGAGTGCGCCGGTGCCTGATATTGCTGATGGGGTAGATAGATATGTTTACAGGCGCCGAAGAAAATTGGGGAAGACGGTCGGTGTAGTTGCACCTCTATTTGTTGTCCGGTCTTATTTCCACGGACAGTTCTATT
The DNA here is from genome assembly GCA_023374045.1 of Limonium bicolor. Lineage (NCBI taxonomy): Eukaryota > Viridiplantae > Streptophyta > Magnoliopsida > Caryophyllales > Plumbaginaceae > Limonium > Limonium bicolor. Next base: position 102,768,244 of record CM041778.1, read on the forward strand.
TCTTGTCCGGGCAAATATCCACGGACAGCACACAAACATTTCTTTCTGTCCGAGCAAACATCCACGGACACATTGTGTCTTGTCCGCCCCTTGTCCGGCCTAATCTCCTCGGACACACACACAGACACACTCCTTTGTCCGGCCTTTCTTCCACGGACAACACAACAACACGGACGTGTTGTGTCCGCAAAGACAGGAACAACACGACTGGTTGGAGCTTGTCCGCCCTTATTTACCCGGACAGGACACGGACGCCTGTAACACATCGATCTGTGTCACGTCCGGCCTTTTATCCCCGGACGTGTGTATTTGACTCGTTTTCTTTTGCAAACTTTGACCGGCTCTAGATTCTTCGTCTGGACTCCGTTTTTCGACCCGCTTGTGCCTACGCGTTTGTCTCTTCGTCTACTTTGCTCCTAGCTTGGTTTTCCTCATGTTTAACCAAGGAATCTGTAAGATAAACAATAAAACATAAACTAGAGGAAAACTAACCAAAGTGGAGAAATGAGCAAGAAATGTGCTAATATAATATATGAAATACACCTATAAAACATGCTCATTTGGACACTTATCACACCCCCACACTTATCTTTTTGCTTGTCCTCAAGCAAAACCATGTACCCAAGCAAGTAGGGAATGCTCAATACTAACAAATATTATTATGAAGGGTAGGATAAAGATGTGAAGAGTTCATGATCTCAAACTTTTTGAGGAGTGTGATCCATCAACTACTGGTGGCATAGGTGTGCTCAGGGTAAAAATAAAATATAGAGTTTCGGGGTATGATCCGGAGTACTTCAATGCTTCTCAGTTAAGGTGACTTTGAGAACTTTTACCATGGCCAACTTCTCTCAAGAATGGGCATTGAGGAGAAAACAAAAGGAAAAATAGATAATACATTTGCTTCACTTTTGCATAAGAGATGAGAAGATAATATGTAGACATCAAGCCTTTGTATTTTAAGAACACTCAACTCTCTTTGTTGGTTGGCAATGGCGTCTCGCAAGTCCCTTGTTTTATTTTTATTTATTTATTGACAGAGAAGCACCCCTTAGCAATCCCTAAGAGAGAAGACAGAAAGAACCCCTGAGCAATAAAAAGCCAACCATTGCAGATCATTTGGTCACGCCGCGTAAAAATGCTCCTCAAAAGTAATCATAATGAAAAATTTTAAATTTGTACCATTTATCCCACAATTCATAACAGTATTTATTCATAAAGAGAACTAACTACATCAGCAAGGTCCACAATTTTTGATTTTTGGACAAACGCAAGATAAGCAGAGAGATTAAACATTTTAGCACAAGATTTCACCGAAAATGGCACTCTCCCCCACACTTAAATTGAACAATGTCCTCATTGTTCACCAGAAAAACAAGGGAAAGTTTCAGAAGACCTTTTCGGTCAGTAGATAAAATAGAGAAAACACAAAGGTCACAAATAGACATTTTAGCACAGAAGCTCTCCACAACAAAATTTAGCAAAATAAAAGCAAAATTAAAGAAACTGGCACTCCCCTGAGATTGTTTTTGCTAGCGTCTAAAGGAGTTCCCCCACACTTGAGCTTCAGCCTCAAGGAGCGTAGCTTGGTTGCGGTGTAGACATGAAGTTGCACCTGCATAAGACACTAGAAGCAGCCATACTATAAACGGGGCTAAAAGTTAGCAAAAACAAAATTTAAAGAGAACCTGAAAATTAAGAGAGCATAAAAGCAAATAAAAGAAAAGTTCATCCGGGTTGCCTCCCGGATAGCTGCCCTTCTTTAACGTCTTTGGCTAGACGCTTTGTTGTTATATCAAACCTGGGGGGTGGTTATGAGGAGGAGATCCAAAGCATGACTCGAAGGTATTTTTGAGTGTCCACCTGGATGCATGTTTTCTTTTCTTATCCCGCTTTTCATCAGGGATTGGTGGTGGTATCTCTGTAATGGACATTCCGTCAGGAAGGGTGATAAAGAGAAGTGGGGATGATGGTGATTGAGTGTCCCTCACAAACTTGAGATCCTTGGATTTGTTATCTGGAGACCTTCCTGATGCAAACTCCAGCTTTTCATTATAAGCTTGAAGGGTGATTGTCCCCTGGGCCACCCAAATGTGCACATCTGCTGTGGCAAGGAAAGGTCGTCCAAGGATGAGAGGTGTAGTGGAGTTCTCTTCGATGTCTAAAATGACAAAATCGCATGGGAAGTATAAGTGTTCCACTTTAATGATAACATCCTCCACCACTCCGCTTGGGTAAGCTACCGAACCATCCGCCAGTTGAAGGGTCATCTTGGTCTTTTTCATTTCTCCAATTCCCAGCTTTTTGAAAGTGGAGAGGGGCATCAAATTTATGGAGGCACCCAGATCGCATAGGGAGTATGGAAATGAGGTGCTACCAATTGTGACTGGTATGGTGAAACTGCCTGGATCATTGCATTTCGAAGGCAGTGGTTGTTTCAGAATAGCTGAGCAAGCTACATTGAGTGGTATGGTACCGACTTCGGCCAATTTTGTTTTGTTGGAGATAAGGTGTTTGAGAAATTTGGCGTAGTTTGGCATTTTGGCAATGAGGTCTACAAACGGTATGTTGACGTTTAGTTGTTTCAACACTGCCAGAAACTTCCCATATTCATTATCCAATTTCTGCTTTTGGAGTCGGTGGGGAAATGGTAGAGGCGGTTCTTGTGGAGAAGATTTTGGAGCTGATGGAATAGTGAGAATGCTGGGAGATGTCTTTTCTGTTGGAACCTCAACTCTTTCTTCACTATCCTCTTTGGATTCTTCTGACCTTTGCGGGATGTGAATCTCGTTGGTTTTTCTACCGCTTCTCAAGGTTATCGCCTTAACCTCTTCTTCTTCTTCTTCTAAATCGAGCTTTTCATTTTCATAGCTGGCCACCAACTGTTTAAGGTAGGTATTCTCGGACTGAATGCGATTTTTATAGACTGTGGCGGTGGTTTCCAGTTCAGCTATATTCCCTTTGGATGTTTCGATTGCTATTACCCACTCTTGAAGGGAAGGGTGAAGTTTTGGAACCTCAACTGTTTTGGCCACCTCCATATTTTCTTCACTGTGTTCCTTCACATAGATGCATTTGGCTTGCTCTTTTGGATTTGGCTTCGGTTGGCTTGGGAAAGTCCCAGGCGGTCTTTGAGCAAGTTGTTCTACAATTTGATTGAATTTACCTTCGATTTTTTGGTTGAAAGCTTCTTGCGCATAAAGCTGGCTCTGAGTCATAGACATGTATCCCTTCATCATCTCTTTGAGTTCGTGTTTGGATCAACAGAGGATGAAGATGGTTGTTGTTGTTGGTGGAAACCTGGAGGGGCACCTTGTGCTCTATAACCCATATTAGAGTTTGGTTGGGGTCTATTTCCCTGATATGCATTGGAACTGTTGTTCTGCCCCCCTTGGTTTTGATCGTTGTTTTTCCATGAGAAATTCGGGTGATTTCTCCATGGGTAGTTGTTGTTGACGTTATTGTTGTAGGAATTACCGAGGCGGTTTCCTATGAAGTGTGCATCTTCGTACTCGCTTTTACCTTCGCATTGATGGGTTTCATGAGGACCGGCGCATATGACACATCCTTCTGAAGATGAACTTGGAGGTGAGGAAGCTATTGTTTTTACGATTTCGTTTTGAGATGTTGTTAGCTTTTCCACCATCTTTGCAAGGGACGAGATCTGGGCTGATAAATGATCCATAGGCTCAACATGGAGTAGGCCTGCTGCTCGTGGTGTTTTTCCTTTGGATCTCGTCCACTGTCTTGTATTGCTTGTCATGGTTTCGAGAAGGTTCATCCCTTATTGAGGAGATTTCATCATGAAACTTCCTCCTGCAGAGGAATTTACGAGTAGTCGGTTCCCATCATCCAGGCCATTGAAGAATGACAGGCAGAGGGATTGATCGTCGAGACCATGGTGGGAACACTTCATCAGCATATCCTTGAATCTGTCCCATACGTCGTACAACGTTTCTCCCGGTTCCTGACAGAATGTGTTGATTTCTCCGATCAATTGTCTTGTTCTACTGGTTGGGTAGTATTTGTAAAGGAACTTCTGGGCCATTTGCAGCCATGTGTGGATTGATCGGGAGGGTAGACTTCGGTACCACTTGTTTGCTGAATCTGACAACGAGTGAGGAAATAGTTGTAGACGGATTCTTTCTTTGATGTTGCCGGTTTGACCAAAGAAATTACAGAATTCTAGGAAGAGACTTAAATGATTTGGGGCTTCATCTGGGTTAGCTCCACTAAACTTGCCTAAATCCCGGACGGTGGTGATGTAATGGGTTTCGAAAGCCCATCGTCCGGTTTCTTGCGGTGTTAGTTCGAGGAGAACTATGGCTGATGCCCTTTCTTCGGTATCCGATTGGTAGTAATCAGAGAGGGCACGGTGTTGTGGTTGATTTTCATGGTCCATTTCATCTATGACTTGGTTTTCGGTCATGTCTTGATTTCTCAGGTTTCTTCTTGCTTGTAATAGAGTGCGCTCGGGTTCAGGTCTCAGACTGATTGGTGGAGAACCTAGGGTTCGAGTGTTTGGCATGCATAGAAGATACTTTGATTTGTGAGAAACTGTGAAATTAATCAGTAAATAGATAAAGAAAGGCAGAGATATTGGTATAGGCTGATAAACTTTAATTAAACAACACTTATTTTTTAACAAGAGTAAAAAGACAGAAAATAAGTGAACAAAAAGGAACAAAAATAAATGCAGTTTAAGTAAATAATGAAATTTAAAATAAAGGAAAAAGGGCAGAATTAAATTGCGGGAATTTAAATAACAAGGGAAATTAAAGAACTGAATTTAAATGACAGTTAAATAAAGAACTGAAGTTTAATTGACAAAAATTTAAATGACAGAATTTAAATGTTAGTAGTTAGAGTACTGGAATTTAAATGACTGAAATTTAAATGACAAAATGTAAATGTTAGTAATTAGTTGACAGAAAATTAAATGTTAGAAATTAGTTTACAGAATCTAAATGACAGAAAAGTAAATGACAGAAACTAAATGACAGAAAATTAAATGTTAGAAGTTAGATTACTCAAATATAAATGTTAGAAGTTAGATTGCTGAAATTTAAAGGACACTGGAAATTTAAATGACTAGGAATTAAATGACAGTAAAGTAAATGACTGTAAAATAAATAACAAAAATTAATAGAAATAAAAATAAACAAACAACAAAATAGTATAAACAGAATATTATAGTATAGCAAGTGAACTACCGAAAACTAGGGAAATTGATGGAATCAATCTCCCCGGCAACGGCGCCAAAAACTTGTTGAGTAAAATCTATACATTAATATATATAGATTTATAGCAAACTAATAGGCAAGTGCACCTAGTCGGAGTAGTACAACAAGTGTCGTATCCACAGGGAAATTGTTCAATTATCCTAGTCTCGGTATTTAATAAAAACAGCAAATAGGGGGTTTAGCCGGAGGCAAGCTTGATTTGTTTTAGGATCAGTGCAAAAATAATAAACACAGTAAAATAAGGTAAATTACTTGATGTGGATGGAAAAAGGTATCCTAGGATAGCGGAGGAATTGCCTAAATTACTTAAACAGATTTATAACCATGTCTCAATTATTTATTGTCTATTAGAGTTAATAGGTGTTAGTTACGAACTCTTAGTAATAGCCTCAGTATCTTCCTGCTCAATCCGGAGTGTAAATACCAAGTTTTATTCCATTGTGGTACTTGACTATCTCAAAATCATATGTTGATAGTTACCATAAAAATGCAGTAGTTTGTCGCTTAAAACATTTAACAATATTTGTTGAAAGGAATTAAAACAAGTTTAATAAGTGAGACAAGTAATAAATATTGATTTACGTAATATTAGAATCAAACCCCCATCCTAGGATACAAAAGAAAGTTACTCAGACATTAACGGAAGTAAGAAGATAGCACAAATAGAATTAGCCATTATTTCGGAGAAAGAACGGGTCTGCTCTCGCTCTCACTTTTGCTGCCTCTCTTATATTTCTTTTGTTTTTGCTGAGTACGTGAGTATGGAGTGTTGTGGTGTTACGGGAGAAGATGAATGGAAGAGAATGGTGGAGTGTGGTGAGCGATCGTCTGTTTTCTTTAATCTCCCGTGTGTGTTTTATCGTTGAAGGAGCTGGGTTTATATAGAAGCAGATGAGAAGGTTGATTGGAGACAGAGCTGGAGTGGAGACAGTGCTGGAGCACGCATGAGGAATTTAAGGAGGAGTGCACCGACGCCTGATATTGCTGATGGGGTAGATAGATATGTTTGCAGGCGCCGAAGAAAATTGAGGAAGACGGTCGGTGTAGTTGCACCTCTATTTGTTGTCCGGTCTTATTTCCACGGACAGTTCTATTTCTTGTCCGGGCAAATATCCACGGACAGCACACAAACATTTCTTTCTGTCCGAGCAAACATCCACGGACACATTGTGTCTTGTCCGCCCCTTGTCCGGCCTAATCTCCTCGGACACACACACGGACACACTCCTTTGTCCGGCCTTTCTTCCGCGGACAACACACGAACGTGTTGTCCCTTGTCCGCCCTTTTATCACCGGACACAACACGGACGTGTTGTGCCTTGTCCGCCCTTATTTACCCGGACAGGACACAGACGCCTGTAACACATCGATCCGTGTCACGTCCGGCCTTTTATCCCCGGACGTGACCCGGACGTGTGTATTTGACTCGTTTTCTTTTACGAACTTTGACCGGCTCTAGATTCTTTGTTTGGACTCCGTTTTTCGACCCGTTTATGCCTACGCGTTCGTCTCTTCGTCTACTTTGCTCCTAGCTTGGTTTTCCTCATGTTTAAGCAATGAATCTGTAAGATAAACAATAAAACATAAACTAGAGGAAAACTAACCAAAGTGGAGAAATGAGCAAGAAATGTGCTAATATAATATATGAAATACACCTATAAAACATGCTCATTTGGACACTTATCATGAATTTATGGCTTTGAGTTCATCATTTATTGTTTCTAAATTTTCACTTTTTGTCATGTCCTAACATGCGTCCAAACATGTACATTCGGACAGCATGTGCGGACGTCTTTGAATTTGTCGGTTAGTCTTGTCTGGACTTCTGTCTGAACTTGTATATCCAGATGGAGTGCGAGGACGATGTCTGGGTTTACGGTTCGACTTGTGTCCAAACTTGTAAGCCCAGAAACAAGTCTGGACGCCCTCTGGTTTTCAACTGGACATGCATTCAAACTTGTAGGTTCAAACACATGTCCGAACCTCTATGTTTTAGGTCATGACATGTGTCTGGACTTATAGTGTAATGACCCCTAACCACCCTGGTTCTGAGACCGTCGAACGCCACACACTTATTACCTAAGATTTGCAAGACTACACTCTAATGATACCCAAGACTGAACAACACTCATATATTAACCGAATAACAATTACAAAGCTTAATATTTCGTTTACAAAGTGGAAGCCAAAATATAAATGGGCCACATGGCCAACATTTCAAATACAAAATCCAAACTCAAAATTAAAAGACCAAAGCAGAAGACTCTAGTCAAAAGTTAAAACCTACAAATCAGACGGAAATAGGGATGAACAACCACAACTCAGTAGATGATAAACTTCATATGATGAGCATGCTCAAAACAGTTTACAAAACTACATATACATATATACGAATACGCTAAGCAAAACAGAATCAGAAATCAAAGCAGAAGACTTCCAAAGCAAATTGAAGTCCATAAGAGAGCAAAGCTAAGTGAAAGTCAAATAGATATCCAAGCCGCGAAAGACAGAACAGATGTCAGAAGCTTTACGCAAATCAGAAGCAAAACAAAGGAAAGCCATAAACCACAATCACATTGTTCACAAAACGAAACGTTCACAAAACAGAGCGAAGATCAGACAAAGTGGTTCACAACAAATCACTCTAACAAAACAAAAGTGGGACCCTAGTAACTAGCTAACACAATAGATGGGAAATGAAAGCCCTGTGGATCAAAGGATCCCACAATAGAAGCAGTAGAGACCGTAATTAGACCCATCTATCACTAATCATCCTGAGACACCCGAGGAACAGAAAACAGAAGGATGTCCTGTGCAGCATGATACGGGATAGCCAGACCCAACCATCCACGGCTCAGAGGCTATGTAACTAGGTCCCCAAAACAGAAGCTTATTCTTTCAGAACAGAGGGTGTTGAGGAATACGAACACCTACGCATAAAAGCTTTAAAAACGAAATATAGGTTGTTGCCAAAATAGAAGTCATACCGAGACTAGCAAAACACGGAAGCCAAACAGAAGACAAAGGCTAAAACAAACTTTTAGAGAAAATCAGAGATCAAAGTAGAACGAATGCTTCCGAAATGAAGATACTTGTAAACACATACTAAACATGCCAAAACAGATCATACACACTTAGGGGATCATAGCCCCACAAACGGAAGTCAAAATAGAGTTCAAAAGAGCATTTTAGGCAAATATGAGGGTTGTCCGGACATGTGTCCATACTTACAAGTCCTGACATATGTCGAACCTTCAAATACACACGTCTGGAAACATGCCAAGTTTGAAAACATTGAGGCGTCCGGACATCTATGCAGACTTACAAGTTCGGACAAAGTATAAGAAGATACTTACGAGGTGTCCGAACTTGTGTTCGGGCACACAAGTCAAACTGCAATCCAGGACTCGTTCTCGCATCCCGTCCGGATAAGGAAGAACCATCGACCAAAAATAAGCGTCTGAGGCTACGTCCGAACATACAAGTTCGGACGGCACAAAATTTGCAAAATCAAAGACTAAGCAACAACAAATATAGAGCCAAAACCCCATTAATATACAAAGTTCTTACATAACGAAATAGTCAAATCAAACACACTCCCACGGGGTTTTAACTGAGTAAAACACAACTTAAATCCAAGTCAGATTCATCTCCAAAATTAGAGAAACAATAATCACATCTAGAAACGGAAACGAAACCAGAAACCCTCATGGGTGAACACATTCAACCAAATCCATCTACCATCTACCTCACTTCTAAAGCATCACACACTCTACGAACTCCACACAGCGGACTCCTCAAATCCCTACTCGAACTTGACGGACCACAGACTGAATTGAGCATAGGTCGAAACCTAAAAATCAGAAATAAGGAAACACGATGAAAAACAGAAACCAACAATTCCCAAAATATACAAATCTAAATGACGACAGAAAGACAGAAAGGACACTCCACAAGCAATAATTCCAACGATCGACTCCCACAAGCAAAGAACAAGGGAGAATTGGAATGAAGAAGGAGAAGTTAGCAAAAGGAGAAGAAGAACACTAGTTTTGAACGTGGAAAAAGGGAATTAGGAATGAATGGAAAATAGATTAACATGAATAAGAGAACTCCCTCCCACTTAATAACAAATAACAAAGGGAAAAGATGTTTCCACCCCTCCTTCCTTCCAACTTAGGAAAATATGGCACAAATGGCATAACCTTACTAACATAAGATGGAAAAATAACATTTGCTCCCTTTGCGAACTCTGATTTGAGTCACAACATGTGTCTGGACTTGTAGGTTCAGACACATGTCTAGAAACTTATGATTTGAGTCTGTAACACCCCAACCGCTAATCCTTCCATTAACCTCTAATCATCCTCGTAATTACTTTACTCGCAGCGGAATACTTACTTACTTACTTACTCCCGGCGGGTGATACAACGTCGTTAGTCATCCAAGACTAACAAGGCTACTACTACTTACAATAACGGTCTGACGATTAGAATAACCAAATACATACTACTTACTTACAATACCAAATACTTACTTACAATTGATTACCGAGTATCCAAATATACGAATTACATTCCAAGGCTACTTCCCAAAAATTAAGAGTTTGTACATTTACTCATTTCTATCCAATCATAGTTCATTACCCAAAAAGGTGTACCACATGGTACACCGGCTACTAAAAAAGGCCTTAGCCGTGTACAACTCGGTACACCATTTCAATCCTACTAACTACCCAAAAAGAATCCAGCAAGGTCCTTACTCGACCATCACGCCTCGCGGGTACCTGTAGAATAAAAACATTCCCCCTAGGGGGTCAGCTTACGCTGAATATAATAACCGCATACCCCGCGTACTAGCGAGGGTACGCCAACTATTTGGTCAAGTACATGCGGTTCGTTTCATTCATACATACCTACATGCTTCATACAGTACAAATTCAATACATTCGATTCACAAGCATACATACATTCAATACATACAAGGGAGATATTACGAGTCACCCATTCATACTTACCGTTTACTCACCGCATTACGGAGATACAATTCTCCAATACATACAGAAGTCATGTTAGCTTCATTACACACCCGGGTTAATCGGGTGTTCAATACTTCTTACTCATGGTCAATGACTTACAATAGTCAAGACCGATACACATACGATACTTACTTCTTACTTACTTTACTCCAGTTAAGTCGGTATGACCTCCGGGCAGGGATTACTACATCCCACCACCGGGCTTTAGGGTGGCCCACTAATCCAGGATGCTACCCATTCAAGGGATTTGGTCCATGGAAAAGATTACAGCCAGGATTCGGATCCAACCTCTTGTGTTTCCTTATCCTCACGCGTGGCCGAAGCTATATCGGACTTCTACTCATTCCTTTTTACTCATTACTCAAGTTAGGAGTCAGAAGGTTAGAAATTAGTAGAAGTCAATACTCCTTTCCCATGCTTCAATACAATACACAAATACTCTTCATGTACACATACGCCTCATCCTCATTCATTCATTTCTTGAATTATACACACTAATTGTTCAAGAAGATACAACAAGAACAAAATAGTTCAAACATAGCTAAGTGCAATAAGAGTCCGATTCGTGCATTTATCTTATTGGTGATCACATAAGCACACAAATCGGGGTAACCAAGTTAGGATACAGGGCATGAAGAAATCATACCGTACACCGTTGTTTTCGTACTACCGGTCCTTTGACGATCATATTTGATTCCTATACATACATGAAGTAGTATGATCAATGATCTATTATTGATCTAACTTACTCTTCATTGTTACTTTCATTGTTTACTTACTACTTCGTTATTTTCTTACTTGTTTACGAAACCATCCTTTCCTTTACTACTTCTTAAACTTGTTTCCTTACTCGTTTACTTACTTTCTTACAATTATTACCTTCATTAGTGGTGTATTACTACATACATATGCATACATGTGTGTAGGCATATATATACATACTTATGATTACTATAGTCATATAAAAAACATTTTTTTTTGTAAGTTATGGGTCGTCCGACCCACCGTCCGACCCAAGCCCTGGGTCGGACCATTCCAGTGGATTTTCGTCCTCTGAAATTCTTCCCGTCCGACCCGGAACTGTTCCGTCCGACCCATACACCTCTGGGTCGGACCATTCCAGAAAGTTTTGGTTCTGTCGTCCAAGCTCCGTCCGACCCATGTCCGACTCAACCTCTGGGTCGGACGAAGTCAGAAACTTCGACAACAGAAATTTTCTTGCCCGTCCGACCCACGTCCGACTCACGGCTCCTGGGTCGGACCGTTCCAGAATGTTTTATTCTGTTGCTTAAGCCTTGTCCGACCCACGGTCCGATCCAGGCTCTGGGTCGGACGGTAGCAGAACACTGCTACAGGCTTTGTTTTTCAATCCCTTTCTTACCCATCTCTTCCCCAATCTTCCTACATGTAGTCCCACATGATATTATGCCATTTAGGCCTCCTAAAATACCTTAATTCATTCACCAAACCCATTACTCAATCCTAGTTACACTTACACATTTTTCCTCACTTCTCTTCAACACTTATACTTGTTCCCATTGCACTAATGCTACAGATTTTGTCTTCCCTTTTATGCTACAGATTTTTCACTCAACTTCTATGTCTCATTACTCCCTCAACTAACGTTACTCTTAGCATCCAAAATGCATTACTTTACATCCTATTTCCTTACCTTACCTAAACCCTTTTCAAATCTGTTTCAAGATACTTAACTACTCATTTTTAACCTCTCCAAATAGACCTAGTCACTACCTAGGTTACTCCCTCTTCTTAAACCACTAAGTCCTCAAATTCCTAAACAAAATTTGACATAGTCTCCCCTATATTCTTAACATTCTCCACACATTATTTCAGCTCACATATTCATATTCTCACAATCTGTTTACTCAAGCCGTTATGCTCACATTTTAATACTACTACAACAACAATAAAATTCCTGCACACATACACATACTACCCAATGTTTTCCCAAGCTTTTAAACTTCATTTAAAAACTTCAAAACTGTTACAATATCATTCCCCATTATACTACAACATACTTACTACTCATTACTCAATACATTACTCGTTTTTACTACTCAAAACTGTTACATTACACAATACAAAACTAGTTCAAGGTAAAAGACTTTACCTTGTTCTTTCTAGTTTTCTTTCTTTCCTTTCCTTCTCTTCTTTTCTTCTCCTTTGTTCTCGGTATGGGATGGGGTTCCCACTCAAGTTCTACAACCCATATCAATACACAATACCATTTAACATTCATTCTTGCACTAACCCTAGAATTTAAATGTTTTAGGGTTTAGAAATGAGTATTACCTTCCAATGGATGGATGAAGTTCTTGACTAGCAAAAGAACAAGATTCCTAGCCCAAAAAAAAGAGCCAAAATCGGCTGGAGCAAGAAGAACCAAGAGTTCAAAAACTGAAAATCCTTATAATGCCAATAAGAGATAGAAATGAAGGATTTTCGAAATTCTTTTTACCTCAAAGTAACAAGGAGGTGAAGGTGCTTCTAATGGTGGGCTTGAATCTTCAAATGGAGAATACCCATCGAAATGAAAGTGGTCGTTTTCGATTTTTGGAAGGATGAAAGTGTTCTCCTTTGCAAGGGGATTCTAGTGATATGATTTTTATGATTTTTGGACAAGGTTTGAGCCTTCAAAAATGAGAGAGAAGGAGGTGGCTGGTTTGGGTTGTCCAAATCGCCATTAGAGGGCTTGAGGAAGAAGAAGGAAATAGAGAAAGAGAGGGAGTACGTGAGTGAAGATAGGAGAATAGGAGAGAGAGTGAAATATTTACTTTTTGCCTCACTTTATTGTTTTGTCCTCTAGTGTATTAGACAAAATTAAAATGAGAGAGTGTGAGGGCACAAATCGGCCGGCTCACACACAGCCCCCATGTGGGTTTTGAAATTTTATTTGTAATATTGGACACACTAAGTTGGTTTATTTGCATTCTCACCCCACAACTTCCCGGTTGTTACAGTTTTCACTAACCGGAACCCGTTTTCCGGAATTTTCTCGTTTAATTAATTTTATTGGTTCCAATGCTTCACTAATATTTATTAATGATTATTTGGTTGACCAAAATTGTTACGAGTCTATTTGACCCGCTTAAAGTCACGTTTTCCCGGTTTCCTCGAAAAGCGCGCTTTAAGGTTCATTTATGCTTTTAACCCATTTTAAAGGTCCGTTTTCTTCGGGATTTATTCCCTCATATTTATTTAAGTGTAATTAAGCCTTTTAAAAAATATAATTAGCCTAATTAATCACTGTTTTTAATTACGGGGTATTTTAATCTACCCCCCTTAAGGAACTTTGCCCTCAAAGTTGCTCAAGGTTTACGGTTTACTGTTCTACTCATTTGGCAAGCCAATTGCCACAATGCATTCTACTATCACCTTACAAGGTGTCTACAATTCTTACACTTCTAGCACACACAATTCAGATACCATACACCATACTCAGTTCAATTGTCATCCACAATACTCAATTCATACACAATATTCCATTCAAATACCATACACAATACACCATCCGATTCGCACATTCCACAATACATTCACAATACACTTCACAATGTCATTTGTGTCATATACCGTACAAAACCAATGCATTACTCATTACACACTGTTTTCGGTTTTGGTTTTGGTTTCAAGTTTCATTTTAGTAGCCTTGCATATCTTAGGTAATAAGTGTGCGACGTGTATCGACCTTAGATTTAGGGTGGTTTTAGAGTCGTTACAGGTAGGCTCTTATTTTTCCCCTCCTTTCGGTTCCTCCAGTTTCATTCACTTTTAGCCTTAGGTTTAAGGTTTCAAGCATCAGTGTCTTTTATTTTTCTCTTCTTCCCCCTTAGTGTCTTTTTCTATTCCTATCTCTAGTTCAACTATGCAAATCTGCTGCAGAGTATTTCCCGCTTACCAACAAATATAATTACATTTATCCTTCTTTATATGATAACGATCAGTGTGATAAGACTAAGGATAGAGATTCAAACTTGGGTGTTTTAAGTTCCATAACTCTACTTTTTGGCTCACCCATAAAATCCAAGCCATCTACTTATCATATATACCTGAAGCATAAATCTCTCTCGCTTATACAACAACTCTTCCTTCTCCTTATGTCAACACTTAAAGAAACCCTTATGTGTCTAATTAAGCACTATGAGAGGATTTCTCTCTCTATGCTGAGGCCATGCAAATTTATTTATATGATGCTCCTTATAAAACCAAAGAAATAAACCTTTATTTGTGCTTTCTGGGTAAACATCTTTCATTAAAGCTAGTTGACCAATAGTCATTTAGTTTACTTTGGGAAAGGTTTGGCAGATGGAACATCATTTGAATGTCAGTAGGATTGGAAGACGATCGTTTATGTTTCAGCTTCAGTCCATAAGAGATGTAGATGGTGGAGCAGAAAGGTCCTTGGTCCTTTCAATAGTTGCCTGATGGGTTCCATCAGAGATGCATCTCCCTCGGGACCATGAATTTAAGTGGGTTCCATTATGGATTTATATTCATGGAGTGCCTTTCCTGTTATATAGGATGAAAATAACCTGCAAGCTGCCTTATAATGTTGGTCGATTCTTAGAGTATGAAGAGGATGGGAGGGATTACAAATTATGGATCACGTATGAGAAGCTACCTTCGTTTGGCTTCAAGTGTGGGTGTTTTACCCATGGCTCAAGAGAGTGTAAACAATGGTCACTGATGGTGACTTCGATTATCAGTTTGGCCCTTGGTTGCATGCTGGTCGGTATAGTCCAGGATGGGTGCTTTGGGAGATAGAGGTGGAGGTTGAAGGATTCGACCCAGGACCAAATGATCCTTCACTCTATCTTCCACCAACTCGGATGTCCGAGTTTAGACGTACTTTAAAATTTTGAACGTACATAGGATTTTTAAGCTTATGACTAGGGGTATTGTTGTTGCTCCCGTATCCATTCTAGAATTTGTTTTGGAATAGGGTTGACAATTCTTGACGGGTGCCTGTATCACCCGATCGACCAATACAAGTGAAAACCCCGTAAAAACGGGAGAAAATGGGTTATGGGTGAAACGGTTGCAGGTTCGGGTCGGATTCAAGTGAAAGTTTTCAACTTGGCCACCCGACAAGGAACTTACATACTCTGCCAGACAGGTGTGGATTTGAATTTGGTAACTTTCATGATCTTCATTCTCTTCACTCAAGGTACTTTACAACCCTAATAACTGGCGACAAGGAACATATATACTACGCCATTCTTCATTCTCTTTTTGTGTTTGCTCCTTTGTAGAGATAAATTAGTGGAATTGATGCATCTCGCTGCACACCATATTGAAGATGGGAAATTCATTATGGAATCAGTAATATACTCGTAGTAATCTTCTTCTCTATGATGATTATAGCAGTAGAAGTTTTGATGTTTTTTCTGTCGCTCTTGTGAAGAAAATGATAATTTTGCAACCCTAACTGGCGACAAGGAACATACATACTCTAGGTCATTCTTCATTCTCTTCTTCTGTTTGTGCCTCTGCAGAGATACATAAGTGGAATTGTTGCATCTCATTGCACACCAAATTGAAGACGAGCAATTCATTCCAAAACCAGTAATATACTCGAACTTATCTTATTCTCTCTTCTTGTGATTACAACAATAGAAGTTTTTGATTTTTTCTATCGCACCTTGTGAAGCGAATGATAATTTTACGGTGGAACTGCTGCAATAGATCAGGCAGAAAATACTTGCTGAAGAAAAAATGGGTGACAATTTTATCTTGTTCATCTGTATCACCCACGAGTGGCAGATGATAAAATTTAAGGCGACAAGTCGGATCAGGTGACACGGATTAAATAAGTGATAGATATGGGTGGAGTTTCATCTAACCCAGAGTCCGGACCCAACCAATTGTCTTCTCTAAGACCCCGTTTGTTACCGGCAAAAAAAAAGGAGCTCACCGCCCTAGGTTTAACTATACACATGTTATGGTATTATTGCTCATTTTTTTAGGAGAACCCACAAACTTATCCATTATGCTCTCCTTATTGGTGAACCACATAGAGATTATTTACTCCATCCGTTAATTTTTAGAAGTCTTTCTAGCTCTTTTGGTTTGTTAAGATTTAGTTGTCATTCTAGATTTTCAAGATAAATTTTATTATTTTTTCCTACCATTACCCCTATTAATAACAATAACTCCTAAGAAAAAATAGCTTACCACCTTACACACACATTTATTAGAAAAAAGTAAGTCACGTACCTTATTTCTTATTTCTTATGCATAAGAACGACCTCTAATTTGGAATGAGGAGCTCACGATGCCGTGAGTACTGTAGCGTTTGATCGGGATATATGTTGTGGGGCCCAAATGAAAGTAATCTCCTCTACATATGAGAAGCTCATTTGGGAACGGGGAGCTCGTTACCGAGCACGCGCAAATTGCCAACCCCCACAGAACGGCGGACGCTGCTCGCAGCAGCCAATCTCTCTCCCACCCAGTTCAACCTTCTCTGAAACAAGAGAATGGGAGTCATATATAACTAGCCAAACCCCTCTAGATAAAAAAATAGTTTCCCTGTTAGTACAAGACAAGAGGTCACGCTCCTGTCCTGATCGGAGGGCATATTCTCTTTCCTGCTCCAAGATTGAATTATAGCGTTGAATTACGATCTGAAACTGTTTCAGAGAACTTATATCTTCCTCGCTCGTTAGTTATCGTGGTTGGCTTTCTTATTTTCCGTTTTCTTGATCTGTCTGAGAAGAAGGAAGCTAGACAGAATGGGGAGCGTGGGGGCGATTATTAAGCACCCACATGATTTTTACCCGTTGTTGAAGCTGAAGATGGCCATGAGAAGCGCCGAGAAGCAGATCCCTCCACAGCCCCACTGGGGCTTTTGCTACACGATGCTTCACAGGGTCTCTCGAAGTTTTGCTCTCGTCATTCAACAGCTTGGACCAGAGCTTCGTGACGCTGTGAGTCTCTATTCTACTCGTCGGTTTTTGTGATTAGCCTCCCCCTTTTTCCCGTTTGCCTGATTGATCGCTTGCTGGAAGTTGACTGACAGTAGCAGAGCTGTCTAGCAAGTTGTGGGTTTATGACTAATTCATGTAATGTTTTTGCTTTTTGTTCTAATTAATCCGGCAATTTCTGAACAACTAAGCGGACGAAGAATTCAGAGTCATTAATGATGATATCTATTCCATGATTGGGACGCAGTGTGATCAGGATGACGTGTCGCAGTCTTTCAATTCCAGTGAATGTGTTTGAGATTGTGATTATGGGTCATACTTTTAGAGGATGGTTTCCCTCCCCGCCGTCGTTTGATTTAAATCATTTTGAGTTACACTTAGACTCACTGTCGCTTTAGTCACGTTAGCCTTGATTGTCTGCGATGAGGAGAATCATGAACTAATTAATGGAGATTTCGTCCTTTGAGAATTTAAAATTGTTTTTGCTATTGAATGATAGTGAACTAGAGCTATTCACTTTGTTATAATTTTCTTCCTCCAACAAGTTTGATGTCCTCATTCCATTTCCGACATAACAAAATTATAGTTGAAGCATAACTTGAGATAAATGCTGGGTTTGGATTCAGTTACTTCTGAAAATTCTCTTAATTGCTATTATTTGGAGCAGTACTTTTTTGATGGCAAATCAAACAAAATTTTAATTACAGTTCAGTGTGCTCGGTGATGGAGTATTTCAATACCACTATCTATTAAGATAATAACACCAGGTCAAAGTCATTTTGTCTTGAGTTGTGATACGTTGGCATGTCCTGTTGCAGGTATGCGTCTTTTACCTGGTTCTCAGAGCTCTTGACACTGTAGGTCAGTTTCGTACTGTCTGACATTGCCTGTATTGTATAATTACCTGAATATTTGTTGTTCGTGAAATATCTAAGCAAGGAGAAATCAACTGGCAAATGGATCATCCATTAACACGTACAAGTAACATTAAGTTCACGGATATCAGTCATGTGTGGGTTCTTTCTCCCTGTTTTGTCTCATCTTTTTTGTTTGTTCGACTTACTGCAGAGGATGATACAAGCATCCCTGAGGATGTAAAAGTTCCGATCCTGATAGCATTCCATAAGCACATATATGACAGTGACTGGCACTTCTCTTGTAAGTATCCTAAATTTTTCTTTCTTTGTCAATTTAGTCTTTATCTTCTTTGTCTAAGAGTATAAAGTCCCTAGTCTTAGCATATGCTGAGTTATATATATATGCTTTGAACTTTTGCTGACACGTGATCCAAAAGTTTATGACTGTAAATAACTCTTGTTTGCTTTGAAAAGAATAAAATAAGAGTAAGAAATATGTGAAGTGCTGCTAATGTTGATCCATTTGTGTTGTCAACAAAGGTGGAACAAAGGAATACAAAGTGCTTATGGATCAGTTTCATCACGTTTCTCATGCATTTCTGGAGCTTGAAGAAGGGTACTTTCTAACCTTAGATTTTGGTGTGTTTTTGTAGGATCTAGTGGCGAATTATCGTGTGGAAGCATTTTGGGTTTGAATGGCTACTACAAGGATATATATAGATCTTATTTGACTTTCTAGCATGTATATCTTTCATTTTTATGTGGGCAAATACTCTCAGTAGGAATATGATGATGATATGGCATTGGCTCCTGGAGTTAGTTTATGTAAAGTTGTGTAAATGTGCTAGTCATGCTGTTGTTAATGCAGAGTTAGGGGCTTCGTCATTTGTCTTCTCTTATCAGCAATGAGACAACTAAATGATGAAGCTAGTTTCATTGCACTGCCATGATATTGTAGCTTAGTCCATCCAGTTCTACTGATTTGGCTCGATGACTGTTGAGACAATCATAATGCAATCTTATCGTTAGTTAATAATTACTGCCTTTTCATTTATTGTTTATTTTATGGATGTGAACTCTTTTGGCCATGTTGCAGTTACCAGGAAGCAATCGAGGATATTACAAAAAGGATGGGCGCAGGAATGGCAAAGTTTATATGCAAAGAGGTTTGTGATGACTGAGTAAATACCTTATTCTGTTTTTTTTCTTCCTACTGACTGAAGAGTGCCTTAGCATCTAATATTTTCATGGAAGTGGTGTATCCTTGTAGCTTAGTAAGATTCCCTAGATGACTTTCCGAAAAATTATGCCATTGTGGTGTGCCTTGAACAATGCCGTTGGTGTGTTCTGACCTTAAGGCCATAGAAGCTCTGTTTGTTCTTGATACTGTTTAACGTATATTGTTATATCTTTGTTGGCAAGATTAAGTTCCACTTGCTCTTTTGTGTGAGTTTTAAGAAGCTTGTATTCTCTTCATTTTGCAGGTGGAATTGGTAGATGATTATGATGAGTATTGCCACTATGTGGCTGGACTTGTTGGATTGGGTTTATCTAAGCTTTTCCATGCCTCTGGTTCTGAAGATCTTGCCCCTGATCATCTTTCAAATTCCATGGGTTTGTTCCTTCAGGTAAGTCTTTCAATAGCTTGCAATCCAATAGTAGTCAGATATCCATACATACCTGATAGTTTGCTTGATTGCTGGCAGAAAACAAATATCATCCGTGATTATTTAGAAGACATAAATGAGATACCAAAATCACGGATGTTCTGGCCGCGACAAATTTGGAGTAAATATGTGGTCAAACTTGAGGTAAAATATTGTTATAGTACTTCCTCTTAACCGACCCCTTCTCCATGTCTCTCTCTTGCCGTCAATCGTATAGTATTTCATAGTTTTGGTAGTATATAGTAGTGATGTCACTGCAGTAGCTACTGCAACACAGATTTTGTGTATTGATTTGCTTTTCTTTGCTAAATGCACTTCAGGAACTCAAGTATGAAGAAAACTCTGAGAAGGCAGTGCAGTGCCTAAATGATATGGTGACAAATGCTCTTATTCATATGGAAGATTGCCTCAAGTATATGACAGCTTTGAAAGATCCTTCAATATTCAGATTTTGTGCCATCCCACAAGTAAGCTCTCTCGTCTGGTAACTGTGCATCTGTAGACTGTAGATTGTTTCTTATTGTTTGGTGTTTTGAGTATCATACGCATGATCTTTGGGTACCTTATGAAGGCCTTAGGAAACGTTATTGACCAACAAATATGCTATTGTGATTTTTGGTGACTGATATGTGGTTTGCTTTCTAACTAGATCATGGCTATAGGAACTTTGGCCCTCTGCTACAACAACCTCCAAGTATTCAGAGGTGTTGTGAAAATGAGACGAGGTGAGAGATGTTAATAACTTGTGATATTTAGGGCTATGATTGTCTTTGATTTGTGCATAAGTTCCCTATTCTTGAATTTGTAGGTTTTCAACGCCAAAATATTGTGTTATCCCGATATTTGTGGTGATGAATACCATTCTATTCTGCTCAGAGTTTTTTAGTAATTTTTTTACCAACTGAGCCATAATGAATATACAATTGTTCGTCCTTGTTTTTCTTCTTTGTAATTCTTAATCCTGTAAATTTCTCTGGTTAGCAGTCTGCCGTTACCCTTACATCTCAAAATTATTTCTTTCAATGTTTCTATTATATTCACCATAAACTCAATTTCAGGAGCAGTGCATTTTATCTTCCTAAAATTTTGAAGTACATTCAATTGCTGGTCATGTCATTCTAGTTTCCACTTGTCACCATTATATAATGCGGTCTGTAGCCTTTTTCCTCTCATCTCTAGGTAGACTGGCTCTTACATTTGCGATTGCCATCCATTCTTTCATACGTGAAAATCCTTCCGTTTGATAAACTGTAAGATATTTCAGAGTTTCTAATTTGAATAAACTGCCATTTCATACCTCTATGTATCATCTGGAGTTTGTCTTACATAATGCAATGCAAATACATCTAAGTTTTAGAAGCCATGTATACCTTTTATCAAAGGTGCATAAATATAGAAATCTCTGCTTTATATCTTCGTTTGCCTTCAATATTTGTGCATACTATGATAGGAATCAGCCTATCTTTTTCCCAAAATCCTCCTAAGAGGCCTACACTCTCTATTCAATTCATCGATGCCCCTCCCACTCCTCTCTACAACCACTTATATAGAATGTTACAATGATAGTAAGCATTAATAGGGAAGTACTAATATACCCCCACTAAACAAATTAATGACATCTAAGTATTACCCCATGTTCTAACATACTAAGATTTCCGAAATTTCAAGATGTAATAAGGAGCACGACATTTCATCTGCTTGGTCTTGACCTTACAGAGAGATTGGATCAGAACCTTATAATTCTTGCCCAAAGACAGTATCAAATGGTGTTTGGTCTTTCACAATCATAAAGTGCCACAAGCTATGATACTATTGGTTTTAGATGTCAAGGCTTTTTGCAGAATTTCTGATGACTTATCTGTTCAGATTCTGATGAGTATGTATTGACTTACTTTTTGTCAAATGAAAGTTTCTAAAAAGAGCTGACTGGTTTTAAGAAATATGCAAACATTCTGTGCATTACCAGCAGCTTACAAGGTCGTTTCTATGCCTACATGTCTAGAAACATGTTTTGTATATACGTCTTGGTTCTGCTGCCGTATACTAACATGCTACATTTTTAAGGTTATAGGTGCAATTGTCATTTTTCTGTTGAGGCTTAAATTGCATCGTTATTGACTGAAATTTATACTATTGCATCCATCAGTAGTTTTTGGTTGAGTTGGAAAATTTCAGTTTGTTCAATATCTTTAGCATCTCATCAGTTTAATGAGTGATTGCGTACACATAGATAGAGAACATTCTGTTTAGTTAATCCAATTATAGGCCTCATCTTTTTAATGTTGTTACATGCACAACTCCATTCATATTTTGTAGATTGTGGACATGGAGCATCCAAAATTATAATCTGGAAACCTTGATATCTCTGTTTGCCTAGTGGTGCAATTTACTTGTCTTAATCTGTGGCGACATGTGTAGGTCTTACTGCTAGAATAATTGGTCAGACAGACACTATTGCTGATGTCTATGGTGCCTTCTTTGACTTTGCTTGCATGTTGAAAGCCAAGGTAAAACAAATATATTCTCAGCTCTCACTTTCAGGCATTATGACTATCTTTGATTGTTGTTTAGCAATTTCATACCTCAAAGGAAACTGTTGGTTCTTATATAGTAACTGAAAATCCTCAAAACATCTCATGGGAATGCTTGCATGCTATTTCTTATTGCCAGATTGATAGGAATGACCCTAATGCTACAAAAACAATAAGTAGGATCGAAGCTATCCAGAAGGTTTGCAGGAACTCGGGAATGCTTAGCAAAAGGTTTGTCCTTTCGTTTTTTTTTTTTTTTTTTTTTTTTACAAAAATGCTTTTAATCTGTTTCCGCTGAGTTCTGCTTGTGATTTTCAGGAAATTGTACATACTACGGAGTACTGAACCAACATACCGTCCACTATTGGTGAGGAGCTCTCATTTCTTGCTTATATATGTACACACTTGTGCTAAAATATGTCATGAAACATGGATGTACTGACTTTTTGGAATGTCTCTGCAGATGATCATTCTCCTCGTTATAATAGCTATTATCATCTCTCGTCTGTATGCTAAGCAATCAAACAACTGAGTCAGGTACGTTTTTGCAAGGAAGCTTATCATTAGATGCAGCTACCTTTATGGTTTAAAGAAGCAAATAAAAACAAAGAAAGACCTCTCCTAAGATCCTGTTATCAGCGTGTTTAGGTTCCATGGCCGAAGACTGTTGTTCTATTATTAGCCCCCTTGGTACTTCCAGAGAGTTAATGGTGTGGTTTTTCTTTCTTTATGTTTTTTCTTAAGGCTCCCTGATACCTGTGCTGCTTCCTCATCAGATGGCCAAAACATGCTGCTCTTTTTACCAGGGAGTCCTGTAAATTCAGTGGTCTGTTGGTATCAAAGTTGGATGACATTACCCCGGTTCAAAATTTGTGTTTAGCTGATGACTTTGAACTCCTCCCCCTCTTCTCCATCTGCCCTGTCTCTTCTGCTTGTTACTTCAAAAATGTGATATTCGTTTGCAAAAGTGTATTTTCGTTTGTCAACGTTAGGTCTGATGAGATTCTAGTAGTAAAATATATGTTGCGTCTAGCTGCAGTATTTTTTTTTTTTTTTTCTGTTTCTCCTTCCGTTCCCTTTTCTTACGATATGATACCTTGATAGGTGCGCTTTCGAGTACTGTCTTTCATCGTATAAGAATCATTTAGCAGTATGGTTAAGTGCACCTGTAACGCAAAGAGGG
The DNA here is from genome assembly GCA_023374045.1 of Limonium bicolor. NCBI lineage: Eukaryota > Viridiplantae > Streptophyta > Magnoliopsida > Caryophyllales > Plumbaginaceae > Limonium > Limonium bicolor. The sequence continues at coordinate 102,791,710 of CM041778.1, forward strand.
AAGAATAGGAAAAAGAGAGGGTGGTGGGTTCTGTTCTGTTTTAGTTCTCTGGAAAAGTCGGTAACTGTGCGTCTGAGAAGCAAAAAAAAAAAAAAAAAGAAATAAAATATTAATATAATAAATCAAAGTTTTATTCCAAGTAACAGGGTAACATGTTATTAAATAAAAATTATAAGATCATACGAATCCCCAAAAGATTATCGTAAGATTCTAAATGTCACAAGTACAACAACACTATCATCTAATACTACTGTCAATAGAATGCGTGATTAAACAATGGTTCTTTTTGGTAACCATCATTTATGATCCAACGACAGTCATTAATTACTTATGATCGTCATTATTAGCATACAACACTATCATCTAACCAATGGTTCTTTTTGGCAATAATCTTTGCTGGTATTTTACTTGAACCATCATATATGCCCAACCTTAATTTTTAAACAGTTAACAATAAGACGGGTTTGCTTAACTGTTTTATAGTATTTAGAGTAATATATCAACAAAATTCTACTAACTAGCACATCTCACTTCTGATGTTTTTTTTATAATGGTGTTTTGCAATCAATTAGTCATTGCTGTATCGTTATCGAGTAGCAATGTGTGTTTGTACATTGGGAAATTTCATGAAATGTCACTATATTTTTGGCTAATTCATGAAATGCCACTAAATAAAAAAAGTTACGAAATGTCACTATATTTTCTGAAAAGTCTATAAAATGTCACTATAGATGGACAAAAGACAAAAATACTACTACTAGTTAATAAAGTACTTTTAAAGTTCACAATATGCTCCCAAGTGTTAAAAATTACAAAAATATCAAATATAATAAAAATTAAAAAAATTTAAAAAGTAAAATTTAAAAAATTTCAAACAAAATTTAAAATAGGAAATTTTATTTAATATTAAAAAAATAAATATTTTCTTTTTTACATTTATTTAATAAAATAAACAGAATATGAGTTCTAACACAAATAATATACAATTTTTATACCAAATAAGTACCATAATTTTACTATTTTAATTATTAATTCTATCAATTTAGATTATTTATTTCTTCAAAGTAAATAATTTTTTATATGCTGATAAATTTTAAAGACTAAATTTCTAAATTTATTCAATAAAATAAGCAAAATATTGAGTTCTAAAAAATAATTTATATCAAATAATACCATACATTTTAATTATTAATTTCTATCAATTTAGATTTATTTCTTCAAAGTAAATAATTTTTTATATTACTGATAAATTTTAAAAACTAAATTCGTAAATATAATAATTTATTGGTAATAGAGTGACTGAGAATATATATATATTACATACAATATTAAATCGTATAACTTGTTTGAAATATAGAATAAAACGTTTTTAGAATAATAATATGCAACTATTATTTATTTCAAAAAAATAATATTTTTTATATTGCTGATAAATTTAAAAACTAAAATTTTAAATATAATAATTATTTGAGATAGAGCGACTGAGAAATATATATATATCTATCTATCTCTATATAATACATATAATATTAAATATTAAGGGAAATTTCATGAAATGCCACTCTATTTTGGCTAATTCATGAAATACCACTAAAAAAGAAGTCACAAAATGCTAATTTTCTGAAAAGTTCATAAATGCCACTATAGATGGAAAAAAGACAAAAATACCCTACTAGCTAACAAAATACTTTTTAAAGTTCACAATATGGCTCTAAGTGCTAAAAATTAACAAAAAATATTAAAATACAATAAAAATATAAAAATCATAAAAAATTTATAAAAATTACAAAAAGTATAAAAAAAAAAAAATTATTAAAAAAATTTAAATTTATAGAAATTAAAACATTTTAAAAATGAAAAAAAACAATTTAAAAAATAAATTTCAAATTTCAAATAAATGAAAAATATCATAAAATATTTTAAAAATAAATATTTCCTTTTTTAAAATTATTCAATACCACAAATAGAATATTGAGTTCTAAACAAATAATTATACCATTTTCCTTTACCAATCTATAATAATTATACCAAATAAGTACCACAATTTTTCATACATTTTTTATTATTATTTCATCAATTTAGATTATTTTTTCTTCAAATTAAAATAATTTTTTTTATATTGCTGATAAATTTTAAAAACTAAAATTTCTAAATATAATAATTTATTGGAAAGAGTGACTGAGATATATATATATAATATATATATATATAATCATATATATATATATAAACATACAAGATTTAATAGTAAAACTGGTTTGAAATGTATATAAAACTTTTAGAATAATATATGCAACTTATTAGGAGTAAATAATGATAACCATAGAAAAGAATAAACTACATATTATTATTCTGAAAATGTTTTTACATTTCACACAATTTCAAATAAATTATTATGTTTAAAAATGTAGTTTTTTATTTTATCAACAATTTTAGAAAAATGTATTTACTTTAAGAAATAATAAGCTAAATTGTTAGCAATAACAATTAAGTAATGTATGATAAAAAATTATGGCACTTATTGGTTATAAATTATGGCACTATATTGGTAGAAAAATTGGTAAAATTAGTTGTTTAGAACTCAATATTCTTTTGTGGTATGGTATTGAATAATTTAAAAAAAAAGAAATATTTATTTTTTAAATATTTTATGATATTTTCATTATTTAAATTTTTAAATTGTTTTTTCATTTTAATAAAAGTTTTTAATTTCTATAAACTTTTATATTTTTTATAATTTTTGTAATTTTTGTAATTTTATAAATTTTTGTAATTTTTTATACATTTTTTATTTAATGTATTTTAATATTTTTGTTAATTTTTGTTAATTTTAGCACTTAGGGGCATATTGTGAACTTTAAATGTATTTTGTTAATTAGTAGGGGTATTTTGTCTTTTTCGATCTATAGTGGCATTTCATGAACTTTAAAGAAAATATAGTGGTATTTCGTGACTTTCTTTTTTTATGGGCATTTCATGAATTAGCCAAAAATACAGTGACATTCATGAAATTTCCCAATATTAAAATTGTTTAAAATGTAGAATAAAACGTTTCATAATAAAAAAATGTATGATAAAAATTATGGTACTTATTTGGTATAAATTATGGACTAATGGTAGAAACATCGGTATAAATTATTTGTTTAGAACTCAGTATTCTTTTGTATAGTATTGAATAAATTTTAAAAAAGATTTTTTTTAATATTATTGATATTTAATTTTCTCATTTTTCTCAATTTTTTTAAAATTTTTATAATTTATTGTATTTTAATTTTTTGTTAACTTTTAACACTTAGGGGCATATTGTGAACTTTAAAAGTACTTTGTTAACTAGTAGGGGTATTTTTTATTTTTTCTATCTATAGTGAAATTTCATTAACTTTTCAAAAAATATAGTGGTATTTCGTGACTTTATTTTTTTTAGTGGCATGTCATGAATAGTAAAAAATATAGTGACATTTCATGAATTTATAGTTCACGAGTTGTTGAATTTATAATAGAAAAATGTTTAGTTTTTTTTCTCATTATTATTTGGTGTTTGTTAATCTGTCGTTTCAAATACTGTTCTTACTTTGTGATTATATATTCTTTGATTTATTTACCATTGTGATATACTTCGAACACCATAACTATTCGAATTTTTCAAGTTGACTGAGAGATGTGACCCAAAGAATTGACGGGTGGCCAACCTACTACAAAAAACCAACTTACATTTGCACCTAGGTGGGGTGTTAATTTCCCCCAAAAAAATTCAGCTTGATCTCATGATAATATAAACTTTTGAACTACAAAGCAAAAACTTTTTGTTGTTTATGGTCCAGAAGTCGTTTCGAAACTCTCTCTTCGGTAGAATCTTCAGATATATGGTTGGGCTTGGGCATTCCATCGACTCGCAAAAAAAAAAAAAAAAAGAGTTAGTGGATATGATTTTGGGCTTAAGACGATCTTTTTTGGTTTTTATTATAGAAGAAACCCTAAATAACCCATCTACTTAGTTTCTGTTTTTTTTAACAAAATCCATCTACTTAGTTTCAAATTTTCTTTCTTTGATACAAAGTTCCAGTGGCTAAATGTTTGATTTGTTAGCCACGTAGGCATGATCGTCCATATGGGCTATTATTATACAGGCTTGAAGGGATTTTTTTGTAACATGACTGGAATAGATTACTTACATATATAGAGAAGTAAATACCATTCCTCATATTATATAGTGTATGCAGTGTTTGAATCATTGAATAGGGAGAGTATTTTCTTAATAAACACCTATTTTTACTTTTGATAATGCAAATAATGATAGGCCAGTGGAATCCAGAAGAGAATAAATTGCCATGGGTTTGACATGAAGTTATGTTTAATCCCTTTGTCTAAAAAAAGAAAAAAAAGTAGAAAACTTACTCACGTGAGCCGTCCGACGCACAAGTGCACACCCACGTGTCATTTTCATTCTTTAATTTGCTGTATAATGAAAGGCAATAATCTTGCTGGGCTCATTCAATTTTAGTTTGATGTGCACGAAACAGGCCGCAACTGCCCCACTTGCTAAGCCCCGCCAACCCAGCGCAAGCACGCAATGATATGGACGGCCTCGCCACTAAAAATAATATCCCAAATTCCCAAGTCGTAGTTTAACGAGAAAATCTGTCGATCAGACCTGATCTTCTAGTAATTATTTTTTACATTGGAGAAACAAAATGAAAGGTGGAGGATACGTGGCATTATTAAAAGAATGTTTAAACCAAACATTCTAGCGAGTAATTGATGTTTATTATAAGGGAGAGGAGTAGTCGTTATATACTTGTAAATACGCGGTTTTTAGTCACCAAATCTTTTGGTATTCTTCAACATCAGCTAACTTGCGTCATACATAGATCACGGGTGTTTAATTTAGGCCCTATTCTTTTGCAAGTGTTTCAACTGGTTTATGATTTATCAGTTGGTTTAAGGTCAGCTCATTCTTTTGTTGTATTATGGGTCAGATACCATTTACTCATAAAGCTTATTCAAAACAGCATTATCAGTTAGTTAATCAGTTGGTTTATGCATTACCAGTTGTATTATCAGTTAGTTAATCAGCTAGTTACGCATTACCAGTTGCTTATCAGTTGGTTTACATTGTCAGTCACATTATCAGTTGGTTTCAGTTCAAAACTCTAATACAAAAAGAACAAACTATATAGGTTTTTACACAATCATTAATTTTGAAATCAGTCATCAGCCAATATCAGCTATCAGTGGTTTATTTTTTTGCAAAAGAATGGGGCCTTAATGACGAGAAGTGATGCTTTCTTATACTACCACCGTCCTAATGACCATTCCTGTTTGCTTTTAGCACGTTTTCCACTTTAATATTAAACATTTAAGATAAATAATTTTATAAAACAAATTTCTACAACTATAGTTTTTCAATAAGGATTCCATTGCAAAACTTAGACTTGTAAAATTATGTTATCTAATATGTTAAATATTGAAGTCAAACGACATGTTCAAATAGTAAACAAGAAGATCAAATGGGGACGGAGGGAGTACAAACTAGTGCTTGATATTTGGTGCATGATAAATAGTGTTTATTGATTTGACTATTGAGATTTTCTATGTATGGTAAAATAGTATTACAAATCAGGTAATTGAGATGTAAAAAGTAACTAGTTACAAAACAAATAACACAAAAAGTATAATAGTTGGGGCGTTTATTTTGAGTAATCAGAATATTTTTTTTACTGTTTGTTTGCCAGTTTTTTAAATTTTCACAAAGGGAAAGAGAATGAAATTATCTTAAAACCTTTTATTTTGATTCCCTACCCCTTACTAGGGTATGTGATTACCTTTCCCCAGTACACTTTGATTGATGATATATGACCATTGACCGGTGAATATTAACCGACTATTAATGACTGTTGACCACATCCAAAAATTGTTGACCATTGATCAGTGATCATTGCCCGATTATTTATTTCATTCTCCCAACTCAAATCAACAACCAAAAAAATCAAAATAAATTTTTTTCAATTTCTCTTCATTCAGTTCCCGTTTGCCACTTAAAACAAACCCCCCTTAGTTTATTAAGTCTCCAATAAAACCCTTCCCAATAAGGTGGTGAAGAATGGGGGCACACCTACGCCCGTCTGATACTGGTAGTTTCTGTTTTTTTTTTTATATAAAGAATACTCCCGTAAAAACTCTTTTTTTGTCATTCAAAAATTAGACTTGTTAATTGTTAAATATCTAGATATAATGGTGAGCTGTCAAATGTGTTTTGACTTCTTCCACGTTATAAATATGTCAACATGTTGTGAGGTAGAATCCCGCTGAACTACAGATTTTAAAGTTGTTTATTGATAATAGGTTGGATACTTGGTAATAATAAGACTTGGTAATAATGGATGGACGTGTAGTCATCTACGCTACGGTCCTAAATGGAGGTATTCTAGATTTGTTACTCCAACCAAACTAAAGCAGCCGTCGCTTGATCCGAAGCGCAGCCGTAATTGGAGATATCCCAGTTCAGCCTAACTGAATACTCATCTTCCTCCCTTGGTTCCTCCATATTAAAACAGGACAATTTAGTTAATACTACAAATTTTCTTCCACCAGATGTGGTTATATGTAAGTAGTAAAGGTAATTTATCTATTATAATATATTACTTTATGTGTTCTAAAATTTTAGCGGTTTACTTATTAAAAAATATATGTATCCTATTTTTATTTTTTCATTTAAAAAATATCATATATTTTTTAATGTAAGTTATTTTAAGGATGGATATGGATTAAATAATAATCTAGATTCATGTCTAAAATAACTTTAATAGATAATAATCACTAATAAACAAAAGTCTATCTTCACATAATTATTTTATTGATATCTATAACAACTGTCAAAAAAGCATAATTTACTATATATCTATTTTGTCGGTCTACAACCATGAAAATCTATTTTATTCAGTTAAATTTGGTAAAAAGACTCCAAACAACTAATAAAATAAGTATTTTTTTTTATTAGTAAACTTTTAACGGTATTTACTATAGTCAAATATAAAAAATAGTGTCAAAAAATGAAAATAAATTAATATTTTAGAAAAAAATTAAAATACTAAAATCAGTTGTCATAGATTATGATTTAGGGACTATAATAGTATAATTTATTTGGCATAACAATTTTTTATCCATGAAGGCGATTCTAAATCGTTCTAAATCGAAAGGGTAACAGTGTATCCTTAAAAAAAAAAGAAAGGGCGTCAAGCAAGGCAAGCTATTATAATACTATAATTTTTTTCCCTAGCTATCTGTCATTATTTTTGGAAAATTACATCTTCACCCATGATATTTGGTGAAATTACAACCCCGCCCATGAAGTTTCAAAAATTATTTTGTCTATTTATGTGGTTTCCTCTAGTTTACATCAGATAATTTTTCTAATATTTGATCAACTTAAAAAATACTTAAATATTGTCCAAAATTGATGAAATTTTACATGAATGATGCTAAGGTGTTATATTCTGGTCTAGCGTGAAATCCAAAGTTTTTTAAGCTCATATATGGTTTGTGGGACCCAATGAAACATGTGACATGTCAGCATGTTTTCATTGGATCCCTCAAGTCATATATGAGGTTTAAAAACTTTGGATTTGATATTAGACAAAAATATAACACCTAAACATCATCCAAGTAAAGTTGTATCAATTTTGGACAACATTTAAGTATCTTTTAAGTTGATCAAATATTAGAAAAATTATCTGATATAAACTAGAGGAAACCACATAAGTAGACAAAGTAATTTTTTAAACCTCGTAAATGGAGCGTATACTTTCACCAAACCGCATTGGTGGGGATGTAATTTTCACTTATTTTTGAGGTTGTTTCTTTTAATTCCAGTGGGCCGATGGTGAGGACGAGTCGGCCAGCATGCGCAAAGACAGACAGCTACATTGAAAAATCAGGCCGTAAGTAGGTTAGAAGAATCCTACGCAAGCGCGGGAGGGTTCAAGAAAGCGAACCAGGCAGGCAAGTAGCCTCCCTCCTGGATCACTCACACCCACACCCACACCCACACCCACACAAGACACTCCACAAGTATGGGCCGGCCACAGTTGAATCTAGTCCACTATACTCTACAGTCGCGCATTCAACCATTGATATGACAATTCATATTGATACTGATCAAATAAAATCATTTTTGTAATACCGCAATAAGAGGTTACCCATTTGCTACGAGTGTTAACGTACGTTTTGGTTTTGGGTTGAAGATTATTTAATCGATCCCAAAGTAGTATGTCAATAGAGTAGTAGTAAGGGTTTACAAAAATACAGTAGTAGACTAGTAGGGAGGGGTGTTTGTGTGAGGAAACAGTAAAAAGAATGGAGAGTAATGTAGATGAATTCCCTTTGAATTTTCCAGTTGTTTATTTGATTTGTGGAAAATGAAATAAATACTTATCTGACAACGGCCACCGGTCAATGTTTGTCGGTGTACGGTCAACGGTCATTCATTACCGCTCAACATTCACCGGTTACCGGTCAATGGTCATTAATCATCGATCAATGGTTATATGTTGCCAGTCAAAGTGTGCTGCGGAAAGGAAATCCCATTCTCTAGTAGGGGGTGAGGAATCAAAATAGAGATTTTTAGGATCATCCCATTCACTTTCTCTTTCTTGTAAATAGAAAAAAACTGGTAAAACAAACAACAAGAAAGAGAATTATTCCGATTCACTTTACTGATTACTCAAAACAAATGCCACCTGACAGTAATTATAACAGAGACGGAACATCAAACTCCCGTGTCTTGATCGGTAGAAGAGTGATATCCTAGAATCAAAGATCCTGGATTCGAAACTATCCACTACTCTAAGTAACAAAAAAAACAAAGATGGGACGGGTTGTGTTGTGTGGGTTGATTGCGAGAAATGTAAAAAAGACACTCCCTAAAAAAAATGTAAAGAAGACCAACGTGAAAGTCCGTGACAATTAAAGCGTCAGAACAATTAGCGAGTATTTTGTTTGTAGTAGTCGCCCGCCCGCCGTCTCCGGCGATGATTAAGTGACAAGTTTTGCTAACCGTCCGATCAGATATTTGTATACCTCCCCACCACAACAAAATTGCAAATATAAGGATAAAGATGACACCATAAGTAGAGTAGTAATAAGTTGGGCGGGGGCAACTTTGAAAATTCGTATTGGGCAAAACACCCAACCCCATTACCAATACGATCGAGTTGCTGATGGATGAACCAACTTTGAAAATAAATGGACTTTGAGTACTCGCAAAGAAAGAACCAAAAGAAAAGTAAAATTACGTTATGGTCGATAGTAGACGTGTAATGGAATTCATTGAATGCGGTGGGTAATTGAGTACATAAACACCACACTCTCTCTCTCACTCTTTCAACAACAAACAACACTAGATATGTGAAACATCATCATCATCATCATCATCATTATATAATATATATACCCTCAACTATCACAAGCCAACAGCCGTGAGTTAGAATTACTCTATCAACAATTATGAGCGTTGTTGGTACATTATAGTACTAGTACTTATTTATATACTTATACTACTATGATGTACTAAATTGTAAACACACAAACGTACGTACCAATACCATATGTATTACTTATTGGGTGGAATGATAAAACTGAACTAAATCAAAACAATTGAAATAAAATATCAAATATAAGTTAAACCAAAAATTGCTTAATTTGAAATCAACTAAAACTAAAACTTATGTTCAATATCCACTTTTTCCTAGGACCAAGAAAACAACATGGGGGATCGAGACCTTCCGATTTTCCAGTGAAAAGGTGAACAGTAAAACCTCCCGAGAGGTTATCGCCCAAAAGCGATTTCAGAGCCGATTCTTCGCTCTTCTGGTCTCTTCTGTTAATTCAGGGAGTTCTACGTGGATTGATTTCTACCTCCTCAAATCGGTAATCTCGTTCCACAATCTATCTATCAGTTCCTGGTTCGTCCTGCTGTTTCTTCTCTTCTGAGTAGGATAGTTCTGCGTGCCACCGAGCAAAACCCTAGAATAGTCCGTTCATATCGCTCTCGGGGAGACGATTTTAGAGACGAAATTTTTCGTTCTCTGGTTCTCTCCTGTGCAAGCAGAGAGATTGGTGGTGAGTCGATCTCTTCCTCTCCATTGGAAGTTAGCCCTCTCCCATCTACTCCTTCAGGTCCAGTGGCGATTTCCTCTTCTTCGCAAGTCGATTTTGGGTCCGCCAGTTGTTGATTCTCTCACTGCGTCTCGGTGGGAGGTCTTATCCCGAAGGAGCTTTTTCAGTTTTCTCGTTTTTCCGCCGATCTCCAAGGGCAATGTCCGGTGTCTCCAGGGCGGTTCTACATCTGAGGGTTGGCTTGTTTTCTTCTGGTCGTCGTTTGGATACGTAGAGCAGAAGGTTTGATTGTCTGTGGTATTTACAATTTTAGCTAAGAATCTGATTTCACAGTGTGGAGGTCTCTTGATTTAGTTGGTTTCGTCAAGGTTGGGTGTTGTAGAGGCGCAGTTATTTGATTCTGCTAGTGGGGTAGTGTGGTCAGTTTCAAGGACTACCATTTCGTTTTCTTCTTACTCAATGGCTGGTAGGCGTAGTGGAATTCATTTACCTTTGGAATTGGTGAATGGTGTGGGCATTCACTTGACTGTCCTTAGGTCTTACTATTGGGGGATGGGTCTCTTCCTAGCAGCAGTGATGCAAGGTTTAGATCAGGATTTTCTGTTTAATTTTGAAGCTGATGTTTTGTCTGATCGTCCAGTGTTGGCGGTGGCTTGTTGCGAGTTCGGGGGAGATGGGAATCCCATGGTGTTTCATATTAGCAAGAGGGATAGCAGGAAATCTAGTACTGCATCTGCTAGTTTGAGAAAGAAACTTTTCGCTGGTTGTATGGTCTCAAGATTTTTCGGTTGCTGAATATGGGTCTGAAGGTCTATCACATCTCAAAGAAGAATGCTAGTTACAAGTGGTGTAGTCTAAAGATTGTGAAAATAGACCGATCAAAGAGGAAGGTCATTCAATATAGGCGGAAGTGGTATCTGGTAGTAGTGAAGTTCAGATTTCAGATTCTTACTAGAAAGATCTCAAGCACATTGAATGTGCATATTGTTGGAATTTTAACACGTCAAATAGCCCTGGAGCTTGTCACTTTGATGGGTAGCCTAAGCTCGTGTTATAATCCAATGGAAAGATCAATCAAGTGGAGTGTTTGGAGGGAACTCAAGTCTCTAGTTACTAAAGACTATCATCTCTAGAATGCTAAGATCTCAATGTTTAGTAGGAGGAAGAATAGATCCAATAGGGTAGAATGGATCAGCCTTGTGTATAAGCTTATGTGGAGTAGTTCTAAGCTTTGTAAGATTTCTCCTTTTTGGGATAATGCCGGGGTTAATCCTAGGCTAGTTGGTATTAGTAGAGCCGACTGCTACATTAGGCTGCTCAAGAGCCATGTTTTTGTATCTATAGCTATTGTTAGCAGTAGATATAGATGTGTTTATAGTCTCTCAGTTTGTAGTATTTTGTGGAGGGAGGTGGCTTCTTTGCTCACCAAATCTAGGTGGTATTGTAATATGTGGATTCCCTATGTTTAAGTATTATGAATGAATGAATCCCAAGGTTTATCAAAAAAAAAAAAAAACTAAAACTTATGTTATCCAAACCCGCGGATTGAACCCAATACTAATATAACCCGAATAAGAATCAACCCACCCATCACGTACGCACGCACATACCTATCATGTTTCAACAAAACAAAAATCTCAAAAACCATGTGTCCATGTCGATTCTGTTGGCGATATTTACATCTCTTCTACTAATGTAATAATTTTCTCGGCTGGGCACCACTCTTAATTTCAGAAGTTGATCCATCGAAGATATGGAGCGCCACGTTCGGCGAAATGATTCATCCTCTCTTAGAAAAGAAGCAGAACAATGCGTTTAAAAGAAGGATCACCTTTAAAAAGAAAGAAAAATATAGTAATAGCAACCACTATATATAACTTTACTTCATTTTTCTATCTATATGAATTTACTTTAGTTGCACAGATCAAACACCCCACTTTGTGACTTTGCGTTGCGTGCCATTATGCAGTACCCTTCTTCTTTTACTTCACATTCATAGATAACCGTTGTTTTTCCTTTTCCTATCCACGACTCAACAATTTCCAAAAATAGTTTTGAATAATTAATATAACTCTCTTAATTATGTCAATATTACTGATCATACTGGTATAACAAAATTTTGATTTAAATATATTTGAATTCAATATATTAAGATATTATAATTAAAAATGGATACAATTAATTTACTTTAATGTTGAACATTATCGTGATTGACAAAAAAACAAAACAAATAATATAATAGGGAGAATTAAATGATAATATAGAGAATGTGGAGGGAAGAGAAAATTCTAATTTTTTGTAATAGTAACGCAACTCACATCACATGATCCTCCCTCCACATTTCAATTAACACGAACCTCCGACTCAGCTCAATTCTACGATTTTTCTCAACAGTAAAAAAAGAAGAAATGTCATCCTTACGAATATCGTATCTTTTCCCACTTCCTCCCGACTAAGTATACTACACTTGTATCTTTCCATAGCTAAAAGCCTAAAGGAAAGAAAAGTAATCCTACCAATACTACGAATATACGCAGCTCCAATTCTTCTTATCCCTGCCCCTCTCTGCTTTTCTTAATCAAAGAAATTTCAACCACCATTCACGGATTGTTAAACTGCACCCTACATCACCTATCTAAAAAAAAGAGGGGGTGTGTGAGAGAGAAAGAGAGTTAAATGTTTCGTTTTAAATTAAAGTTCGAAGTTAACTCAAAATGTGTAGTATTTGTTGTGAATGAGAGGAAACAGAGAAAGATAAAATGATGATAGGGTTTTCTCATTATCACAACTGAGTACAGTAGTCTCTATTTATAGAGATGATAAGGGTAATATGGACATTCACTATATATTTATATATATATACACTCCCCCTTGAATGTCCGATGTTGATTGCCTCGTTAAAAACCTTGCTTGGAAAAACCCAGTGGGATAAAAACCAAGACTAAGGAAAAAAGAGTGCAATCGTAAGTTCTCCCCCTGAACTAAATGTCACTTCAAATCTCTAAATCTACATAGCCAATCTTGCGGATTAACTTTTCAAAAGTTGAAGTTGGAAGTGACTTGGTGAATATGTCTGCCAAATTTTCACTTGAACGGATTTGTTGTACATCAATTTCTCCATTCTTCTGAAGCTCATGGGTGTAGAAAAACTTGGGAGATATGTGCTTCGTTCTATCTCCTTTGATGTACCCGTCTCTCATCTGGGCTATACAGGCAGCATTGTCTTCATATAATGTCGTGGGAATTTTCTGATCAAAAGATAGACCACACGTCTCTTGTACATGATGGATCATGGACCTCAACCAAACACATTCTCGGCTGGCTTCGTGCATTGCTAGAATTTCTGCATGATTAGAGGAGGTGGCGACACTCGTTTGCTTTATAGACTTCCATGATATGGCCGTACCTCCATGAGTAAATACATAACCTGTTTGTGACCTTGCCTTGTGGGGATCAGATAGGTAGCCAGCATCAGCGTAACCTACTAGACCAGACTTAGGTGTCTTTGGAAAGAATAACCCCATATCCATTGTACCTCGAAGATAACGAAGTACATGTTTAACACCATTCCAATGTCTTTTTGTAGGAGCAGAGCTATATCTTGCTAATAGATTGACAGAAAAAGCTATATCAGGTCGAGTATAACTCGCCAAGTATGTAATGCTCCAATAGCACTTAGATATGGGACTTCAGGACCAAGTAACTTTTCGTCACTTTCACGAGGTCTAAATGGGTCCTTGTTTATATCTAGGGACCTAACAACCATTGGGGAGCTCAACGAATGAGCATGATCCATATAAAATCTTTTCAACACCTTTGTAATATATTGAGTCTGGTGTAGGAATACCCCACTTGGTGAATGCTCGAGTTGCAGTCCTAGGCAGAACTTTGTCTTACCAAGATCTTTCATTTCAAATTATGACTTTAAACATTCAACAGCTTGTTGAAGTTCTGCAGATGTTCCAATTATGTTGAGGTCATCAACATAGACTGCAATTATGACAATCCCAGATCCACTTTTCCTTATGAATATACAGGGACAAATCGAGTCATTCTTATAGCCTTTCTTAAGAAGAAGTCGCTAAGGCGATTATACCACATACGGCCCGACTGCTTTAGTCCATAGAGGGATTTATTCAATTTAATAGAGAACTTTTCTCTAGAGCTTGATTTAAATGCTTCGGGCAATTTAAATCCCTCTGGTAGCCTCATATAAATGTCGCTATCAAGCGATCCATATAGATAGGCTGTAACCACATCCATTAAACGAAACTCAAGATTTTCTTGGACTGCCAAACTAATCAAGTATCTAAAACTTGTGGCATCCATAACTGGGGAATAAGTTTCTTCATAGTCAATACCAGGTCTTTGACTAAAACCTTGTGCAACTAGACGAGCTTTATATCTCACAATTTCATTTTGCTCGTTTCTTTTTCGCACAAACACCCATTTATAACCAACTGGTTTTATCTTACTGGGTGTATGGACCACTGGTCCAAAAACCTCACGTTTTTAAGTGAGTTTAATTCTGCTTCAATAGCATCTTTCCATTTTGGCCAATCATTTCTTTGTCTGCATTCTTCAACAGACTTTGGTTCATGATCCTCTTCATTATTCATAACTTGTAGCGCTACATTATATGCAAAATTTCATCGACGTCAATTTCATGTCGGTTCCATCGAATTCCAGTCATGACATAGTTGATCGAGATCTCTTCATTATCAATATTTGTTTCAGGTACCTGATTTTTCTGCATTTCTGCAACTGTCATGTCTACAGACTCTTCAAGAGTCTCACCCTTTTCACTTAGACCATCTTTAATGCATCCCTTTCGTTTTCGAGGGTTTTTATCTTTGGAACCGACTGGTCTACCACGTTTATACGTGTGTTAGACTCATTTGCAACCTGTCCTCCATGGACATCAATTTTAGCAGCATTTTTAGCTGGCACATACGACTGTGTCACCTGATTTAGGTCAGTAAATGCATCAGGCAATTGGTTTGCCAGCTTTTGGAGATTAATAATATGTTGAACATCTTGTTCACATTGCTTTGCGAGGATCGTAATGTAGTAATGATGGTTCATTCCATGTAATCTCCTTTACCAATTGCTTATTTTCTCCCCCTAATGATGGGAAATGTGACTCATCAAAATGACAGTCAGCAAATCGAGCTGTAAACAAGTCCCCAGTTGTTGGCTCGAGATATCTAATAATTGAGGCAGATTCAAGCCCAACATATATTCCCATTCTTCTTTGAGGCCCATTTTGGTTCTTTGCGGTGGAGGTATAGGAACATATACCGCACAACCGAAATCCTCAGGTGAGAGATATTGGGTTCTTGACCCGTAACCATTTGTAATGGTGACAACTTATTAAGCTTGTTGGCCTGATGCGAATCAAGGTAGCTGCATGTAATATAGCATGTCCCCACGCAGATACTGGGAGTTTTGATCTCATTAGTAACGGTCTTGCAATTAACTGCAGACGTTTGATCAAAGATTCTGCCAAACCATTTTGGGTATGCACATGAGCTACTGGATGTTCAATGGTTATTCCAATGGACATGCAATAGTCATTGAAGGCCTTGGAGGTAAATTCACCAGCATTATCCATGCGTATGGATTTGATTTGATTATCAGGAAAATTGGCTCGCAATCGAATTAACTGAGCCAATAATCTTGCAAATGCCATATTACGGGTTGATAATAAGCTAACATGTGACCATCTGGTTGATGCATCTATCAAAACCAGAAAATATCTAAATGGTCCACATGGTGGATGGATAGGTCCACATATATCACCCTGAATCCTTTCGAGAAAAGCAATCGGCTTTATCTCGAGTTTAACTGGTGATGGCCTTATAATTAGTTTTCCTTGAGAACAAGCAATACACGGAAAACTATTTAGTTGAAGAAACTTTTTGTTTTTCAACATATGACAACATGAATTTTCCTTAATTCTTCGCATCATGATGGAACCAGGATGGCCTAACCGGTCATGCCAAGTTTTAAAATCATCAAAATATTTCAGTTTTTCAACAACATGTATTTCTGTTGTATTAATATACGCAGGGTACAACCCAGAGGAAATAGCAACTAGCTTTTCCAATATTTGTCTCTTTCCAGCTATCACTTTTGTGATGCCAATATATTCAACATTTCCATCATTCCCCGTCTCAATGTGATACCCATTCCGGCGTATATCAATGAAACTCAACAGGTTTCTTTGAGACGTGCTGGAAAATAAATATTTTTGTTCCCTTAGGTAGAATATGTTGCTTTTCCAGACCCTTCAACAATACTCGTACTACCTGATATGGTAGTAACCTTTGGCGCATAATTTCGTAAATAAGAAAAGTATTTCTTACTCTTAAGAATTGTGTGCGTTGCAGCACTATCAATAAGACATACGTCTTCACCATCCATCAATGAAATTCTTCAATGGTAATTATTATTACAATCTGTCATATAAATAAAATAAACAAATATTAGGAACGATCCTATAGGTATCGTTTTTATGACATCATTTTAATATCAGAATGAAAACTTTCCGGCACGGTGCCTTTTTTCTATAAATAATACTAAAATCAAACTTAACCGGCACAATGCCCTATATAGCGATGTAACCATCATAGAGGTCAAAACTTGACATATGAACATACAATTATTATATGATGTCGCTTAATTAGATTTTTTTTTTTGAACAACTATCTATCATAAATTTTCACTGGTGCTATACCATCATGATTCTTCATAAAGCATAATACAATGCTCACCTCGTACAAAAATAAATATAAATACGGCTGCATATGAATTTTCCAGGTGTTATACCATCTTTTCGATGAGTGATCTACTCAATATCATTTCTTTTTCATATATTATAATAATTTCTGGCGCAATGCCAATATCATATTATATCAAAAGTAAAGTTTCCAGGTGTGATACCTTTTATAGCATATCAAAATTAAACTTTCAGGCACAATGCCCTTTACATTTTGGTATGTTACCATTCTTAAACACTTTTGTCATAAGATAAACAGATATAGAAACGATTATACATGTATCGTTTTCAGAACATCGCTTTTATATAGCATCAAAAGCTTTCCGGCATAATGCCTTAATGATTTACAAATTAAAATTTAACAGGCGCAATGCCGTATGTAGTGATATAAGCATTATAAATAATAATAAACAAATAAAATTTGAACCATATATCAAAAATAAATAAATAAATAATGTATAATAAATGGAAATATTAAATAACAATAAGATCAGGCACGATGCCTCACGTGATAAATAAATCTGGCACGATGCCTCACGTGATAAATAAATCTGGCACGATGCCTCACGTGATAAATAAATCTGGCACGATGCCTCACGTGATATCTATATCTGGCACAATGCCTCGTGTGATTTTAATTTCTGGCACAATGCCTCACACGATACATAATAAAATAAACAACGAAATAAATAAATGAATAAATAATAAACTGAATGGATAAATTAAACACCACAAAATAATGAAATAAACTTAACAATAAACAAAATTTGGCGCAATGCCTCACGTGAACAGTAATATCTGGCATGATGCCTCACGTGAAATTAATAACTGGCACGATGCCTCACGTGAAATTAATAACTGGCACGATGCCTCAAGTGAAATGTATAAGATAATAAATAATAATAAATAAATAAATAAATCTAACCAAATAAATTAATAATCACAGAATTAAAAAAATTAACAATAATGATTAACCAGATTGGTATTGATCGACACAGATATTGGATTTGGAGACAAGGCTAAAAATTTGATGTGTGATGACTTTCCGATTGTATTTGATTCGGCGGACACAATTGCTGGAGAAGATAAACTCTTTTTTTTTTTTTTTTTTGGACGACAATATATGGAAATCGAAGGTGGATAGAAGCTTGTACTTTGGGACGCTGCTATTAAAAAATTGGTTTGGGAATCAGCCGTTGATAATTTGATATACATTCGCACAATTCGTTTGGTGGTTGATTCCAATAATCGCCGATGCGATTGATGAATCGATTAGGCTCGGCAAAGGGAAAAAAAAAATGAAAATGAGTTGAGAAATGATGTTTATCTTATTCCGATCTTGGTGACAGCGAAGAAAAGAAATTGGATCGGTAGAATCAATGCCCTTACCTATTAGTGATGTGAAAGATCGATGGTAACGACAGAGATCTAAGTTAGAGCGTGCTGATAACGTGTTGTGAATGAGAGGAAACAGAGAAAGATAAAATGATGATAGGGTTTTCTCATTATCACAACTGAGTACAGTAGTCTCTATTTATAGAGATGATAAGGGTAATATGGACATTCACTATATATATTTATATATATATAACAGTATTATTATTAAAGAGTCTGCGGTGCGGTGGAAAATAGTACTACTAGTGTATTTCTTCTTCAATAACGGTCAACAAGGTCAAGCCAAAACGGAACGTATCGCATACCACTTGATTGATTGAACCCTACTAGTTTGTGCCGCGCATGTTATGTACTCCCTCCGTCCTGAATTGACCGTCCTATTTATTATTTGGACATGTCGTTTGACTTCAATTTTTAACACATTAAATAAAATAATTTTTCAAATTTAAGTTTTGCATATGATTCCTTATATGTTAAACTATATATTACAAAATTTAGTTTTATAAAATTATTTTATCTTATATGTTTAATATCGAAGTGGAAAAACGTGTCATAAAGCAATCAAGACAGTCAATTCAGGACGGAGGGAGTACAAAGTTAGTGCGAGCGGGAGACCCTACCGCCTACGTGGACGAAACAAACACTTTGATTGGACGGATGCCCGAAAATCTACGTGTTGTGATGAGAGTACATGCTTATCGAACAAACCCAAAACCAGCCATCACAGACTCCTCTTTTACATTTTCACCACTTTTTCAAACCCACTGCAATGCCACTTCCTCCTCTGAATTTTCCCCGCCGATTATTCAACTCATATTAATATTATTATTATTAACTCACAAGTATTAATACGCGCCTGTAGAAAAGGAACCGGAAAAACAAACAAATACGCCCCAAGGAAATACAGAGATAAAACAAGTACAACAGCTTCAAAGGAATAATAATCCAACATACATAGATACATAGATAGATAAAAGGAAACCCCCATTAAAACCTCACCCACCTCTACCTGTTCTCCCTTTCTCTTCATCTCTAATTCGCCTTCAATTTTGGTTCTCGACTCTTTCTTTACCATCCTTCTTCTCCCTCCCCAATAATTCCTTGCGACACCATACGTAATAATTCAGGTAAAATCAAAACCAGTTTCTGCTCAATTCTTCCCAACAACGTACGTTTTAGTTTTTTCAATATCAATTTTTTCTTTCCCTCCCTCAACCTCCCCTCCACACCCGTTTTCTTTTTCCGGTTTCCCCCTCTTTAAATTTCTCCACAAACCACAAAAATACAGAAAAAACTTCCCCCAACTCCCATCCATCCGTCTCTGTTTCACCCCTCACAACCGCTCACTCACTCAATTTTCATTAATTCTACAGGTCTCATCCGCACAAACAACCAGCCGCCTATGGAGTGTGTTGAGGCCAGAGCAGCGTTGAAATCAAGCAGTTTTTTATCTGAAGTTGTAGGGATGAAACCCTTACCATCTTCCTCCAACACCTACCTCGTTGAGAATATCTGGTGCGCCACTGTTGGTGGAGGTGGTACTTTTACTGGTGGTGATGACTTCGCTATTGAGGAATACTTCGATATCTCCGCCGGTGAAGAGTTCGATGAAGAGGAAGAAGATGAAGAAGTTGAGAAACGTTCGTCTTCTTCTTCGTCATCTTCATCGTGTTCTATGTCTTTATCCCCGATTCACGGTGTTGCTCACGCTCCGGAGCTTGAAATTCCGGTGAGTTGTTGTTGTAAATGAATGAATTTCTCTTGCTGCTGCTGGTGTGCTGCGTTCACCATCTATGTAGTTGGATTTTGTTGTTAAGAATCGTCTTTTTCCATTTGTTTTGTTTATTTTATTAACTAGGGAGTCATTTTCTCGAACTCAATTATTGATGTCTTTTCAGAATTTCTACTATTTTTTTTTAAAAAAAAAGGGGTGAGTATGATTTTTTTTGATTCCGCGGTAAATTCCCGCTGAATTGAGATAATAATCATGCTCTTTTAATTTTTACTTTGAAAATTCAGTTTAATTGGACCGGGCTCAATTCAATTTACTTTTTACCATGTCTCTATTACTTACTCCCTCCTCCGTCCTGAATTGACCGTCCTGTTTACTATTTGGACATGTCGTTTGACTTCAATTTTTAACATATAAGATAAATTAATTTTAAAAATTTAAGTTTTGCATATGAATCCTTACATGTTACAAAATTTAGTTTTATAAAATTATTTTATATTATATGTTTAATATTGAATTGGAAAAACGTGCCATAAAGCAAACATGACGGTCAATTCAGGACGGAGGGAAAGCAAACAGGACGGTCAATTCAGGACGGAGGGAGTAATATTTTGACCCTTAACATTTTGACCCTGTAGGATTTTTTTTTTTTTTTGCGAAACGACCCTCTAGGATTAATATAAATTCAGTTTTTTTCTTTTTTAAAAATACAAAGAAAATAAGAAGTGCTTAGAGTAAAATTTAACAAAAATTGCTATCAAAAAGTGATGTGCGATGAAGAAAAATACTGCTTCATGGAATAAAGTGAAGTTTGGGTGGTGATGAGTTACAGCATCGAGCCTAAAAAAAGAGAAGATAAATTATTAATTTTGTGTCATAGATTTCATGCCTACCTTATTCGGAATATTATAACACTTTTGCAATAATAATAATAATTCTTACTCAATTTCCACTATCCACCATAAAGTAAAGTTCTCATCTCACAATGTAAAAAATTAAAAGTCTTTTTTTTTGCCTACAGGAAGATATGAAGGAGCTTGAAACATGGGCGAATTTGATGGACGACAGCATCCCTGATGACTTAGTCATGACGACTTATCCTCCAGCTGCTGCCCCAATCAGCTTCAAACCCGAACCAATTTTCCGAAACCGGGTACCAATCGTACTCGACCAACCCAATCAACAGCTATTCGTCGTTAATTCATCAACAAAAACTACTGGTTTTCCAGCCAAACCCAGGACTTCACGCACTAGAAAACCCGGTTCAGCCTGGCTCCAATCCCATCACCTTAAACCAGAACCCCCTTTCTCATCATCTTCCTCAACCAGCAGCTGGGGCACCGAATATGAATTCTCTCCCTCCCTATCCGAGGAATCTGGACTCATATTCATTCCAAACCCAACAATTCACGGGTCTGGATCAGTAGCGCTATCAATCCTTGGCGACTTGAAAAAACCAGCCAAGAAGAAGCAGAAGATCAACAGACAATCCCCGGAGGCGGGCGGTTCACAGCACGGTGCTGGTCAACTCAGGAGATGCACACACTGCCAAGTGCAGAAGACTCCGCAATGGAGGACAGGGCCTCTTGGTCCCAAGACACTCTGTAATGCTTGTGGGGTTAGATTCAAGTCTGGCCGGCTGTTCCCCGAGTATAGACCGGCTTGTAGTCCGACGTTTTCAAGCGAAGTGCATTCAAACAGCCACCGAAAAGTGCTTGAAATGAGAAAGAAAAAAGAGAATGGTGAACCAGAGGAGGTCCCCATGACGATGACGATTATGAGCTGTTGAACCAACCGGGTTGATGGTAATTAGTTAATTCCCTTTTTGTGGAATTAATTAAGTTCGTTTTGGTAAAACTTTAGCGGTGGTGGTGGAAGTGAATGATGATGGTGGGTGGGTGGTGGTAGAGAGGGTAGTTGTAACTGATTTTAGAGGGATGATACTATGTCATTGCGAGGTGACATTTTTTCTTTCCCGAGTTAGTTTTCTTCTTCTTGATATATCTTTATTTTAGTTATGCTTTAAAAACGAGATTTCCTTGTAGTTTTTTTGCTTGTCATTTGTTACAAATTTTTTCTAGTTTGGAACTTAATTTAGGGCCTTTCATTTTTAAGTTAGGAGTAAAGGAGATTTGACATATATATAGTATATGATTGCCGTTTTGTTAATATAAACTTTTGCGGTTGTTTGTGTTAGCTGTTGCAATCAATTTCAATTAGAAGGAACCATCCATACAACATACTACATGGCAAATTGGAAATGACAAATGTAGAAGAAGATTCCATACATAAGGAACCATCCAACATGGCAAGTATATAGTCTTCATCGGACGTGCTTGCAAGTCTTGAGCGTTACTCATTTTTCTAGAGGAAAAAAAAAAGATTCCATTCTTTTCAACATTTTTTAAAAGAGAACATATGGTAAGCACGTCTGGGAAACAACCATCATCACATTGATGTTGGTCGCACTACCACTAAAGACTAGAGATCATTGGAGTAGTAATGAATTGAGATTAGGGTTTGAAATTTTGAAAGGGGGACGGGACAACTAATAATTACGTGGGTGGATAAAAAAAGACAGATGGGTTCAAAATTTGAAAGCCAGGCCAGGGTCATAATTTAATTTCCTCCGAAATTCAAGTTGTAAAGCACCCAAATTCCAAAACTCATGTGACCCCGTCAAAATCAGCATACCACGGTGTGGAATTTTTTTCTTAGGAAAGACGTTGTCGAATTTAATTAATGCAAAATGTCGTTCGTTGGTCCCTTTTTTGTCCAAAGTGTTAACAAACTTGACATGAGACTTCTAAACGACTATTGACAAGCCCTTTTTCTTGTACCATTACCATATTTTATGTTACTTTTCTAATGACATGCTTTCATTGTTGAAGTTTTAAATATTGTCGAGTGCAATGTAAGGATGTACTATAAGTTGGAGAAAATGAGGATTGACGTGTGTTTCTAATACGTTAATTCTGGTTAATTAGTTAATTATTTCTTTTTCATTTTCAAAGAATTTTTTCTCTTTAAAGCTGTTGTTTTGTCACATCTCTTTATCAAATGTGTACAAAATCAAGTACCATCATTAAGTTGAACTTTAATTTGAAATAAATGTAAAGCAAAAAACATTAGCAAATGGCAGGGGATGGAAATCGAACTAATTAAAACATCGTTAGATATCAGTTTGTTATTATCAGAATAGACACTATAAATATGAATTATAGATATAGGCATTGCCCATCATTTATGATGGAAAGAATAAGCATAAGTAGTTATGGTAAAATTAGATCATATATTTAAGCGACAATAGGACAGGATGAAATTGGACGTGACTATATATTGCTTGTTGCTTCTATTTGCTTATCTACCGTAACATGATATGCATGATGCAATTTTCATATCCTTATTATTCTCGTATCAGTCATAAAAGTTAAAACGAAAGCACTTGCTTCCTTTAGTTGATACTAGTAGTAATGCGTATTTCAAAAGAAGCATATATAGATCGTTGATGGTTGGTGCATCAAAATAACCATAATTGATTTCTTAATTCACCACTTAAGGTACCATCGGCATCAAGTACTGCATTATTTACACTCTTCAATCGACTAACAAGGACCTTTTATATGTAATTGTCTATACTTTGGGTAGGAGATTGGTGGAATTAATAGCCTTTATTTTATAATTAATGAGTTGTAGCCTGTAGGTGTCCGTGGTTTAGAGTTTAGACTAGACAGAGTACTGTTTAGGTCCTAGACCAAGAGTCTCAATTTATTACTAATAATTAATTTGAGAAACTTGCGTTACAAATATATATATACTAGTATTTTGATATTAAAGGATTGCTCGTTAAATTAGCTGCGTGTGTAATGTCTTCATGACAATATATTACTATTAAATGCTACTAAAAATCTGTGGTGTGAATTGTGTTGTACGGCGCAGGTCATGAGTCCAGTTTATTTATGTTGAAATATGTGGCTGCGCGCGTAATGATCAATTTTCAATTGTCGCTCGCCTAGGTCATCAATTTTGTACTCCCTCCGTCCTGAATTGATTGTGCTGTTTGTTTATGACACATTTTTCCACTCCAATATTAAGTATATAAGATAAAATAATTTCATAAAATTAAATTTTATAATATATAGTTTAACATGTAAGGAATCATATGCAAAACTTAAATTTTAAAAATTAATTTATTTTATATGTTAAAAATTGAAGTCAAACGACATATCCAAATAGTAAACAGGACGGTCAATTCAGGACGGAGGGAGTATATTCAAAATAATGGAAGGCGTCTAATTAAGAGTTTTCACTAACTACTTGATAATTAGAATTATATTAGTATTTTTTTAAAAAAAACGAATTATACTAGTATTTGGTTAGGCAATTTAGTCCAGATTTATTTCCAAAGATAACTAATACTGTATTCTATAGTCCAGTTGACATAGCAAGTATAGGTGACGATCCGCATATATTAAGGGTCCATTTGATGATATTTTTGTTGGATAATTTTTATAATAGTTTTTCTGACTTCCTTTTTTTCTCCTTCTCTGATAACACTAATAAATAACACAATTGATAATATAATTGTTATCAAAATTCAAAACAGATCCAACTTAATAATCGATTATAAGAGAAGAGAATGGTCAGAAGATGAAAATGTCAGTATTTACCAAATGGTATACCAATTTACTACCTGTAAACTAACTTCAATAATGCAAATTGTTTTCCAAAAAAAAAGAAAAAGAAAAAAGCTTCAATATATAATGCAAATAAATGCACCAACGTTGATCGAAGAAACATAATGCTCTCTCGATCGAAGAAAAAATCCAGACCATTATATTCATACCTAATTTCTTGGCTACAACCACATGTAGCTATAGATAGCTACATACATGTATATTTGGTCATTGAAAACTGTACATGTGATCATTCAAAATTGTAGAGATGTATATGTACATGTATACAGTGAATTATGATATTTCTGAATTTGTACTAAATATACATACTAACTTTATAAACTGTACAACAAACTTATAAAACATGTACATTTACTCTACACAAACTGTACCATGAAAAATATAGTCAAAGATGACTACATATGGTTGTAGCTAAGACTCATTGATATTCATATATGTTAATGTAGATTAGTATGGAAATCTAGATCCATGCAAGTCACATGATGAGATAACCACCGACCGACACAGGTTCGAGAGCCACATGCAAAGCAAAGTATTTTTATTATATATACGATATCATTTTTTCCATAGAAAAAGCATATATACTATATGATATGTGAATTAATATAATGTTCGCTTTGCGTAGAGTATACAACTAGAAAAGAAATTAAAGGGTAGTAGCTCATCGGCCACATGATATGAATATGAATATGAATATGAATATGAAGATGAACATGCTCCCCTGTTGTATGCACGAGATTAACAGATCAGGGAAAGCTGTACTGTACGGTACCGTAATTCAAACGCGTTGCGTATATATAATGTACATTACTTTTCAACTGCTGGGAGAATATATATGATGATTAAAGCCTACATTCTATTCGATAGTAGAACGTGAGGCGGCCGGGCCAGTGACAAACGACTACCAACCGTTGGGCCAACAGCCACACACCTTCAACAAGTCAAGTCAATGTTAAAGATACCCTATTCGCAGATGCATTTATAAAATAACCAGAATAAAAACTACTTATAATATCTCAAACCCCTAAAAACTCGAAGCTCCTATCCTCGACAATGGTAGTGGACTCCAGCATTTTAAGTAAGTGTTTCACAACTATTTCAGTGCCGGTGTACTTTATTTAAACCCAGAGCGGATCATAATCAGATAGTCCAATCGTCCAGTCTGGTCCGACCCGTATTTTAGACCGATAGGTATGGGTAGATAAAATAATTGGGCGGGTTTGAAAAAAAAAACAGCTCGAATTTTTTTCGGTTCGAGTTATGGCTAAATATTTTGCCCCGTATAGTCCGACCTGGCCCGAATGTTATAGTACACCTTATATTAGTATATGTTATTGTAAATATTAAAAAAAAAAGTAATAAAATACTTACAATAGTACAGCAGAAATTATTCAACTAAATGGACCACATACTCTTCGTCTTATAAAATTTGTTATGTGCCGTGCACACTCTTCAAAATCTATACTACGTATCTATACTTTAAAATCTATGTTACTAAATAGAGAAATTTGAGTTAAAAGCGGGCTGGGCAGACCGGGCTATGGCATGAGCATTTTTTTAGGTGGGCGGGTTGGGTTCAGGTGATTGGCCCGATTGGGCGGGTTTGGACTAAACACTTGGCCCGATTGGACTGAAAATTTATGTCTAGCCTAGTCCGAACCCGACCCGTCCGCCCAGTTAATCAACTCTATTTAAACCCTACATTAGATACTGATTTGATGACTATCACCAATTTTAGTGTTTTTTTTTATAAATGGTTGGAAGATCAGCTTACAAGGTGATACTTTATTCTGTCCACTACAATTAAATCTAATTGATATTTTTAATATTAAATTCGGTTCGGCTCCAAATAATATTATTACATCAGATGAAATGTCTCATAATAATTTGTTATGTGCAAGTTGTTGTTCTCTTTTTCTTACCTAGTTGGATTTTAGGTTGTAATCGAATGTGGTGGGTACTCTTTTTCCCCTAGAATTTTTTCCACTGGGTTTTTTCTAGGAAGGTTTTAATAGGTCCAAACATAACACATCCACCTGGTTCTCCAGAATTACTTAATAAATGACTTATGCTCAATTATAAAAAAAATGTCTCATAATAATATTTATTATATATTTTTTTAGAAAGTTCACTAAATATAAAAGTAATAATAATTTACTCATATTTAAACAAACCATCTAATCTTTACAACATGAGTAATTACAACAGTGTGAGTTGTAAAACGCGTGAATGTGATTGTGCATAGGGAAGTAGTAGGACCAACCTCATTAGCTCCCTCCATAGCAGAGAGAGAGAGCAGCAAGTAGAAGTAGAATAAATCTAGATGGTGAACCCCATGTCATATGTATTGTATTCACCGAAAGTCAAATGATGTTACGTTACGTAGTGGGCTGGCTAGCAAGCAAGCAAAGTACTATAGAGTTTGGTTCATCTGCCACATGACATGATCTCATCCTCTCTTATCCGATCGAACCCCAACACAATAATAATGCATCTTCTTGGGAAAATAACTTTGCCTTTCATTTATCCTCTTCAATCAAATAAAAAAAGAAAGAAAGTAGCGCAGACGTCTTTCCTTTTTCTATACTATTTCTTATTGGGATCTTAATTTGTTCTCCACTATTTTCCAAATATACGTCAAGGGTATTAAAATATCACGTACATACAACTTCCTTTACAGTTACGCTATGCTATGTGATGTATTGTTTTTCAGCTTTCACAGAATTTTAAATTAACCGCACATTTACACGATTACATATTAACCAAGTGTAATTAAATGTATGGTTTGGAAATATCTGTCTAATATGAGACAATTTTATAGCTTATACAACAACAAAAAAACCACTTATATGATTAAAAAAAAAAAGAAAACCACATATATAGAACTGCCGAAATAAAGTGGAGAAGAAATGGTGAAATTGACACTAAAATCAAGGATTACTGTTAGATCAGTATTTTAAGACAACATATAAATAAAGTAGAAAAAAAATAATCAGACCAGCACTGAAATCAACACAACAGTAACAAATGCTGGTAGATGCCACAAAGGCACGCGACATATCTTTCTAACCAGCATCTATGTCTTTACTTTTACTACCTCCATCCATTTTGACTTTCTTGTTTATTGTTTGACACGTTTTTCCACTTTAATATTAAATATATAAGATAAAATAATTTTATAAAATAAATTTTTACAACATATAGTTTTTGATATAAGAATTCCATTACAAAATTTAGATTTAAAAAATTATGTCATCTTACATGTTAAATATTAAAATCAAACGTCCAAATAGTAAACCAGAAGTTGAAATAGAGACGGAGTTTTGATATCATGGATTCCTTCCACTTGTAATAAGAGTGCATATCCATCCATTCCATTCATGGGTTCAATGAAAGGCTGAGAAAGATCCCACCCACCAATTATCTTCCTATACCATTCCAATCACCTGACTAGTAATCCAAGACTTTTTTTTTCCTATTGTATCCTACCTAGAATGAAAAGCCCACAAAAAAAACAAAAACAAAAATATAACAAAATCTTGATACGTTGGTTTCAAGTTGGGCAGTGTGTGTCCATTCCCGAAAGAAAAAAAAGGCCGGCTAGAGTACGTAGAAAAGTCTCTGACTCACCCCCACCCAGATCTATTGGTGCTGTTCCTCTTATGTGACCTTTTATATCAATGTGAACGTGAATAATTACATACTTACTGAGCACTATTTTTTTGTCCAAAAATAAAAGAGGGGACACCGTTTTGTACGTATGAAAAAAGACTAAGCACTATTTTAGAATCTAAGTTTTCAAAAAATAAACGTACGTAAGTCTATATATATCTACAAGTATTGCGAAGGGATAAGCATTCTTTGTTTACAGTTCTTTTTTTTTTCTTCTGAAACTTTAAGGATGAAAAGCAAAGTACATGCATGTTGAAAAAACATTTGTCGTAGAAAATATACACTCACAATAATCTCGAGTGAGTGAATTAACCTTTGAATAATTTACAAAATTTAAATATTCTCAATAGAAACGCAGGCTATGACAGAGTGCATCATCATCAGTTCTCCATGCGAGAAAAGGAAATTACAGAAAAAAAGTTGGATATATATACTCATTTTTTAAAAATAGTCTTTCAATCATGTAAATGCCCACTATGTACTAGAATATAGGTTTTAAGGAAGGATAAAAAACGTTAATTACTAAAATCAAAATCGTAACTAATCTATTTTATTGTACGTCTTTATGCCGGAAGTCATTACTAAAGGTATGATCTTGTAAAACATATATAGAATTTCAATTTTGATAAGTAGATAGACGTGACAAAAGACAGCTTTAGTAATAATTTTTTTCATTATCAAAGAAGACTTTAGTAACAATTATCTTCATTACTATAGAGACATGGTTTTTTCGTAACAATCATTTTTGTTACCAAAAAGTTCTATCCAATAACTAAAAAAAGTTCAATACTTAAAATAATTCTTGAGCAAATTACCTCTTCCCCTCATGTTCGGGGTTTACAATTCCCTTGGTTCATATTCTGTAGTAGTTAGTAAGTTATGAATCTTATGATGATGTAGAAGAAAGTGTCCATTTATGATGATGTAGAAGAATCTGTCCATTGACGATGCAATGAACCATTTCAAAAGTTAACAAATCAAATTTAAAAGTTATGCCCCTCTTTGCTCCCTATAAGAACCAGATAGTCCCGAAGTGCTAAGACTAGTAACATGCAAGAGAAACAAAGAAAAAAAGAAGATATTACAAGTAGGAAAAAGATTTGTCATTTCAAGCTCTAATCGAATACATTTCTTTTTAGTAACCCAAAATATTGAGCCAATGTACGATTGTCTACTAGTTAATCTTCCATCTCAGACAAGACCAGTCACTTACTACAGAGGAAATTCAAAAAAAAAAAAAAAAAAACTTACTACAGAGGAATCAAGCAAGTTCAGAAATAATAACTAACCCATCATCGCTCCATGTTATATCATAACACCATGTTCCCATCAATGAACTTCTTGAGTAGGTCTCTCACCTTCATTCAGATCATCAACAGCAGGTTCGGGCTCAGTTCCACCCTTTATGAGGAGATATATGCTAACAGAGATTGAAGCCAACTAGATTATAGTAATTCCAAGGTTTGAAAGATTAAGGGATGGTGTCGGCATGTGATCAGAGGTGGAGATGGGTGTTCGCTCCCCAACTCCTTCGGGTACATGTTTAAATCAGTTTTACTTTTTTTGTTATATAGTTTATTTATGTTATTAATATTTGTTCGTCCCCATAATATTTTGTAAAATAACATCATGGTAACACTAAATTCTACTTATTATCAAATTTTATTTCTATTAATATGTAATATTTAATCTAGAATTGTATTATAAAAAATCATTTTTAGTCTATAGTAGATAAGAAAATTCTTAATGTTTTTATTTTAGTAGCATAGTCTAAAGTAAAACTAATTATTATGTCAGTCTTAGTATCATTTATCCCTACTATCCATCATACAAGTGTTTCTAGATTTTTATTATAGATTTTGCAAACGTAAAATAATATTAGATTACACAAACTAATTTTTAGATGAAGTTTTAAAAAAAACTGGTAGCTTAGAACTATTGTTCTATATTATATATTGGCATTAACTTTACTTTGTATACCCATTTTTTAAAACGTGAAATAAAAAAGGTAAAACAAACTTCTTTATTTATTAATTTATATATTTCAATATAATGTAATTTTTCATGTCTAACTATATATCTAATATGAATTCTTAAAATATAATTATAAATATTAAAAATTTATATTAATTTAAAAATTAAAAATTAATTTCAAAAATTAGTTAATATTATTGAAAAATCTCGCCCTCTTAGAAAACTTTTCTGGCTTCGCCCTTGCATGTGATGGAAACAAATCATCGGCTTATAATGGGATGAATTTTCATTTCATCAAAATATGTGGACCACGATTGAAATAACTTCTCCCATCAGTTCAGAGCTTCTTTACAAAGGACAAGCTCCCACATGGTGTTAATGTTACTTGGATCAGTCTAATCCCTATGTTGGCTGGTGCATCAAGACCTGAAGAATTCAACCGATTAGCATGGTTGGTAGCTTGTACAAGGTAATTTCTAAGCTGGTGGCAACAAGTTTTTCATCCGATTTTAGTTGATTGATTCTATTGTTGTATGGTTTTAACACCAAATGGAGAAAATGGATTGCTGAGTGTATTTCTACATTGAGCTTATCAATTCTCATAAATGGTCATCCACAATTTCGTTTCACCGAAAGAGAGGTTTAAGACAAGGCAATCTTCTTTCTCCATTGCTTTTAGTTCTAAGTTCGGAAGCATTAAGCTGGTTACTGGATAGATCATTACACGGATTCTACTACTATTGGTTTCAACACCAAATGTAGAAAATGTGTTGTGGAGGGTTTCTATATTGAGCTTATCTATTCTTATAAATGGTCATCCACAATTCCGTTTCACCTGAAGAAAGGTTTAGACAAGGTGATCTATTTCTCCCCTGCTTTTAGTTCTGACTTTGGAAGCATTAAGCTGGTAACTGGATATATCACTACAATTTAAGAGATCGCTCGGGCATAAAGGTCTACCAAATCAAAGTTTCACACTTGCACTTTGCTGATTATGTACTTATATTCTGTCAATAGGATGAAAATGAGCTTGAAACAGTCAATGGTTCTTAGCTTGTTTGTAGATATGTCTCCGTTGAGTGTTAACTGGAACAAATTGAACCTTTGCTTAAACTTGACAAGCGAACAGGAAGCAAAAGTTAAAGAAATTCTAGAATGGTTGTAAACCATTTCCAGTCAACTTACTTAGGGTGCCCATTAGGTGCGAACTCTAAGCGATTCCGCATATGAGCTCCTGTTATCCAAAAGATCTAGTTTCTATTATCTGCTTGGAAAGCGTTTAGCTTATCCCGTGCGGGTAGATTGACATTGACCAAAGCAGTTCTAGAAAACCTCCCGATCTATTACCTTACTTTGTTCAAAGCTCTAAATCTATCATTGAAGAGATCATAAAATTTAGAAAAGCTTTTTGTGGGGATCTAGGTCAAGGAAGGATTCACCTAATGACATGGAAGAATCTAATTTGGCCTAAAGAATCGGCGGTCTTAGGCTCACAACATTGAACTAAGGAATGCATCATTCCTGTTCAAATGGTGGTGGAAATACCATGACGATGGTCTTAAATTGGGGAAGTAGGTAGTTTCATACGCTCTGGTGTTCGATATATTTCTCCCCATCACTGATACTGTTCGCAAGAAAAACCAAAATCAGTTATATGTAAACAAATAGTCTCAATTGGTACCTGGTCACCAAAGGCCAATATCTTGATGCATACTCATATGACTTGGTTAGTAAACAATGAATGACAAATCATATTCTGGTGTAATTGATGGCTTGGAAAAACATCATTGAGAGACCGCTTCTCCTCACTATTTTGATCTCTAAGCAGAAAATGCTAACGATCAGTGAGATGCGGTGGTGGAATGAAAACCAATGGATGTGGAATTTTACTTGGTAGAGAAGGTTCTTCGTTTACAAGGCAGAAGAAATTTCAAACATGATATGTCTACTAGACATCAAGCCCATTAGCCGTAGCGTGTTAGATGATGAACTGGTTTGAACTACATCACAGTTTAACACATATTTTGCAAGAAGCTTCTACCTAGTTGGTTGTAACCTGGAATGTCCCGACCAACCGACATGGCATAATAAACACTTCTAAAATTGACTTGCTCCACTAAGAAAAGAGTTGCTGGTATGTTTTTTTTCTAAATGATAAATTAGCCACAAAAACAAACCATATTTCCAAATATCATACCCATTGTCCAGCTCCAGTGCGCCTTTTGTCGAAGTTCTCTTGAAACCTTTTCCCATCTCTTTCTTCACTGCCCTTAATCTAATCGTCTCAACTCACGCATACTGCATTGGTGGAATTTCCCATGCATCTTCGCTGATTCAGGCTTGTCCCCATTCAACCAATGGAGTTCTTTTAATGCCCCCTAGAGTGAAAAAGCCATGGGTCTCCATATTCATCCACATCTGGAAATTTTGGGATTTACAAAACAAGCAATTTTTTTAAGGTCTAGACTGGGTTAGGGTTCTGCAGTGACGTCCATCAAACACAATGTTTGGGAATGGTTACATCTGAAAGATTGGTCCCAGTCACTACCCCTACATGTTGTCGAGAGCTCTTAAAATTTGCTTTCCCTCCTGTTGTAGTTCTTTCCTGTTTCATCTTTCTGTATGTTGTCTTACTACCGCGGTTGTTAGTTTGGTTTTGTAATCGGTATGTGCTCCACATTGGTGTGTACTCTGCCATTAACCGTTGAGCAATAAACTATAAAAAAATAACAACGTTTATGCCGTTACCAAAGACTTGTTATAAAAATTCTGGTTTTTACTAGTGGAAAACAGTTTACATAGGACATAAATTCATTGATGAATAATAGCACTAGCTAAGGTACATAAGAGCAAAAAAAGTATGACTTAAAGTTAGTCCACAGTCCCTTGTCAATAAAAATTAATAATAGGTCAAAGACCGTAAATTAGCATTGAGAGACCAAAACCGCCTCATCAGAATAGCATAACGATATTGTTCTACTTAAAAGGTACTA
This sequence comes from Limonium bicolor, assembly GCA_023374045.1. Classification (NCBI taxonomy): domain Eukaryota; kingdom Viridiplantae; phylum Streptophyta; class Magnoliopsida; order Caryophyllales; family Plumbaginaceae; genus Limonium; species Limonium bicolor. The sequence goes on from CM041778.1 coordinate 102,825,067, forward strand.
ATCACCATAAACTGGAATGATCATTTGTAATGGACCAGTTTACATAGATTCAAATTAGAAAATGACATAGCTACAAGGCAATTAAGTTGCTTAATTAAGGTGATCTTTATTCTTTCAACACAAGGAAAGAATTCAAATTTATTGTTTGTACCAATACCCCATTGGTTTAGTGGTGATTGAGACTGAACTTGGTATGGAGAACCACGGTTCGATCCCCTGCAACGACTATTGGGAGGGGACTGGAACCTATCCACCCAGAGCTGATCCCCGATTCGGATGTAGTCCACTAGGGCGAACCGGGTGGTAGACCAATTTTTTTTAATGTTTGGACAAAATATATAAGAAACCCACAAATTGAGGTCAACAACGCATAATGCAAAATGCTAAAAGGCAACCCTCAGGTTCTTTGGGACCAAGAAGATGATATATTGTAGGTCATTAAGCTTGGTGGCCCTAGTCCAAGCTTTTCCTATTCTGATTCCAGATGGATCCTAGTAATCACCGATAAGCATCAGATCCAAATTGGGTGTAACAACCCTATCCCACTGTTGTGATATAGCCCGCTTTACGGCAGCTCACGGTTTTATTTCGGAGAGTCTATTCCCACTCAAAAGGCCTCACACCAAGCAGAGGTATCCCCACCAATATAAGAAGTGGTACGTTCTCCGTTCCAATCGATATGGGAGGTAAACTCATGTGTATTACACTTTATCCCCTTTGGAAGCCCAACGCTCTCGCAGGTACCGACACACCGATCAGGGTCTAGCTCTGATACCAATTGTTGCAACCCAGTCTCCCATTGTTGTGATATTGTCCACTTTACCGCAACTCACAGTTTTGTTTATGAGGGGTTCATTCCCACTCAAAATGCTAGACAACACGAAGAGGTATCCCCACCCACATCAGAAGTGGCTCATTCTCCGCTTCAATTGATGTGGGAGGTAAACCTTGGGGGTATTACATTGGGAGAATTGAAAAACTAGCTAGTATAAAAAATTGTTCACCATTGTTAATTTGACCTTGCATACCTATTTCCTGGTGTTGTGCATTTCTTTTGCATTGTGAAAGACCTAGAGGGTGTGGGCTGGAACCCTCACCAAGGTCCAACAGGAGTTTGCTTCAGAGTTGGTGCTCTCACCCGGGGTCAAAGCAAAAAAGGTATCATGCACTTAAGTTGGTAGAGTCTTGATCACTCGTAGTATTTTTTGGTTTTATTTATAGGAGCCATCCGTGAAGCCTTATGCCACTCTTATAAATAGGTGTACAATGTTTTTGTTAGCAACATTTGATATTGAAAATAATTTAGTGTTAGTGAGTTGGGTCTTAAGAAAGATTATAAGTTCATATTCTTGTGAGTGTGAGAGAAAGAATTTGCACTGGATTTAGAACTCCTATTATACTAGAGTTAGAGTGTTTGTGAGAATTAAAAAATTATTTTTATAATCTCACAATATTATAGTGGAAGTTCTTTTTTGGAAGACAACAACCATATATTGATATTAAAAATGCAAGATATACATTATAGTATCCTCCCAAAAGCGAGTACCATTAAGCAAACCAGATGATAAGATGCAATTGGATAGCCAACTAATTTTTCCCAATAAACATCCTTGTAGAAAAATACTATCTACTTTTTAAACCATTAGGTATGCAAAGCCTTTCTATACCCTGACACATGAGAACCTACAAAAAGAGGCAAAAGTAGCAACCCTCAATGCTGCGTAGCATGAGGGAGATGATCCCAAACCGGTGATCCTAGCCCTAAAGATAAATAGAAAGAGAAAAACCTGAAGATAGATCTGAAACCTAAGTAAAAGAACAAGTAAGAACCTGAATTTAAGCATCGCACAAAAAACACCCATGATTTCCTAAGTGTTATGCTGAACCTGACAACCACTCATTTCATCCATCATTTTTTCTGGAAACCCTTTGCAGTGTCAAGAGTTGCCGCTGTAAAAGTGTGATTCATTTAGGGATGTAGAAGGTTCTGTTTGATGCACGAGATCAACAACCAATCTCAATTCATGCCAAATAATGATATTCTTTCCCTTCTCCGTGTTGGGCACCATTTTCTACATTCGCCAATGTAACACCCTTACTCCAAAATCCGAATAATCTAACGCGCATAACAAAAATACTTAATTGAGTCGTAGTGGAAAATAAAACCAATCATAACTTAAACCTGGGTGTTATGCTGAATTACTCACCCATGTGAGTAATGAAGCATTTACCAAAAACCTGCAGTGATCATAGAGACATATATAAATACAACACACTTTACAATACTAAATCCCAAAAAGGACAGTGAGCTGTCTATATAACTAACCATATACTGTTCAACATAATCCTATGGTATAACAGAAGGTATACCGCTAATTACTCCTGATAGTCCCGTATTCACGCATCGATCTTCACTAGCTACAATCTTGTAATTTGGTGGCCATAAAGGCTCAACACAACCGCTGAGCACGCTACTATATAATCTTCATGAACCTTAAGACTACTCAGGTTAATTAACCGATTGTTAACATGCTGTACCAATTTCATGCTATTCTATTTTCATTTATAATGATAGTGAAGCAACAATAAAACAACCATGAATCCATCCAATAACCACATAAGTTCACAACAAGCAGTAAGTATGTAATCAAACAACGCATAAGAGAAAGTGATAACGATGCGAGAGTTGTTCTCTCCTGAGCAGTTTCCGTCATACGGTCTTTGAGGCCCCTTTTATTCGTTATCCATGACTAAGAGTATCTCTTAAGTCTTTTATTATTCTTTAATTTACTTTCAAATAATTAAGTTGGGCACCATGTTAGGACAACCCGTATATATACTTTCTCTTCTAGAGTAGTAGCTCTTGTGCAGCAACAGTAGTGCCCTTTTTGCCAGGGGTTTGCAGAGACCTGGCGGCCGTAGCCTAGAACCAACAGTAGTGCCCTCTGACCAACGTTCGTATCCGGCTCATTGGAGTTTCCATGTTGGGTGGACCCTATCTGGTAGTCCGCTCCGCGGTGATCACCAATGCGCAAGCATGTAGTCTGTGACTACCTTGGATTTCCTTCATCTTTTATTATTTCCACCATATGATTAGGTTCGTAACCTTTCCTAAGATCCATTCTTAGGTTATATAGAGTAATGTTCTCCATGTAAGTACCTTTAAGGTCTTTAATGTTCACCTTGACGTCGCCTAGGTTACTTCCATTCTCAAGCGTATATAATATGATTGATATCACTAATCGCATGTAAACGACATCTTCCTTTCCATTATCCATATCTCTATTCGATTTTATATAATTAGCCTTAGTTAGAAAGTCGTTCCATACAATTAAAATCGCGTAATGACAGAATTTGCAAGCATAGCATATATCACACATATCCATCTTATCATGCATTCACACAAATATCCGAACCCGAGGAAGCGCTCAGGAACATTTGGGCCATACAATAATGTGTTGTACACCACTGAACAATGCTAGCGTGATGTATCACGCTCGTCCCTACTTATGCGAAGCTCGTAGTGAAATACCCCAAATATTAATTACTTTGATTAATAATGAATTAATTAAGTAAAAGTAATTAATAAAAGATTAAGGAATTAAATATCCTTAAATAAGTAAAGGGAATAATATAATATTTAAATGAACCCTAAGAAGTCGTTAAGAAACATTAACGAAGCCTAAAACGACATTGGGTGGTTTAGAAAAAGAAATGTAAACAAAAATAAAATTAATAGTTTTTACATTGAAAAACGTGTCACAAATATTTTAGAAGTGAAAAACAAGGTCTTAGATACCTTACGAGGTCATTTGGGTAATTTTATAGGCATTGGAAAATTGGCTAAGAAATCGGAATAAAAGACGTAATGTTTTTTCCTAAAATGGTGAAACGCAAGCCAATTAGAAATTAAATGCTAATTAACCAAATCTATAAACAATAATAATAATTATTGTTGAAATTATAAATTTTAAGATATAAAAAAGGGTTTGTCCTGTTAAACGGGACAATGTGTCGCGAACGGACAAAAAACAAAACAGGAAACAAGCCAAAAACGACATAATGTGTGTAACGTTTAAAAATAAAATAAAATGAGCAGACCAGCCAAAGACTGGGCCGGCCCAGTCTCCATTCAACCCCCGTTGATATACAGGCCCATGCCTTCATCGAGTCCGGCCCAACTTAAAAAAAAGAAAGAAAAAAGAGAATGAAGCCCAAGTCGGGCACCCCTCTCAAATTCTCTCATCTCTCTATTTACAACCCTGACTCAACAAGGTTCTGAATCGCTCGATGCCTCCCTTTCTTGATTCCTCTCCAATTCTCTTCTTATCACAAATTTACAAACCCTAACTGCTGGGAAGGAACTGGCTGCACCACGCTTCTCTCCATCCTTCTTCTTCTTCTTCTTCTTCTTCCTTCATAGAGAAAACTCTCCATCCTTGCTGATTCTTCACGGGCGAACAAGGGATCTTCGTCCCATGCTCGCACCCACCTTAGATCCGAACAAGAGGTGAGATCTTACAGTTTTATCTCTGTGATTTCTCCTGATTTCGAAACCAAATCTGATCCTAGTTTTCATTCTACTCTTTTTCTCTTTGCAAGTGCCAAATCGAGAAGGAAAATGCGGTAGCACCTTGCCTGAGTTCCAACCAAGAATAGTAAAATAATGGACTGTTCTTTCTTGTGTTTTGCTTTGTTCAAATTCTTGGTTCGAATTGGTAATTCCCAAAAATCAAACTGCCCCTAACTATACTCTTCCTCTTTTGTTTCTTTTGCTTCGGTTGAGTTTGGAGAACCCAAACACAACCTTACTCAGCTGGGTTTGGGAGGAAGCACAAGGAATCCCTACCGAAGAGACCGAAAATCTAAGAGCAAAAAGTCAATTATTGGAGCAAAAAAAGTATTGAAGGTTTAACCTTCAATCTTGTATAAATTTTTACTTTGTTTCTGTAAAGATTGAGAGATTTAAGGATTAGAAACTGGGCTGAGTTTATATGATTCGGTAGATATATTAATGTTGATGTCTGGTTCAATTTTTGCGTGAATAAGTGTGGACTGTGAACAATATGGTGATTCCGAAATTATGGCTTGATTAGATTGATTTTTGGTGTGATTAAGTTCGAATGGTAGAATTTGTGGTTGTTATTGATTTCAAAAGTGTAAGAGAAAAATGTTACGTGACAGATTAAGGTTTCCAGTAATGGTGGCCACGGGTCCGGTTCCATCGGTTCCGGTTATGAAAAATGTGTATTCGTATTCGGAACCGGTCTGGGCGGTTCCGGTTCCAGTTTCGGTTCCGGTTCTGAAATCTGGATTCGCTTCGGATTCGGTCAAAAAACCGGTTCCGGCCGGTTCCGGTTCTGATCGGTTCCGACAGGTTCCGGAGCTGTTCCGGAAAGATTCGATCAGCTCTAGTTGCTTCGTTTTAGCTCCGATTTGAGATCCGTTTGAGCGCACACGTTGCTCTTTTCATCCACTTTACTCCTAGATAGGTTATTCTTCAAGTTTATAATCTTAAATGTGTAAGAAACAAAGACTTAAGAATTTTTTATTGAATTTACAAAAAATAAGGAACAAAGAGAATCATATTATATGATTCACTGCCTCATTGAAACCTTATTATGTAAAAACCCATTGGGAAAACCCTAATAAGGAAAAAGAGTACAGTTACTAAGAGGTTACATGAATTCAATTTGCAAGTCTTAAAAAAAAGATTACATGGAAAGAAAGTAATACTAAATTACTAATACATTCTAAAATATTACAAGATAGAAGTCTTGAGTGGTGTTATCCCCATTCATCTCATAGCAATCATCATGCTGCCCCATTCTTTAGAGGAGCGCGCGCCCGAGACCCAAAACGACGTCGTTTTGGCCCGATTCCAACGGTAACTTCAACCGGTTCCGGGGCGGTTCCTGCTCCGGTTCCGGTTCCCGGTTCCGAATCCGACGATGGTTCCAGCGGTTCCGGTTCCGGGCCCGGTTCGGGCCTGAATCTCAAAACATGTATTCGTATTCGGAACCGACTGAGGTGGTTCGGTTCCGGTTCCGGTTCCCACCGGTTCCAGCCGGTTCCAGTTCCAATCGGTTCCGGGTAGAACCGGACCCGATGGCCACCATTAGTTTCCAGAAATTGAAAATTTAGAAGTTTGAAAACCAAATTGAGGAAATTAGATTTAGGGTTTCTGATTCAAATTGGGGAAAATTTGTAAAATTAGAGATTTGAGATGAAATTAGGGTTTTCTAGAAATTTGGATGTAATTTGGGGTGAAATTGCAATTACGAGAAAATAGTGGACAAAAGTGTAAATTTTGGGAATTAAGGGAAAAAACGTGATTATGAAGAAATTATGGGTCAGAAGAGGGTAACTACAAGAAAGCTGGGGCAAAAATACGAATATAGATAATTTAGGGCGAATTGGTGATTAGGAGAAAATTATGGGTGAAAGTGTAATTTGGATAGATTGGTCAAAATTAGATTAGGGGTTTTGACTTGGTAAAAATTGGAGTTTGCTGGGTCAAAATTGAATTTGGTATTTTGACCAAGTCAAAAGTGAAATGAGAGTGGATATGAAAAGTTTGGGCCAGTTTTGTAATTTCTGAAAAGTTCTAGGAAATTCGGACAAAGTTGAGAATGGAAATCCAACTTGGTCAAAATTAGAACTAAGCCAAATTAGGGTTTCAATGGGTACTGGATGGATTCACACATTTGAGAACTGATGCGAGTTGAGTAATTCAAATCAGGAAGACTTAAACAATTGAAGATTGAGCAAAATCCTTGAGGCAAATTTGAATTTAAATTTAGTTGAAATAGATAATTGGGAAATCTGTGGAGGGATCTGATTATGTAATAAATGAAATTAAGTATTTGGTCATTATGGACAGGTTGGATCCAAATTGGAATCCAATTCGAGAATATACAGAACATAGAGATGGATTTAGGATTGGATTTAGGATATGGTGGGGAATGTCATTATGTCACAACAAGAGTAAATTAAATACCAGCTAATTGAAGTTAGTATAAGGTTTAAAGAACTTAAAAGTTCACCTTGGATTATAAGAGTATGTGGAATGTTATAACCATATACTAAAGCTTAAGTTGAATATATTATGAGAGAGCTTAATATATGAGAAAATTATATTATAACACATTGGACATAAAGTCTAATGTGGAGTGCATCCAATAAGTAGATTATAATTCAAAGGTATAAATGGTTACATAAAATAATAGAATTATAATATTCAAGGAATTATATTATGGGCTATAGATAGTTGTGTTGACTTGTATAAATTGATCAAGTCAACTTAATTGACCAAAGAGAGGTAAGTTGACCAACACATAACTTTAAGGATAAATAAAAGTTTATAACACTACAAGGTCAATGATATAATTAACATATAGTAACAAACTATATGGATGTGTATATATATATGTATATAAGTCTTACATATATATATATATATAATAAACCTATGATTTCATGAGATAGGTTACATGGGTTTGATCCTATATGGTAAGACATACCACAATATCACTAATACAAGGATTGAAACATTGACATTACTAATCTTAAACTCACCGAAAACCTGAGAGACGTAATGAACCGGGAGGGATTAGCGACGGTATGGGGTACCGTAGAGTAATGTTGTTATACGAAATGCTAATATGTGTGATACATATATTAGATTGTTAGAGGCGTCTCGAGGATCACCAGAGGATTTAGCTGATTAATACTCTACAGTCCAATATTCCCGGTGCACGGTATGTTATTATGTGGCTTGATTATCTCTAAGGATCTCCTCAATTCAGACATTTTATGAAAATCTGTGATAAGATTGAATGTCTACTTGTGTGAATTAATATGCATGATTTGTGTTAACGTTGCTTATTATTATTACTGTTGCGCGATAACAGTACCGTTCGTATATATGAACATATTTATAAAACGAACTAGCGGCTATGATGCTATCTTATATGTGTAATATAAGGAACGTAAGAAAAACTTGTAGCATTAGGATAATAAGATATATATATATATTATCCGAGACTTATGTACGGAGCATTGGCCTTTTTAACGCCGCTCTCGTATCTAACACTGGATTCCGAGTCGACATACTCAGGATTGGACTAGCGACCTTAGTCTGTTGTGTTAGGAAAATGGTAATGCGATGCGATGATATAGATGAGTTGGTCAAGAGGATGTGTCTCTTGGTGTGAATTGTGATCAATTAACGATACTAGGACACCATGTGGGCATTTGTAGGTATCAAGATAAATTCCAACGGACTACAGATGGTTCGTCGGTCGGAGACTCTACCGCTGGAGTGGCTACTGCCGTGAGTGACCCGCCATAAGAGATGGGTAACTTAGAGACACGTCGTTTTAACGAGACGTTGTCATTAGGTATGATTGAACAATTATGAACAGCTATATTAGCTCATACAGTAGGCGAACATTATTTGTGCTTGTATGCCAAAGACGAGAATCTATACTTGGTTATAATCCTCGTTGTTTCGCCTTGTTGTTCATCGGTTATGTTATGTGGTTATATGATGAATGTGGATTATTGTGGATTGATTGGTTGAATTGAGTCGTTGTACTCGTATGTATGTTTGTGGATTGGTTGAGTTGAGTTGCTGTACTCATATATATGTTGTGAATTGGTTGAGTCGAGTCGTTGTACTCGTGTGTGGATTATTGTGTACTTGGTCGAGTTGAGTCGTTGTACTCGAATATGAATTATTAAGTGTTTGGTGGAGTGGAGTCTTCGTACTCATATATGCGTTGTGACGCCTTCACTTGGTTTATTGTGGTGTGATATGTGTATTCGGGGGCTTGTTTGCTATTTGAGTTTACTGCAATATATTTATTGCTTTACAGTTTTATATTAAACTACATGCATGAAAATGAACTGCATGCTCTCGACCAATTAACCGAGGGTCTGAGGGGGCATGATAGTCATGTAGTAGCATACTCAGTAGGGGTTGATTCCATACCACAAATAAACATTTTGTAGGTATGCAGCTTCCGGTGTCGGCAGAGAGCGGGACACGCTGGGTAGTTAGTTACAGTTGTTTAGATTTGTACTGTCGTATCTCGATACGAACATAGAAACGTGTATATGATTGGAATACTTAGAATGCTCACTAGGGTTGTATTTTACGTTGGAATGGAAAGTTATGTCTATCTCTTGTTGTCACTGTGGGAAATTGTTTTGTATTGTGAATATTTCAGAAAGTGCGTTATTACTCGTATGGGCGAGTGAGAACGGTGACACCAGTAGTTCGATTGTTTTAAATTACCGCTGCAATTACTATGTTAAGTACGACAATTAGGAGCCGATTAGAGTAGGGGTGTTACACGTAGCCTGTAACCTCTAGCTCGAATCTCTGGAATATACCACTACGTGTTAATTAATGTAGTCTATACTGATTCGGTATTCTAATATAACCGCTAATCCTTTTGATATTTCCCGTGGTTATTTAATCATTGTTACTCGGGTTTCCAATACATTCGGGATTAGTTCAAGCCATACTTTATTTACATTACACATAACGTGGGGTATTATTTCACTATTTATGATGTTTAATTCATACAACATCCCTTTTTAATCGTAGGTCATCATCCTTATGTATACACCCTTATATGTATAACAATATAGCTTGTTACCACATGTTATAGTTTATCTTGTAGTTTATTAAACTCTAAACTCTCCTTCAAATTGGGAGTTGGTCAACGTGACCCTATTTGGTCAATTAGGTTGACTTGGTCAATTGGGGTTGACTTGGTCAATGTGTCCAAGTCAACAAGTCTACGTGATTCCTATTATAATCTTTGAATTGTATAGTATATTCACTTGCCCAATGTTTCACGTATTGTCATCAGTTAATATATTTAATGTTGTATAATGAAGTCCTCCTTTTATATTATGCTTGATCCTTCTCTCTATGATTGCCACATCATATTATATAATTCTTTACACCTTACACATTCTTATAAGTTTATATGAATTATAATACTCATAATATTAATGACATCTCTTACCATTTTATGTGAGACACTCAACTCTTTTCTTTGTGCTATTCTTCACCTTTAAATACTAAGACTATACTTTTAATATTATAAAATGTTATATTATACGCTATATTCAATTCCCAAAGCTTTATTTAATTCTTCACTTAATCTCATGATTTCTAAACCCCAAAGTATATTCACATTATTTTATGTAAAATATATAACTCCTTATCTTATGTTGATCTTTACCTTTAATGTCATTTGGACTGTGTACAAGTGTAACACTCATAATATTCTCAACCATATATTAAATCTCACCTTTCAGCTCACTATATTTACGCAACAGCCCCCAACCTTCTTTTAATTACAAATCTTCCACACTTATTTCCAAATGTTACAATCTTACTCCTTAGATCTTAAGTTATATTATTTATATTCTTAACTAGTTTTAACCTATGGTTTTCAACCTTATATTATAAAAATAGAACAACCCCCTTGCTGTTACAGTTTTATTTCCTTAATCTCTAGCTTTTATTTATTTACAACTTAACCCCCATTTCTTTACAAACTGTACAAAATCATCCTTAACTATATATTATACAATTCTATTATTTTAATTCTAATACCAACCCCAAAAATTCTAAAAAATTACCAACAGACCCTAGGCTGTTTTTATTGCTGCATTATGCCCAAATTTCCAGAAATTACATTTTAACCCCACTAGTTTCTTAAACCTTTTTTCTGAACCTACATTTTACAATTTTACCCTCTAAGTGATGTACTTTGTAATCTTCTTAATTTAATCCCAACTTTCACCCAAATCTTCCCAATAAATTCGAACAACCCCTATGTTCATTTTGTTTCCAGTTCGCCCCCAAGAATTTCCAAAAATTACATTTTGGCCCTTATAAGTTTTCTAACTTACAATTAACTCCTAAACTTCATTAAATTCCGAATTTGATTATTTTTCTCATTCAATTTGGTCAACACCCCAACTATGGTCAAGGTTGACCATCGACCTACTGCCTTGACCATAACTTCCCCATAATTATAGTTTTGGCCCTAAAATTTCCATAGGGAAATTTCATTAAATGCCACTATATTTTTGGCTAATTCATGAAATGCCACTAAAAAAAGAAAGTCACGAAATGCCACTATATTTTCTGAAAAGTCCATGAATTGCCACTATAGATAGAAAAATGACAAAAATACCCCTACTGGTTAACAAAGAACTTATATAGTTCACAATATGCCCCTAAGTGTTATAAAATTAACAAAAATATCAAAATACAATTAAAATTTAAAAAAATTAAAAAATTAAAAAATTAAAAAATTAAAAAATTAAAAAATTAAAATATCAAAATATATAAAAAATATTTCATTTTAAAAATTTATTCAATACCAAAAAGAATATTGAGTTCTAAACAAATAATTTATACCAATTTTTTACCAATTTAGTACCATAATTTATACCAAATAAGTTCCATAATTTTTATCATACATTTTTAATTATTATTTGCTATCAATTTAGACTATTTATTCTTAAAGTAAATAATTTTTTATATTGCTGATAAAATTTAAAAACTAAAATTCTAAACATAGTAATTTATTTGAGTTAGAGCGACTGAGAATATATATATATATATTATATATATATTATATATATAATATATATATATATATTATATATATGTAACATACAATATTAAATAGTAAAACTTTTTTGAAATGTAGAATAAAACATTTTCAGAATAATAATATGCAACTTATCTTTCTTTGGTTATCATTACTTGCTCCTAATAAGTTACATATTATTATTATGAAACTGTTTTATTCTACATTTCAGACAAGTTACTATATATATTTAATATTGTATGTTATATATATTCTCAATCACTCCATTTCCAATAAATTATTATATTTAGAAATTTTAGTTTTTAAAATTTATCAGCAATATAAAAAAATTATTTACTTTGAAGAAATAAATAATCTAAATTGATAGAAAATAATGATTAAAAAATGTATGATAAAAATTATGGTACTTATTTGGTAAAATATGTACTAATTGGTAGAAAATTTGGTATAAATTATTTGTTATAACTCAATATTCTTTTTATGGTATTGAATAAATTTTTAAAAAGGAAATATTTTTTTAAAATTTTTGAATTTTTGAATTTTTGAAAATTTGAATTTTTTTATTTTTATATTTGTTTTGTATTTTGATATTTTTGTTAATTTTTAACACTTAGGGGCATATTGTGAACTTTAAAAGTACTTTGTCAACTAGTAGGGATATTTTTATCTTTTTTCCGTCTATAGTGGCATATCATGGACTTTTTAGAAAATATAGTGGTATTTCTTGACTTTCTTTTTTTAGTGGCATTTCATGAATTAGCCAAAAATATAGTGGCTTTTCATGAAATTTCCCATTTCCATATAAGCCCCAAACTTTACAAAAACTTATATTTTACATATAAACTGCAAATAAGGCCTAGTTTTTGGCCATGTAATATTCTAAAACCCTAAGTTTAACTTATTTACACTTAGCCACCTACACTTTACCCTTTTGTTCACTAGAACTTTATTTAAGTTTATAATTAGTTTTAAAACTTAATTTTAGCCATAAACTTAATCCAATTTTCCTTAAATTCGTAAGTATTTTTCCTTGAAATTTTTAGGTGGTTTTAAACTCACCATACAGCCTATTAATATCAGGTTCATCACCAAAATTTATACTAACCAAATACATAACTTTTAAAGCATAAAGGCCTTAAATAATACATTAAAATGGGCTAAACACTTGGCCTCATTACAACATTCAAATGACATAAAATACTCATAATAACATTATAAATCTCATCTTTTTAAGTCTATACACAGAAACTTTCATAATTTGTATTTTCACCCCTTTTATTCACTTTTATGACATTATAAGTCATCATCGACCTAGGTAATTTAGCCAAACATGTTACCATCATCTATAAGTACATTTTTAGGTTATAATAACCCATAGAAACCCTTATATTCCCGGCCCTAGGTATTTTTACAACATAAAATGTCTTAAGGCTGAAAAATGGGTTTTAAGTAAACTTACTTGATTTAAAGCTCCAAAAATCCCGTAGATGTCCTCCCCTTATCCGCAATAATTATAAGATAGGTCTAGGTCAGTTTTTGACCTTAAACACTAGCTTTAATCATGACTTAAAAGTCTTAAAACCTAGTTAAAGTCTTTACCTTATAAATCTTGATTTTCAAGCCTTGTTTGGTCCTCCTTGCTCACGGATGCCTTGAGTTTTTCCAAGGATCATTCAGCCATGTTTGTGATAGTAAAAGGAGCATAATTTAGGGTCTTAAATTTTCTTAAACCAAATCATAAGTTTAAGGCACAAAATGTGCATTAAGGAGGGGGGTTTTTACCTTGACTTTCCAATGGAGGTTTTTCCCTTAAACTTTCAGTAATATCTATGAAAGTACATCAGTATTTAGACCTTGTGTAGATCTCCAAGTGATAGGAAGTTAAAATGACTACAAATCAAGATTTATGACTTACTTTAGGAGGTCTCTTTAAGGAATTTTCTCTCCTGATTTTCGGCCATGGTTGGGTGTGGATGAAGCTTCATTTGAGTGTGAGAAAAGAGAAGAAAATGGTGGATTTTCGGACATAATTTAACCCTTGGAAGAGATGAAGTTTTAAAGCACATTTTACCCTGTTTTTGTTGTTGAACTTGCCTAGCTTCTTCCCCACGGTTTTGGTGCTGTTTTTGGAGCTCCAAAACTTGATATTTTGAGCATAAGAAGAGGAAGTGAGTGGTTGGAGTTCTAGCTTTTAAAATGAAAGGATGAAGGAGTTTAAGGTGTTTTTACCTTATCTTGCAAGAGCTTGAGTTAGCTTTTCACCCATGGTTTACCACATTTTTCATGGCCCATGCTCTAGAATTTTTGTACTAGAATGAAAGAAGAGAGGTTGGTGGTGATTTAGAGCAAAAGAAATGGAGTTTTTTTTAGGTAAAAGAGCTTAGAACACCATTAATGAGCTTAAAGTTTGAAGGAAGGGGATGAAGACAGTGAAGGGACGAAGAATATGGTTGCAACCGGCTGGGAGAGAGGAGAAGAGTCTGATTTCGAATGGGGAGCATGGGCAAGAGGAAAGAGAGTGAGAGGGATGCGTATTATAAAGGAAAAGTCTTTGGTTAGGTGCTTAGGTGTATAAGCTACTTGTACTTATTCTTCTTACTTTATTTCATTGCTTTTTGACTTCTCCTTTTTGCCTCTTTGCAGCTGGCCGGCTCCTGATTTTGAAGGGAAAGTTTCAACTTTTGGAACTTAATATTGTAACACTAAAGTTGTACACTTGTAACTATGTTTATGTGTTAGGTTGTGACATGTGTTATTCTTGTTATAATGTGTATATATAAATGGTTATTGCACTTATAATTTGGTTTGACTATATAAACTAATTTATATAATCCTATCACATTGTTTGTGATATTAGTACATGTATTAATGTGTTATATGTTGTATTAATTCTAGGAGTTGTCTTCTCCTTGTTAATGTGAACCTTTTAGTTCATAATTTCATGTGTGGTTTGATGTCCATTTTGGACATGTTGTATTAATTCTAGGAGTTGTTTTCTCCTTGTTGATGTGAACCATTTAGTTCATAATTTCATGTGTGGTTTGATGTCCATTTTGGACTATACATATTTATCTATGTATATATGTTTGTAGGTAGTAATATTCTTTAGTGAATATTGTTCATTAGTCATTATTCTTTGGTGACTAATCATTATTTAATCTCTTTATCATTAATTAATCCCTTGTTAATTAGGGTAATCAATGTTTGGGGTATTTCATCCAAAGCTCCCTAAGGAAGCCTTCTTGAATTACTCGATCAAAGTTGCTCTTCCTTCCTCCATCCACTTCTGGAAGCTCATCCACATTCATGAGGATTGGTAACTCAGCTTTGTTATTATCATTATCATTGTTACCAAATGAAGGAAATGAGATGTGAACCAATGAATCTACCGCTACTTCAAGATGAGTAACCCATTCCTACTCAGATCCTACATTACCAACCATAGTATTGGTTTCCTTACCCCCAACCCATACATGTAGCACCAGGCCTTACTGTTGTCTTCACTGGAATTCTTCCGCCCAAATTTGAATCATGTTGCTCTCAGTAATAGACCATATGGAAAAGCACCCTCGATCATTTCCATCTGATCAGAGCAATATATACATAGGCCAGTCTCTTCTTCATCCACAAAAATTCTAGCACACCTAAGCACAGACTTGTTTATGTGAAGCATAATTTTTATTCTCATATACTTTCCACCTATCATCTCGTCATCTTCACCATACTCCACAAAAGTTTCAAGACAATAACCCAAACGTTTTGCAAAATCATTGTGTTGAAAAACAAAAGGAACATCATGAATTCTAACCTAAATCAAAATCCATTGGAAATTTTGTCGTTTGGGGCTTTCTTCTTGTCGATTTGATGAAAAACTAAAAGTGAGCCATTAAAGGACCAAGATCCTCTTCTTAAAACTGCATGCAGCATGTCAACCTTGTTGAATTCAAAGAGAAATAAACCTTACCCGCAATCTTGATTTTGAACTCACCGTCCATTTTCCATAGTATTCCAAGTGTGTTTTCCATGCCCCTCATATCAGTGGTTTTAGGTGAGAAAAACTTAAATGGTAAATATTTGTCAAGACGTAAGCCCTGCCCTTCACTAGCGAGAGATCATCCAGTTTAGTAATAACCCCTTCTTCTTTAGTGAGTGACAAATTAGACATCTTGAAGAGTTATCATCTACCGAAACATATGCATATATAGACGAATCCCCACGGTACAAATGGAAAATGGATAAGTGGAAGATGAAGAGAAAGAGGGATAGGAGGATGGAAGATGAGAGGGTTTAAAAGAAACCCAAAATGAAGAAGTATAAATTATTTAACCCCACTCTCTCGTGTAAAACATAATGATTGCTCTGGTGTTCGGCATCGCATAGGATCAAACTTCCAAAAGTTAATCTTTTGAGTTTCAAGAAAGTGGAAGATGAACAAGTGTAATAGATTTAGATTGAACGAACTTGATAAGGCTGCCAAAGAGCAGAAAACTAAGGAATGGATTTTGAAGGGATGTGAATGTGGAAAGTCCTTTCTCCAAGGAGAGACTCTACTTTCGCCGAAGAAAAGTTTTTCGGCAGTGTATTTTCCAATATTATAGTGCAATTTTATATCATATTATATTGTGGTACTGAAATTTTTATTCGAAGGAAGTGATTTTATTTATTGTTTTTTTAAAAAATTATAATACTAGATCATGTTAAATTCAAGTTTTTACCTCAAGAATTGTTAAAGTTTGACAATGTAAGAACTGATTCTTGTATTGAGATATCGAAAATGAGAAAGAGCGAATTGGCAACTCTCTGTGATATGTTTTGTGTACAGTAATGGAATGAATCAGAGAACGGGGAAGATAAGAAGGAGGGTTATAGGGGAGACTGATTAGGAGACCGGACCGGTTCTAGGATGAACCGGTTCCGACAATTACATGAAAATATCACCTAATACATTCTAGGAAAATACAGAATATGAGATCCTAGGATACAACCTATCGAGCATAGCAGAAGCTATCTCTAATACCCCCCCTCAAAAGGTACAGTTTTTTCCTTCATGGAAACTGATCCTTTTGTGTTCTGATTCTCCAAATGTTAGCCACCTTTATTTTGTTCCTGCAATCCCAAAACGTTAAATACATTGTGATAGTGCTTACCTGGCAGGACTTGGTCATGACATCCGCAAGCTGATGTGAACTGGGCACGTACTGCACGTGTATCAAGCTATCCTGCAGTTTCTCACGTACAAAATGGCAATCCAACTCTATATGTTTTGTGCATTCATGTGACACTGGATTTCTTGCTATGTGTATTGCAGCTAAATTATCGCATTTCAGAGGTATGAGAGTTATGTTGCCTAATCCGATTTCTGTCAGTAACCTACTAAGCCAGCTTAGTTCGCTAGTAACTTGTCTCATTGCTCTATATTCTGCTTCTGCAGAAGATAGAGCAACTGAGACTTGTTTCTTTGACTTCCAACTCAGAGGACATCCACCTAGCAAGATGTAATATCCAGAAATGGATTTCCTTGTTATTGGGCATGATGCCCAATCTGAATCACAGTAGGCTACAAGATCATAGTTATTTTTGTTGCTGAAAAACAAACCGAAACCAGATGTACCCTTTATGTATGAAAGAGTATGATAGGCTACTTTTAGATGTTCTGTTGTTGGAGATTGGAGGAACTGGCTAAGAAATTAGACAACAAAGCTAATGTCTGGCCTAGTATTTGTGAGGAAATTCAGTTCTCCTACTAGGCATCTATATGTAGTAGGGTTATCTAACTTGGGACCTGAATCGTGTGATAGTTTCAGATTTACAGGCAGAGGAGAAACACATGTTCTGCACTGTTCCATTTCAAATTCTTTGAGGATTGGGTTGGTGTATTTTTGTTGAGACATAATCATTCCTTCATTTGTTTCAAAGAACTCCATCCCAAGAAAATAGTTTAACCTCCCTAAGTCCTTTATTTTGAATTTTTCATCGAGTTGTTTCTTTAGAAATTTGAGTTCTTTTGCATCATTGCCAATAACAAGCATGTCCATCAACATAGATGCCTAATAGAGTAATGCTAGTCCTTTTCTGTCTTACAAACAGAGAGTGTTCGTTTTGTGAATGGTGGAAGCCAAGATCCTTTAAAAAATTTGTGAGTTTCTCGTACCATTGATGAGAAGCTTGTTTCAGCCCATATAGGGATTTATGTAATTTGCAGACCTTGTTCTCTCTATGAACTTTCAAACCCTCTGGTATACTCATGTAAACTTCCTCATGGAGGTCTCCATGGAGAAAAGCATTGTTGACATCGAGTTGATAAAGTATCCAACCCTTTTTAATGGCAACTATTATCAAGGCACGGACTGTGGTGATTTTTATGACGGGTGAGAAAGTTTCTTCATAGTCTAGACCTTTCCTTTGTGTAAACCCTCTAACTACTAATTTGGCTTTGAATCTCTCTAGCGGCCATCAGCAGCTTTGAGCTTGTTTTGTATACCCATTACAGCTGATGGGTTTTCTTTTCCTTTAGGGGTCAACAATGGACCAGATATTATTTAGCGTTTTAAAGCTTCAAATTCCTCAGCCATAGCCTTGACCCACTTTTGGGTCTTTGCTAGCTGACTTGTAGTTAGGGGGTTCATTTAGATTGTGGACTCGATCAAGGAAAATGCTGGTGTTTTGGCCAAGGGAGCAGGATGGATTTTTTTTTTGGTAATTGATCGATCTGTTAGGCTGTTTAGAGAAGTTGTGGCTGAATTGTTTGGATTCCCTTGTTCGAGTCTTGCACTTAAAATGATAGAAAAGAGGTCTTGATGGCCTTGACTAATGGAGCAAACATAATCATTATATTTAGAGGGTGGCTTTTGTATTCGGGTGGATCTTCTAAGCTCAACTGTTTTGGTAAAAGGAGTTGGTGTGTTCTGTTCTGTTGTTTCAGAGGTGTTGTTTGGGCTTTCTATGACTTCTGTTTCTGAGAGATCTTTTGGTATATTTGTTTCTGTTTCAGCAAAAACATCTTGTTGAGGGAGAAGAAAGTCAGAATCCTCATTGT
This sequence comes from Limonium bicolor, assembly GCA_023374045.1. NCBI lineage: Eukaryota > Viridiplantae > Streptophyta > Magnoliopsida > Caryophyllales > Plumbaginaceae > Limonium > Limonium bicolor. The sequence continues at coordinate 102,843,751 of CM041778.1, forward strand.
TTTGGCTAAACATACGTCTCCATTCGGTGTCTTTGAGTGGGAAAATGTTTTCAAATAAGGTTACATCACGGCTCACTTTGACTGTATTGTGATCTAGGGACAGGTTTGTATCCTTTTGTGTTCTTACAATCTCCTAGATAAATGCAAGTGTGAGCTCTAGGATCTAACTTTCCTTTATTGGGGTCAATGTTAGTCATATAACATAGACACCCAAAGGTTTTAAAGTTTTTATAATCTGGTTTAGTGCCATATAATCTCTCAAAAGGTGTTTGGTTCCCAATTGATTTGCTTGGGATTCTATTAATGATATGAGCAGCTTGTTCTACATAATAGTCCCAAAATTCATGATCTAATCCTGACTGGAAAAGTAATGCCCTAGCAACCTCTAAGAGGTGACCTTGTTTCCTCTCTACAACCCCATTCTGCTGGGGTGTGTGGGGACAAGTGGTCTGGTGAACTATTCCCTTGTCCTTAAAGAAAGTTGTTCTTTCAAAAGATCTACCTAATTCCCTCGCATCGTCACTTCTAACTGTTTTAACCTTCCTGTCCATTTGGTTTTCTACAAGGATGATAAAGTCTTTTATTTGGTTTAAACCTTCTGACTTTTGTTTTAAAAATTTGACCCAAGTTCCTTTGGTGAAATCGTCAACAATTGTAAGGAAGTACTTACACCAGTTTTTGGTTGGAACTCTCATAGGCCCACAAATGTCGACATGAATCATTTCAAATGGTTTAGTGGTTTTAATGCATGATAAGGAAAATTTCTTTCTTTTATTTCTAGCCCTGAAGCAAACAGTGCATGGAAAGAACTTAAAATTGGAATTGCCTAGATTCCTAAACCTTATCTCAGGAATTTTTCTCATCTTAGACAAAGGGATATGTCCTAGTCTATTATGCCACATGGACAACACTCTATTTTCATCTATTTCAGACTGATTATGAACATTCATACAAACAGCAGAAGCATTCTTCTTGCTTAACACATAAGCACTCAAAGCAAAAATGTCAAGAAAATATAACCCAACAACTTGTCTCCCAATTTTCTGGGAGATACCTTTTTCAGAATCCTGCAAGAAACAACAATTTTCACCAAAGATAATTTCAACATTTAGAGCCTCTATCAACCTAGATACTGAGACAATGTTAAATTCACAGGTGGGCACATACATTATGTTGCTTAAACACTTAACATTATCAGCACACAAACTGGCAATATGTTTCACTGCTTCTTTGTGCCCATCCAGGAGAGTGATTTCCCTTTTTCTATCCAAATATTCATGATCAGATAGCAACGAAATATTTCCACTAATGTGCTCAGTGGCACCTGAGTCTATTATCCATGAGCTTTGCAATCCTCTTAGCATCTTATTTCTGTTTAAGTTCAAACAGGGCAGAAAATTAATTAGGGTTTCAAGGTTACCTGAAAACTCTCCAAAAGAAGAGTTGTTGTTGTTGTTTCCATCGGTTTCGTGCCTTTGGATGTAGTCGACTAGCTGACTTAGCTGTTCCGCGCTGAAGCCCTGCACTGGAGATTCAGCAGTTTCTTCACTCTTCGAGGCGCCTCCCCTTCTTTCTTCATCTGTGTCTGAATTCGTCGGGAAAACCAACGAGCCACCAGCATTCATTTTTAAGATGACCGGTTTTCCCGTAATTCGCGCACTTGGGTGGCTCCTTCTTGTTGCTACTGAAATTTCTTCCAGTTGGCCTTTTCGTTACAGTTTTAGGGTTTCCCGGGTTGGTGAAAGATTTTTGTTTAATCGGGCCCGAGAAATTTCCTCCTCCTTTCGTGACCAAAGACATGGAGTTATCGTCCTCTTCCTTCGAATCAGGGCCATATCTCTGCTGTTCTTCTTGAATCAAGAGGGAGTAAACTTCTTCCAAGGATGGAGTGTCCTTCATGGCAAGGATTTGACCACGGATTTGGACATATGACTTGTCAAGTCCCATAAGGAAGTGTATGAGTTATTCCTTCTCTTTTTGCTTCTTCTGGGTTTCTTCCGACTTGCAAGCGCTACAACAACTACAAGGTTCAACAGGTACCGTCGACTCGTACTCAGCCCAGACCTCACGCATCCTCATGAAATAATCAGTTATGTTGTCTCCCCCTTGCTTTAAACCTGCTATTTGCGCCTTGACGTTGTGTAGGGTTGTTAGATTTTTCTTTTCGAAACGTTTGCAGAGCCAATCCACACTTCTTTCGGGTTTTCGTTGAACATCACACTCCTTCCAATGTTCGGAGCCAACGACGAAATCAGCCATGATACTACGAGAGAACTCGCCCTTTCCCAGGCCGCAAGACGCGCGGTTTCTTGGTCACTCGGACGCTTGATGCTCCCATCTATAAACCCTAGCTTGTTTTTAGCTTTTAGGGCGCGACGGATGTTGCACTTCCAGGACAAGAAACCAACACCGGTGAACTTGGGAGCTAAAGACTGGCCTGGCTGTTCTGTTACGTGAATGTACAATGGATCTCCTTGGTCGATTGCCGTGGTGGAAGTTCCAATCGCCTTCTCTGGGTTCTTGTCGCTCATGGTTCTTGCTCTTTCTTATTTTAGAACGATGTGCTTTGATACCATGTCAAAGTTTGACAATGTGAAGAACTGATTCTTGTATTGGGATATCGAAAATGAGAGAGAGCGAATTGGCAACTCTCTGTGATATGTTTTGTGTACAGTAATGGAATGAATCAGAGAACGGGGTAGATGAGAAGGAGGGTTATAGGGGAGACTGATTAGGAGACCGGACCGGTTCTAGGATGAACCGGTTCCGACAATTACATGAAAATATCACCTAATACATTATAGGAAAATACAGAATATGAGATCCTAGGATACAACCTACCGAGCATAGCAGAAGGTATCTCTAAATAGTCTTTAGAATTGCTTCACAGTCCACAGGAAGAAGGATATCATCAGTGAGATTACATTCCGGTAGTGTCGTAAGATCCATTAATTTATTCATACTTGAACTAGCTAGCTAATGAGGTCATGATGGCTGCATTATTCGCGTGGCCGCTGAGTTGATGGGTCTCCCAAAATATGAGCTACTATTGATTCCCTTGTTTAGTTTGTAAGAAGCAGAGAACTTTGGAACTAACTCTTCTTTACAAGGAGTACCTCACGAGTGAGGGAGAGAGAGGGAAACTTCCAATTCAGATCAGCCCCCTTCCTCGACCAATATTTGTAGCAAGAAGCAAGTGTACAAAAGCTAGCTAAATGATCCTTGGTAATCATTCTCTTTTCAATGAATTACAAAACGTACGTGAACCCTGAATGAAGTAGTACGTATATACATCACTGAGGAATAAACTTTAATTATCACAACTTTGTAAACCAGTTTTCAGTGTCATTAATTAATTTGTCTAAGGTTAATGTACAATTTTGGGTCAGATCATCACAGCCTAGAGAAGGTAAAAAAAAATGATGATGTGTGAAGTACTATCTATAACGACAGCCCGTAAACAATTGCACACTTAATACAAAAGACGAGAAACAAAATATAATACAGGTATCACATCATATATATACACATACATTCTCTATATATATACGAGGAAGAATATTTACAAATGAATTTCTAAAGAATGATGCTGGTGTGAAGAAGGTAGTTTCTAAATCATGTTTGAAGACAAGAACTACAACAAGATCCGAAGCACTGCTAAACCAACTGCAGAGACTGAGGCAAGTGTACCAACACAGTATTTGATCACGTCATATTTTCCGGCTTCCACTTTGGCCATTAATGCATGGATTTCCTATGTAAAATAATTAAGAAGCTCTTATATTAATGAGTGGATTTCCTATATTCAATTTAACCAATAGCATAATTTCTGTTAATATTAATTAGCAGTAATTAATATATTGTGGAGCTACCATAGTGAAAGCTTACTCGATCAATTTTATTTGCGAGATGAGTGGTTTCTGCCTTTTGAGTAGCCATTTCATCATGAATGTGCCTGTAGAAATTTAGAGACAAAATTATTGTATGATGGATTAATAGTAGGTACCCAAGGGAAAACAAGCTAAGAATAGAGGTGATAATTAAATTAACTACTGATATAAGAATAGAATAGCTGGTAAATTGTTTTTGTGAATTACCCTTTCTGAAGGTTCATATCCAAACGTTGACCAGCAGTAGTCTTGTGTAACTCATACCTGTTGTAAATGATACTTTGTTAATGCTATCATCTAGTACTGTTTATACTTTATAGAGAACGAGATCGAGTAAAAACAGTGTATAAGTGAGACATACGTCACTTCGCGTCGCAATTTTTCTATGTCGTCATGAATCTTTTCATGCTCCCTTTCCAATATAGAGAATCGAATATCCTGCAAATAATAATTAATTAATTAATTAGTATAGTAAAATAGTAAAATATTATAGCAATGCTAGATTGTTGAGAAATTAAGCTTACCTGAGAACTTTGAATTTCAGATTTAAATATAGCAATGCTAGATTCTTGAGAAATTCGGATTTCAGATCTAAATGTCTCATTGTCAGCTCTCGAGACAAAGTTATGAGCCACATTATCTTGTAACACTTGATTGATTGCTAATGTTATTGCCTCTGCTTGTTTTGATGGTACACCTTGTGCTTCTAAGCTCCTAAGCTACAAATTAAGAACATGAAAACTTGTTCAGTCGTGAGTTTCTTGTGGGCCGGGTTAAGCAAATAAACAACCACAACTTTAAAAAGTTGGAGAAACTCCAAGAAATAATCATATGCTAAACAATGATATATAAAGGTAACACCATTCCCCGACGGATTGAAAGAAATATGGTCGGAATTTTTCATTATGCATGTTTCATATACTGTTTATATTCAACTCACCAACTCAAACGCCCAAAATAATTTTGCTTATTGGTGATATTCTTATATGAAACGCGTAAATCTCAAAAATCTAATTCCAGAAGCTACCTAATGAACGAGTTATTGCAATATCATTTTGATACATGATGTAAAAAGAATTAGAGAAATCCAAAATAAATCATTAATTAAACCCTTGTGAATAAAAGATAAGGAATAATTGAATTACCAATTGTAAAGTATCTACAATGTATGTACGATTTTCGATAGCATCTTGAAGCTTTGAGATATGTCTACGATTAAACCTGCTTATCTGCCAATCTAACAAACCGTGTCCCCCAGATTTAGCATATAACTTGTTCGACCGGCTCAAACAATTTCGAATCGCGCCTATACAAGCAGCCATTAGGGGATTAATGAGTTCCTGAAGGCACAAAAACTTGAGAAAGTTTGCCAAAAAAATATATCAGAGGAGATACATATACACTTGAATGCAGATACAAGATTATTCAAAATACAAAGGGAAACAATTTTTCTACCCCCACCTTAGCACATTGAGAAAGAAGCGCTAGGATTTGACTTGATGGCAGGAGAAGAAGAGAGAAACGAAAATAATAAGATTAGTTTTTGGGAAAGAAAGAAGGTATAAGAGAAAAGGAGCTAGGAAACATCGGAATAGAGAAAAAATAGAGTCTAACGAAAGGTGATGAAGAGAGAAAGAAAAAAGTGTTAATTGTGGAAGATGAAATCTCATTTCAATAGAACTTTCCCTTTCTTACCCTGCATGTTTTCTTTTTATTATACAATCATCTTCGTTACAATAATTCAGTTTTTTTTTTTTAAATCAAATACATATATTGATAATAAAACCTTACAAGCCTAGAACCGCTAGACATGAAAACCCAAAAGCTACAGGAAGACAACCATCCTCAAGCTGTTTAAAGAAGCCAGCTGAGAAACACATCAGACTAAAAGATGTGGAGGCAACCGAAGCGGACCATAACAACAACGTTGGGTAACTTATAAGACCCACCAACAACATTGGGTAATTCAACAACATTAGGTAACTAAGACCCACCAACTCGAGGCTAAAGACAACATTAAGCAACCCACTTAGGACAAAGTTGTTAAAGAAAATGATTAAGATAACAAACTTATGCAAATTAATGTCATTAGTCCACTTATTACTTGGAAAAAACATAAAAGAGACAACATTAAGCAACCCACCTAGGACGAAATTGTTAAAGCTCTATAAAAGACGGAAGACAAGGATCTGCTTTAGATTTGGGTTCAGTAGTAAAAGGATAGGTGGATCTGAAAAAGACGGTTGGCGATGGGTTGAGAACGAATGGCGGCGGCAGTGGCGAGTGGTAGAGGCGCCGATGAGGAGGCGGAGCTAGGGCGGAGCACACTGATGGCGGATACAGTGGTGAAAAACATGGTAGATCAGGCGAAAGAGTAGTAATGGTTGAATCCAACAACAATCTTGGTATACCCACATTCGGTTTTCCACCAAAAAAACATAAAATTGTGCTCAACTTAAATCCCTTGGAAAGACCTACGCGTTGGCAGCAAAAGTAAGATTTTTTGTGGAGGATTCAAGAAGAACTTGGAAAATGAAGTTGAAAAAAGAAGATAGAAAATGAAAGAACTGGGATGAGGAAAAAGGAGTACCCCTCGGGAGCTTCTCTCTTAAACCGAGTAGGTGAGTTATTATACACCTTTCTTATGTCACAAAAATTCAGTTATGTCATCAAAATATATATTGAAATGATCCCAAAGAGTTCGCATCGTCTTAAGAGATGGTAAATATCCTGTATTATCCTCCATAGACTTTTGTTTAAAGCTTCATCCCTTAAATTCATCATATTACTATGTTGGAACCCTAGGTTATGCTGATAATGTCATCAAAGTAAGTCTAGATGACAGAAGAAGTCTCACTACGTGAAGGAGTTGTGCTGCAACATAATCAAGACGATAAAGGTTAAAGAAAGCTAGAACGAGTCCCACTGCAAAGACCGAGTAAATCTGGCTGAGAGAGTCCGGCTGCAAAATGAAAGACAAATCCTGTTAGACTGAGTCATCTACCCTGGCCCACACCAGACATGGGAGCAACTGCTGCTGAAGATAAATTTAGAAGTAATAGAGGAGTTGGTGGTTACTACGAGTCAAGATTTATTAATATGAAGTGCTGGCTGATCTAAACCTTTCTAAACATGAAGAAATTAAAGGAAATAACTGTCCATCACTCTCACAACCGACAAACAAAGTAGATTGCAGTTGAGGCACGTCATAGTGAGTCAATCTATGGCAGTTGAGTCAATTTTGGAGTATGATTGACCAAGAGGACGTGGAGCACCATTCTGAACGGCATGGCTACTAAGTAGGAGCAGTTACTTCGGTCTTGATCATTATTTAACCACTTAGAAGTCATTTGCAATAGGTAGAGCTTTTTACTTCCAAATTTCCTAGAGAGAGTGTCAAATCGACAGAGACATCAAAAGATTGCTTTGAAGACTATTTCCAGTTAAGCTTAGAAGTCCCATCTTGCTTGTAGAGCCTTTTTGCACCGAAATGCTATATACATTGTATTGATCCATATCTAGAGGATTTTAGTGTAGGAGTTAGACAGAGTATGTAACACCCTTACTACTTAATCACGTCACATACTGATCATTAACATAACTAGCTTGTCCAATGCAGCGGAAATAAATACAAATTACTTAATCACGGGTGCTACCGTCGTTACTCACCCATGTGAGTAATAAGGCTTCCTAATACATTTATAGATGAACACTGCTTTGATGACCAAAAGATAGTCTAATCCACATTATATAACTTTCTTAATCAAATTACATGTGAGCAATCTAAGTTATACCAAAATCGTTTAACCAAAAGTAGAATACCATAATATCAACCAAAGGGTAGTATACAACTAACTAACCCATCCCACACTCCAACAGTGTCTTTCGCTATGTACCTGAAAAATGGTTAGGCCACAACGGGCTCAACACAACTTGTTGAGTATGATAACGTGCAACCCATGAGCTACAAGGCTACACACGACTAATTGGTCAAGTGAGCATGCAATTGATTTTATTTCAATATATATGAAGAAGTGCAATAACAATTATCATACAAGCATGTAATAACATGTAATCCAACAAGATGATCCATAACCATGGATCATAACATCAAATAGAAATCAGATAGAATGAGTCATTCCTCTTTTATTCCCTAGGTCTCGAGACTTTAATTAGAATCTCGGTTTCGAACTTAACTTATGTATTCTCATACAATCCTCACCATGGGATTGTTTCTTATCTTAGTTAATTCTTAACTGTGTGCGGGTATGTATGAACCTTGTTAATTGAGTATTATCCCTAATTAAATAAACCACCATCAAAATGACGTATGCTTAAACCTAGCCCTATAGCAATGTGCTATAGACGATCGGAATCAATCGCTGACTCAAGGAAACCAATATATATAAACCACGTCAATTAGCAATATGTCGTTGGACGATCGAAGTCAATCTCTGACTTAAGGAGACTAATATTTAAACCACGTCCTTTAACAATATGCCATTGGGCGATCGGAGTCAATCACTGACTCAAGGAAACTAATATATAACTCTCGTATGTATGAACTAGAGAGATGAGAAATAAGTTCTTAAATACAACTATCCACCGTCAAAAGTGACATACATTTAATCAGGTTTTTATGAACCCTGCTCCTCGAGTAATAGCCTCAATAAAGCAAACCACCGTCGATGTGACGTACATTTAATATTCCCCCGTCCCTGAGCACAAGCCAAGGACGTTGAGTCAAATAGTGACTCTGGGTGACCAAGTCCGCAGACAATGGCCTAAGGAAGTTGGAATCGATGTAGATACCGCCCTCCAATACCTCTTCGCGCACGGCCAGGAACTTTCCGGACTCCTTACACCCCCTGCATCACAAGTTCATTAGATGTATCATAAGAACATCTTTAGTTAATTCGAATCATCATCGTTGGATGTTGACTAACCAATCTTAGGGAGTTAATGATAAGTTCATAAACGTATTCCACTATTAGATATTTCGTGTGTTTAAATATCTATAGTCCTCTAACCCGCATCATATGTTCCTTATGTGAGCTTTTTCTACTATGTTGTGGTTGGTAGCACATCACACATAGGTCAAGATTAGATAGATACGAAAATATAGAATAACACTATAATCCATATATCATGCATTTATCTTATTGGTCGTTCAAACAAACACATAGCACACAAGTTGAGGTAGAACTCGGTAACACACGGGTTACAAGAAAGCATGTCGTACACCGATGAGAAAGACAAATGTGTAGTCCCGCACTTGTCCTCTAATCTCTTAGCTCTGGAATACAATTCTAAGTATTAATACTCTATAAACCATTTCAGTATCTTTTGAAATGACTAATCCCTTGTAATTAACCTCGATGTTTGTCACTCGATATTGTTTGGGTTTTTACTGAAGGTATACGAATCCGGGATTAGCTAGTTTATCTTCTACTATTGTTAGTAATTAACTGGTTGTATAACTTATACAATCTTAGTGTTATACATTGATCCATTGTCCCCTTTAATCATATGTACATATATACACTCATATAGATTTCATTTACTCTACGGTGTTCATTTAATTGACCTTAAGTCTTATTGGCCTTAGGCCTTATAATTCTCCCGTAGTTTAATGAGTTTGTCAACTTGACCCCATTGGTCAATTTAGTTGGTTAGGTCAACATGGTCAACACACTAATTGGTCAACATAGTCAACACTTCTAAGGACCTTTTAAATTCCTAGGTTTAATAACATCTCTAATTAAACATTCCTCTAACCATTATGATCATGGTTGATATACAACTTTATACCTTATATTAATGAGCTAGGTTTATTCCCTAATCATTCTCATGATCTCATCCCATAATTCCAATCCCAACCTTATCATATAGGCTGCGTTCAGACTTGGTACTTCTATGGTATAAATGTGGCATTTTTGACAGAAAATGCCAAACCGCCACCTCCGAACAACAATTTTCAAAACAACCACAAATATACCAGCACAAAACAACCACAAAACAACCACAAAACAACCAACAATTTATGCTGCAAATATAATGAATATTGTAAACAGAGAAGGAGCCAGAAAACTGTAATTAAGGGGGTGAGAATATTTTAGTAATATTAATTAATATTTAAAAATTAATTTTTAATAAATTAATTTAAATTTTCAATATTTATAATTATATTTTAAAAATGATATTATATATTAAATTTGACACAAAATTAAATTAAAATTGAAATATACTCCCTCCGTTAATTAATATCTGTCGTTTTAGGATGTGATTCTTGTTCAAAAATATCTGTCATTCTAGTTTTTTGACACATTTCTTTCCTCTTTTACCCCTACTACTCAATATAAAAGTAATTATTATCTAAATGGAAAAGTAAAAAGTAGGGGCACATGCGTCATTGTCCTACTTTTCTAAATAAGTGTGCAAGTTTCTAAAATGACAGTTATTGTTGAATGGAGGGAGTATAGATTAAGATATTATAAATTAGTTTATTTTCCCTTTTTTATTAGTTTTTTATAAAGATTGGTATATAAATTATAAATTAACGAAAATAATATAGAACAATAGTTTTAAACTAGTAGTGTTTTTCTAAATTGTTTATTCAGATACGGATAAATAGTCTCTTAAAACTATTACTATCTATCAATTCTAATAAAATATTCTACAAGGAAAAGAGCAACTAATAAATATACGATGTAAACTTTCAATTATATCAAATTATTAGAGTACAAAATATTTGTAGTATATTTCAGAAATATCAATTATAAGTATTCAACTTGCTAAGTAATGATTAATTACAAAACTGTTTGTACAAACGATTATGGTTTGTCAGTATATCAAAGTTATTATATGTTTTTATACCGTGCTTAATAACTAAAGAATAATTTTATATGCTAATATACGTTATTTTTCATTTCTTGGCATATCCAGTATTAAATTTAAATTTATGTTTTGAATTTCATTAAGTAATATTTAATTGAATAAAATATATTGTTTTAACTATAAATATATGTTTAAAATAAATATTTTATCAACAGTTAAACAATATATAATAATAAAATAATAAGTGATATCTGCACATATATATATTCGCTTACAGTCAATTGTTTTATTATTAGAAAGAATTGCTTTTTCATTTCAATGATATTATTTATTCCATTAAAAATTAAAATAATCTTAAGTATTAATACATTTTAAATTTTATATTAAATACTAATATATAATCCATAAAGTTATATTTTTATATATAACATCTAATATATTTGCTCCTAAAACAATGGTTTTTTCTTTATTTTTTCAAATATATGTAAAAAATTTATTTATAAATTATATATGTATACATATTATAAATTAATTGTCACTAAAATATTAATAAAGAATATTAATTATTAAAGGCTATAATTGAATATCTACATATATTTTAACTTTATTAAAAAAATTGTTTTAAAATGTAATGTAAAATTTTTAATTGTAACAACGAAACCGCCGCCTGCCGAACACTAGTTTTCAAAACAACCACAAAACAACCAGCATAAAACAACCAGCAAAACTACCACAAAACAACCAGCCAAAACAACCAGACCAAAACAGCCACAAAACTACCACAAAAATTGATGCCGAACGCAGCCATACTCCACAGTTTAATCCAAAGTATTCATATTATTTCATATGAATCTCCTTAGTTGTTTACCAACTTAGAGTTCTACATTAAGATGCTTATACTTAATGTAAAATATGTTATAATCCTCAATTATCTCAAACTTTACTCTTAACTTTCATAATACTCATCCATACTCCAATTTTATTTAATACTACATTATGCCACCAAATATTTTCCTAACTTTACAAACCACCTCTAATTTTCATCTACCTTATAATTTCAACTTCTCATTTAATTTAATCCAAAAAGTTTCAACCCAATTCCTCAAGATACCAAACAGACCCCCTTCTATCCAATTGGTTTTCATCCCAAACTTTCTCATATTTACGGTTTAACCCTCATGAATTCCCTAAGCTTTAAAATTGACCACTAATTCTAATTATCTTTTTAATTTCAATTCCTCACTTAATTGATCCCAATTTTTCCCTCCAATTTTTGGAAATCCCAAACAGACCCATTCTGCCTATTTTGATTTATAACCCAATCTTCCTCAAATTTATGGTTACCCTACAAGTTCTACAACCTTACAAATATACTCCAATTCTTCCTTAATTTATACTTTCAACCTTTTGTTTCTTAATTTTGGTCAGCACCCTAATCCTTCATAGGTTTGACCGTGATTATTCCGCCTTACCTCATACTTTTCAGAAGTTACAATTTGGACCCCAAAGTTTTCTAAACTTTACAAATTGATGAGTGTCTAAATGAGCATGTTTTAGGGGAGTATTTCATATGTTTAATCAACACTTTTCATGCTCATTTCTCCACTCTGGCTTGTTTTCCTCTATTTTTGTGTTTTATTGGTGTCTTACACATTTATTGTTTAAACAGGAGGAATAACATAGATAGGAGTAAAGTAGATGAAGAGAGGAACGCGTGGGCGCAAACGGATCCAAAATCGGAGCTGTAACGAAGAAGATACAGCATTTCGAAGTTCGCCTACTGGAACCGTCCGACCCATAGGTCTGGGTCGGATGTGGGTCGGACGGACTTTTAAAAGAACGCGATTTTTGTCCCCGAGCTACTGGAATCGTCCGACCTATAGTCTGGGTCGGACGCTGGGTCGGACGGACTTTAAAAAACGCGTTTTCGGCCCCGAAATTGCTCCTGGACGCGTCCGACCCACGGGTCCGACCCAGGGTGGGTCGGACGGGTCGAAATTTTGCCCAGATCTGCGTTTTTAAGAGAAGAAAAGGAAGGGAAAGGGGGGTATTGGAGACAGAACACAAAAACGACGGGAAAAGAAGAGAAAAGAGGGAAGAAGAAGAAGAAAGGAAAGGAAGAAGAAGAAGAGAAGAAGGAGGAGAAGGCTCACCTCCATTGAAGCTCTTCCTCAACCTCCCATGGCTATTTCTTCTCCCTTCTCTCTCTTTTGTGCTTTAATGGTTGTGTAGTTTCCTTGTAGCTTGGGATGGGGATTTTGCCCCAAAATCCCTAAAACCTCCATTGTTGAATCTTGAACTTACTTTTATGCTTTATTTTAGTCCTTGAGCTTAATGAAGATGATTATTGGGTATTTATGATTCTTAAACTTGTTGCTCATGATTTGAGGATTAGTTTAGGGTTTTACCCAAATTATCAATTATGTGTTAAATTGGTTGGTTTGGCCTACCGATTAGTTTAGCATTATTGTGGGATTCTATCAAAATGATATTCTGAGATAGAAACCTAAACTGTTAGAGACTAAAACGGTGTACTCTGATTTCGATAATTTTGAGATTAGACTACATTGCAACCTTAGTGGAACTTGAGCTTAGTGCTATCGATTGACCCGGGGCTTAGCAGAATGAGAAGTCTCGATTAAATTGGTTAGGATTAGTAGGCCTAGATTAGGTTGCTAATTAATTAAGCGTTCCCATGGTTTAGCTATGAGTTCGAGGTTTGACAATCGGTAGTAAGGGGAGGACGGGTGCAAATATCCATCCCGGGCTACACCTATCCTAGATAGTTAGTTTAGTGTTTATTGCTTTTTTTATTTCTCCAATTACAACCCAAAAACCCAAAACCCCTAATTTACATTTATGCACTTTTGTATATATCCTCTTGCACATTTACTAAGCTTATAATTAGCTAGACAGTTACGAAGTCCCTGTGGATACGACCTTGTTGTATTACAATGATTGGGTTCACTGCCCATAGTTAGCAAGATAGTTTCAACATTATTTTGCCCAACACAAATCAATCCCAAATCTTACTTTAACTTACATTTTTCATTTCTAACCCAACTTAAGCATAAATTTCAGCTATATTACTGCTTAACACTACAACCTTTATTTCCTTTGGATTAGCCAACCTTAGTTTAATTCATCAAATTACCAAATCATTTCATAAACTCCTAATTACATTTTTAACCAAAGTTTGTCCCAAATTCATCCAAACACATCTTAATCTTTTTAGATATTTTTCTATCAGATTTTTGAATTTTTTTAATTACTCAAACAACCCTTAAACTACTAGATATTTACACCTAACTTTTGAAAGCATTAAAACCACCAAAATACTCATAAAACTACCCTAAACTTTTAGCACTAATACAACCCATAATATAAACTTCCAACACCTCAAATGTCCATAATAACCAGCTTAATCTCGGCCAAATTAATACCCATACTACCCAAGTTTCTGTTATTACATATTATGCACGTAAACTTTGTAAAAGTGACATTTAAGCCCTTAAGTCATTATTAACATAACTAGATATGTTATTATTGTTGTATGTTCATTATTAGGTCATTCAAAACCATTTTTCAAGCTCCCATTCGGCCATAATTAAATACCAACATAAAACAACTCAAAACATATCATTAAGTCTTAAGACTTGGACATTAACCTTAATGCTTCAAAGCTAGACTTTTTGGTCTTGTATCCTACTCAAATTTCAGCCCTATTATTACATAATGGGAACATTAATTTTCTGTACAAATCCAAGGGTTCATTGATAGATTTAAGTACTAGAGTTTTAGACTAAAACTCACCCTCTTAATGTTGATTTTCCGTTTGTTTTCTCCTTGATTTTCGGCCAAACCAACAAGGGTTTTGAAACTCCATATCGGCTATGTTACAAGGGAAGAAGAAGGTTAAAAGTTAGGGTATTTTAGACTCCTAAACATGATCAAAAGAAGAGCCAAGGCTTAAAGCACAAAAATGACCTGAAGGAGTAAGATATTACCTTGAAGCTCAAAGATGCGTTTTGTACTCCAAATCTTCGGCCAAGACTAGAAAATATGCCAAGGGTTATATCTTTGATAGCTATAAGGATAGAAGATGATTTAAGCACTCAAACCTTAATTTTAAGGCTTACCTTTGGTTGTAGATTACTTTAGTTTAGAGCTTGTTTCTCTTGATATTTTTCGGCCATCACTTGGAGGTTGAAGAAGCTTAATATTTTGTGTGAAAAGAGTGAAGGAAATGAGTTAATAGAGCTTTGATTTTCAGCCATAATGAATTCAAGGAAGGACTTAGAGCTTTAGAGCACTTTTCTTACCTTTAGTCTTTGTTGAACTTAGCCAAGCTTCTCCATATATCATTCCAGATTTTTGACTTTCAAATGTTGCTATTTTTTTGCCAAGCAAAGAGAGGGTGGAGAGTGGTGTTCTTCTTGAAGAAGAAAGAATATGATTTAAAGGAAAACAAGAGTTTATGTGGTGATTTTGTCTAGAACTTGGAGTTTTTCCATGAAGAAACAGTGGAGGAAGCTTGAGGATGAAGAAGTAGCATTCTCAGCCAAGGAATTGAAGAGATTTTCGGCAGCATGAGGAGCAAAAGGAAGTGTGTGAGAGGGTGTAAGAGAGTTGTGAGTTGGAGTTCCCAAGGAGGGATGAGTTTGTGATTTAGGAACCTTCCTTTTCTAATAGTAAAATTCTTTTTGAAATCTTCTTTCCCTCCTAAAACCGGCCATAAGATATATTTTTTTTGGGGGGGAGGGGTTTGGTTTTGTCATCTTGTGTCTTATAATATTAAGGACTTACATGTTGTACATTTGGACTAGTTTCACGTGTTAAGTTGTACCTTGTGTAGTTTGATAAGCCGCAGACTTATCATATTTTATGCACTAGATTTAGTATTATATTTATCTAAATAAAGTTATAATTATGTTATTTATGCTTATTATGTGTTAAAATATAATATTTGTATAGATTTATGTTTTTTTATGAGTTTTATGTGCAAGGAATGATTTTCTAGGCAAAAGTTCAGTTGAAGCCGGACTCCATGCCGGGTAGTTTCTGCACGGCAGTACAGAACAGAAAGAAGCCTTGCCGGATGTGATGCCGGGTAAATGCTATTCGGCATGAGTGTAAAATCGCCTCGATTGACCATACGACAGCACATGTGATCCACGTGTTTTCCAACCGCTGCCGGGTGTGATGCCGGGTCATTCCTACCCGGCATAAGCACTGTTTCGCACGGACATCGACGGTTTCGACCATTAGCAGTTGGGCGCATTTAACACGTGTGCCGGCTATTGGGGACCCGGTACGACGCCCGGCATCGACACAATTAATGCCTATAAATAGGCCGAGGAAGGCTACACTTCAACACCCCTATACACTCCACTCACAACTCCAATTTCGCCCCATTCCATTGTTGGTGTCCAAGGAAGTTTCTACAGTTCCATCCACGCGAAGAAGAAGAAGAAGATCCTGTCGGGTTAAGGCTATGACCATTCCCTTCTCCCCTTTGTATTCTCTTCTTGTAGTTGTGTGGATGGAGATGTAGAACTCCTTGCCTATTCTTTGGTTAGGGATGAATTCCTTCTTGTAAACAATATGATTTCTTTAATATAATTTTCAAGTTTATTAAGAGTAAGGTTCTTATTGAAAGAGAATAGGTTGATCTCTTTTTCTCTTCATGCAATTCTTACTTGTGGAAGACAAGTCCCAAGTAAGATAGGTTAGACTCTCTTAATGGTCTTTCTACTCTCTTCTTATGAATTAAGGGTTAGTGGTAAGAGTGAGAATTAATCCACTTTCCCCCATTTCCTTGTTCATTTCGTGGCATGATATATGCTCGATTTGTTAATAGGGATGAGTCTTCTGTTTTCTACTCGGAAACTGGAGAAAGAATATGCAATATGGCTATGCCGGATGCACTGCCGGGTGGCCAATGTCTGGCATATTCAATGTCTTTGAATATGCCATGCAAGTGGTATCCGGCAGGACACCCGGCGTGTTCAGTTGTTGGTTAATTCGAAGGCCTGTGTTTATGTTTAGAGTTCATATTGATGCTTAGATGGTTTCACACCCTGGATCAAGGATAATTTCATTGTAATTACCACGTAGTTTAGTTAGTTTTAATTAGGTTTAGAATTACATTCAATTTCCCCCCTTGTTTTAGAATAGGTTATTACCGGATTAGGACTAGTTTTCTATAAGTCCCTTGGGTACGATACTCTCGGTCGTAATATATTTACACTATACTCCGACCGGGTTTTATTTTGCTACCCGTAGTAGAGTTGTAGGTTTAGTTATTTGTTTATTCTTTTGTATATAGTTTTATCCCTACAATTTCTCTGTTAGCAAATTGGCGCCGTTGCCGGGGACTTGGAATTAGTCCAAGTCCTAAATTCGGTAAAACGCCCTATTCTTTATTCCTTATTCCTTGATTTATTGATTTAAAATTGTACATATTTTTGCCCGGTTGAATATGCCGGGTACCAGGCCGGATATATAGTGCCCGGCACATTCAACATTTTTTTCTTTAATTATTTTATTCATTGTTTTGTTCACTAGGTTGGATATGCCGTGCACAATGCCGGGTAGAACACGTCCGGCATCATGGAGGAAGTCCTAAGCCGGACCGGATTCGCCCGACTTACAATCCGGCATCATTGTTTTGATTCTTTGATTCTTTAATTTATTTTCGCCCTTAGTTTTGCAGACTTGAATGTGCCGTGCTTGGTGCCGGGCGTCTGTCACCCGGCCAACTCGGAGGAAGTCTGATGCCGGATACGTTTTACCCGGCACTAGGTCCGGCATGTTCAAAGTTTCTCAAAATTTATTACAGTATTAAGTTCTTGGCAATTTAAATTTGTTCTTGCTTGCGCCCATTCATTATTTCTCTCTTCTAATAGTCCCTATACTATGATTCTTTAATTTAGATTTCAAGAATGAACTTGCCGTGTATTATGCCGGATTTCCTATACCCGGCTTTTTGGAGGAAGTCTTATGCCGGGCGGGTTCTATCCGGCATGTCACCCGGCATGCTCAATTCCTCTCAATATTTTTGTCGTAAATTATAGGGACAATTAGGAGTGATCTCAATCTCGTATTTACTTTTACTCTTATTTAGATTATCCTTTACATTATCTTTTAATTAAGATATGTTCGATTTTTGTCACGCCGGGCAACATGCCGGTTATTATAAACCCGGCAATAGTGGAGGAAGTCCACTGCCGGGTAAGATTCACCCGGCACTCTGTCCGGCATTACCAAAAATTTAATTCTTCTTGTAATTTAGTAAGTCTAATTATGTCATTATATTATTTCTTTTATTTTTACTAAATATTATAACATTTTCTTTTGCTCCTCCTGAAGTTATCCAAGTGAATGCTTCTTCGGTCAACTAGTACTCCAGCAAATTTAACCAACCTTGATCCGGAGATCGAGAGAACCCTACTTCATACCTTAAGGCAACAACAAACCCTACAAGAAGCAGATCCTACACCAATGGCAACACCTACCGTCCGTAACATAAACCGGCCTTCTAACCAAGGCCAGAAACCAGCAATCGACCTTCCTATCCTTCCTCAAACCGAATACGATGAATGGCAGAAACTTAAGCCATATCATCAAATTAGATGCATAAAAGAGTTAGGATTGTTCGATGGTACGAATCCGGACGATGCTTTGCTCCACGTCACCAAATTTCTACAGCATACAAACAGCCTAACCTCCACAAACAATGTCCTCCAATACGCCAGACTTGCTCTCTTCCCCCATAGTCTTACGGGGAACGCCAGCAAGTGGTACCACAGTCTAACCCCCAGTACCATCACCACATGGGAGGACATGGCAACCAAATTTTATGACAAATTCATGCCCCCTAGTCGCACCCTGGAGATGATCGCCGACATTTACAACTTCAGACAACCTAGCTCGGAGAACATCTGTGAGACTTGGGACAGATTCAAAGGGTTGTTGCGCACATGTCCACACCACGGCCTCACCAAGGAACAACTATCTCAGTTGTTTTACAAGGGATTGGTCAACCAATGCAAGACCATGATCCTTTCCTCCCTTGGTGCAGACATATTGAAGAAGCCTAGAGATCAATTCCTTAGTGGAGTTGAATCTCTTTGCGAAGAGATTAGAGATTGGGCCACCGGTGGATCCAGGGGTAGTACCGCTGGTTTATTTCAAGTGGAAGAGGGCGACTCCAAATTCGACAAATTGATGCAAAGTCATGAGCAGTTGTTGGAGAGCAATGCCCAGACATCAACAAAGGTTAGTGCTCTACAGAAAGTGGTGGAGCAAATAGCAATGAACAAACTTCCTCAACAAGCGAACGTGGTTAGTACACGACCGCACGCTTCGAGCCCTGACATTCCAAACTTTCAGAATGTTGAGGAAGTCAACTATGTGAGTAACCAAGGGTATCGGCAGCCATGGCAACAGGGGAACCAACCCCCTCAACACTTCCAGAGTCAAGCCGGCTACCAGGGAGGTCCAAGACAATACAGACCATCCCACCCTGCATCATCATCAGAGGCTGAAATGGCTGAACTTCGTGACATGATGTCAGCCCTGATGAGCAAGGCCCAGGATACTCAAAATGAGATCTCGACCATTCGCACGGAGCACAATCGTTGCAGTTGCAATTACAGCAACTTCTGACGCAACCAAGACCGCTAGGTCAACTCCCATCCCAAACGCAAACCAATCCACGGGAGCATGCGAATTCGGTCACTATCCTGCCAAGGATCTCAGATAACGCCAAGTAGCCTAAAAGGCTAAGTGTAGGGCGGTTCCTCCTCACGCCTTCACTATCAACCAGGGGAGCCTTTCTTCCAATTTAATTTTTCTCCTTTAAATTTATGTTCTTGTTTTTTTAAATTGCTTTCATTATAGTTATTTTAAGTTTCTTTTTTAAAAAAAAGAATTTACTTATTCGTTTTCTTTCGAACACTGGGGACAGTGTTCCTGCCAAGTGTAGGGCAGGGACCCCCCTTAAAAAATAAGTTTTTTTAGCAATATGCATAAGTTTTGCGTTTTATCAATGTTTTACTAAACTTTTTGCATGTTTTTGATCGAGATAAGATTAGGAATGACTAAAAGCTTCTCTCAAGAGGTAAGCTTTCTAATGACTTATAGATTCCTGTTTTTAACTTTTTGATTCTCTTTATTAACATGAGTACATGATCTTGCTCCTAATTCTTTCCTTTATGTACTTATGGGTGTTATACTTTTCTTTCCAAATTGTGAAAAAATCTTTTGGGTGAAAATCTTAAAAAGGGTTTTTGTGCAAAAGAAAGAAGAAGAAAAAGAAAAAAAGAAAGAAAAAAAAATCTTCTTCCAAAGGAAAAGCAATATATTCCTAGAGGTTGCATAAAGTGCCTCAGAATAAAAACAAGAAACGAGAGTTTTTCCTTTTATTTTTCTCCTAAATTCCCCGTTCTTCAATGAAAAAAATTCATGGTTGATTCAGAAACTCTTGCAAAATAGGGCTGATTCATAAAACCATTGATGAGAGTCTTGGCCACATTCAGAAACTCTTGAAAAATAGAGCTGAATGATGGAAACCGGAAAAAGGAGAGATTACAAAAATCCCTTATGCAAAATAGCCCAAAAGTTTTTGATCGATTTTGAAATTCCTTGTTTTATACCCATTAGTATGTTTTGACAAGAAAAGGTAGATTAAGTGATACTTATGAATTAGAGTCATATAGTTGGAAATATTTATCTACATTTTCATTCTAGAGTTTATCTGTTTTGTGCATAAGTAATTAGTCCGTTCTAATCCTGTTTTGCTCGAGGACTAGCAAAAGGTAAGTGTAGGGCCTTGATAAGCCGCAGACTTATCATATTTTATGCACTAGATTTAGTATTATATTTATCTAAATAAAGTTATAATTATGTTATTTATGCTTATTATGTGTTAAAATATAATATTTGTATAGATTTATGTTTTTTATGAGTTTTATGTGCAAGGAATGATTTTCTAGGCAAAAGTTCAGTTGAAGCCGGACTCCATGCCGGGTAGTTTCTGCACGGCAGTACAGAACAGAAAGAAGCCTTGCCGGATGTGATGCCGGGTAAATGCTATCCGGCATGAGTGTAAAATCGCCTCGATTGACCATACGACAGCACATGTGATCCACGTGTTTTCCAACCGCTGCCGGGTGTGATGCCGGGTCATTCCTACCCGGCATAAGCACTGTTTCGCACGGACATCGACGGTTTCGACCATTAGCAGTTGGGCGCATTTAACACGTGTGCCGGCTATTGGGGACCCGGCACGACGCCCGGCATCGACACAATTAATGCCTATAAATAGGCCGAGGAAGGCTACACTTCAACACCCCTATACACTCCACTCACAACTCCAATTTCGCCCCATTCCATTGTTGGTGTCCAAGGAAGTTTCTACAGTTCCATCCACGCGAAGAAGAAAAGAAGATCCTGTCGGGTTAAGGCTATGACCATTCCCTTCTCCCCTTTGTATTCTCTTCTTGTAGTTGTGTGGATGGAGATGTAGAACTCCTTGCCTATTCTTGGTTAGGGATGAATTCCTTCTTGTAAACATATGATTTCTTTAATATTTTCAATGTCTATTAAGAGTAAGGTTCTTATTGAAAGAGAATAGGTTGATCTCTTTTCTCTTCATGCAATTCTTACTTGTGGAAGACAAGTCCCAAGTAAGATAGGTTAGACTCTCTTAATGGTCTTTCTACTCTCTTCTTATGATTTAAGGGTTAGTGGTAAGAGTGAGAATTAATCCACTTTCCCCCATTTCCTTGTTCATTTCGTGGCATGATATATGCTCGATTTGTTAATAGGGATGAGTCTTCTGTTTTCTACTCGGAAACTGGAGAAAGAATATGCAATATGGCTATGCCGGATGCACTGCCGGGTGGCCAATGTCCGGCATATTCAATGTCTTTGAATATCGTGCAAGTGGTATCCGGCAGGACACCCGGCGTGTTCAGTTGTTGGTTATTCGAAGGCCTGTGTTTATGTTTAGAGTTCATTGATGCTTAGATGGTTTCACACCCTGGATCAAGGATAATTTCATTGTAATTACAGTAGTTTAGTTAGTTTTAATTAGGTTTAGAATTACATTCATTTCCCCCCTTGTTTTAGAATAGGTTATTACCGGATTAGGACTAGTTTTCTATAAGTCCCTTGGGTACGATACTCTCGGTCGTAATATATTTACACTATACTCCGACTGGGTTTTATTTTGCTACCCGTAGTAGAGTTGTAGGTTTAGTTATTTGTTTATTCTTTTGTATATAGTTTTATCCCTACAATTTCTCTGTTAGCATAGTTACCTTGTCCAAAGGTGTATTCCTTTATGTTTTTGTATGATTAGTATACTTTACTATTCATTGTATCTATATAAAGTAGTTACATAATTCTCTCACATGCTTTGTGCTCTTAGTTAATGTATTGATATGTTAAATGTTACATCAACTTCATTAGTTGATTTCTCCTTATAATTACTCCCTCTTTAGTCCATTATTTCATGTAAGGTTTAATAACCTTTTTGGAATATATATATATATATATTTATGTATATAAATATATTTAGGGGCTATATAATTCTTTAATCAATTAAGGCTCATTAGCTTTTATAATTCATTAACTAACCCTTTATTAATTATATAATGTTTAGGGCATTTCATAGTCATTCTATCTGTCCCTAAGAGTAGAAGACTAGGTTGTAAATTCATCACTGAGTTCTCAATACAATTCTTCGATTCTTGTATATTATGTCTCAAAGCTTCCGCATCTATCATTTGTCTCAGAACGAGTCTGCCTGAGTCTAACACCTCAGACAGACTCGATCAGCACCTCTGATCCTATCACGTGGTATCAGAGCCTGCGTTGGCTAACAAATATCTCAAAGATGGCAGAAATCACCACTTTTAGCAGCAACAACAAAATGCAAATCAAGATTCCCAAGTTAACCTCCACGACTACTACATGTGGAAAAAAATGAGATGAAGTCTCATTTGAAAATCTTTGAACCAACAACTGTGGACGGTGGTTACTAAAGAATACTTTAAGCTCATTGAAGATAAAGATGAATTAGAGTACTCCAATGAAGAACGATGGTGTGTAGAACTCAACGCACAGGTAGTTCGTGTAATCTACACTAGTCTCTCTCCACCATAAAAAAGGAGGGTGTATCACATGAGGGTTGCCAAAGACTTTTGGAACCATGATTGTGCAGTCCATAAAGGTGAGTCCCTCAATGAGCCTAAGTCAGGCACTATGAGTTATATATGTTTAATGGCTTAGAAAGACCAAGTAAGTAAGACTCCTATCTAATCTTGCTACTAGCACAAATTCGGTACCATCTTTAGATCTTTCTACTTTTTTATAGATCCTGATCATCCAGTATGTAAACTCACTAAAGAACAAGAACAAATTGCCCTAATTTATGAGGAAATTCTTATTTTAAAAGGTCATATTACTAGGGATAGACTTAAGCTTCAATAATCTGCTATACTAATCAGGATCTTCAGAAAGAGTTGAGTGACTCTAGAACCCTCATTGGAATTCTACATTCTCAAAATGTCACTCTACATCAAATGCTTAGGAATAAAAAGACCACGCCACTGCCACAATATATTCTTAACCTACTTACTTTTGTTCATGAGATTGCTGCTGTTGAAAAACCGAAGTGGTGCAAAGAAAAATCTCGTTGAATCAAAGTCTAGTCCAACAAAACTTGAAAAAGAAGTCAATCTTTGTCTACAACAAGGCGTAAAGCGACTCTCTCAAATCCATGTTTGCACCTTCCTGGCAAAAATAAAGTCAATCTTTGTCAAATGGTTCCAGGCTAAATAATCTTTCTTGATAAAAACTTCAACGAGAAAACTTTGCAAACAAATTTAGATGGCAAAAGAAGTATGTCTGACTTCCTCAAATGAAGATCTGTGGTTATTGTGGTTATGATGGTCCAGACTTTGTCTATAGGAAACTATGTCGAGATCTGTCTTTTAACATCACACGTATTTATACTATTGTTCATGCACAAGAACTTTATCATTCTTCTAAAAAGGGACCCAAGTACGTCTGGGTTCCCAAACTAACCAGTAACATTTTGCATGCAGAGAGACTCGAGAACAATGGCTCTTGGTTTCTGGACAATATTTTTTAAAAATATATGACAAGAAACCAAGATAAGTTTATGACTCTTTCTGACCATCAAGGGGGAAGAATTATTTTTGGATATAATATGCACGGTGAAATCATAAGAATTTGCTCCATTGGTAACCCCTTTTTATTTAAGCTTGACAATGTTAACTTAGTTGTTGGTTTAGGACATAGTCTTTTAAGTGTCTCTCAGATTTGGGATTTCTTTAATTTGGTGTTATTCTCTCTGATTAATTATAAAATATTTGATGCTAATACTGGTGACTTGAAGGTAATTGGGAATGAGTTGGAAACCTGTATTTGATTAGCACTTCAATTCTTTAAGTGATACAGGTTAACTCTGCCTAAGCGTGCAACACTAAAATCAAATCTTTGGCACGCCAGGCAGAGTCATGCTCATTGTCGTTGTTTGGTATATAGGTACACAATTTCTAGTATAAACATTCAAGTAGACTCTGTCTGCGGATCCTATTGCCAAAATCAAACAAACTTCCGTCAGCAAATTATATGCAAAAAGCAAGCAGACTCCGTCAGCAAATCTTGTGCAAAAAACAAGTTGACTCGCTCCAGCTTCAAGCACTCTGAAGACTACGATATTTTTGATCAAAATTTTACCATTGTGTATGATAATACTAACTAAGGTCATCAAATTCCCTAAATTCCATGCTCGCACTAAATTCATAGACTTGAGTTCGCATTTTTTTACAAGATTATATGGAGATGAACTTAATCTAATTAAATTATGCTTCTACAGACTCCATCTTGCTGATATCATCACCAAGGCATCACCCATGGTAGTGTTTGAGCTCTTTCGTTTACACCTTGGCACGACTAAGGGTGGTTGTATCTCCTCTCCCTCACGGAGGCAGAGTCTGGGTACTCAGGTATAGTCTCTCTAGCACCAGACTTTCCTTGGTTAACTAGTTCAACTATCATTTGTCTACAATTGTTTACTGAAAACCCGCTAAGTTTTTCCTTACCAGTTCGACTAAAGCACCCACATCAACCATCCCACAATTCTGAGGTCCAACTCTAACAAAACCCTAAATTCATCAACTGAACCATCTAGCATCTAAACCCTACTTCATCATCTCTGAAACCGTCGCAACTTCGCCTTCACAATCACTCACAAATTCACCTAAACCTGAGTCCATCAGAGCCCATAGGCTTCATTCGACCCATGAAATACTACTAGAGTCAATCTACCCGAGAATACAGCCAAAGTCGGTCTGGCAAAAAATACCCACATAGTTGAAGTGGATTTTCAAAAAAGAAATAAAGACAAAAATCCCATGAGAAGGCTAAAACCAAGCTAATTAGCATCGTCTCTGTAACTTATAATCAATCTGAAGAAGACTCTTGCTCCAGCCACCACTTGCAAGAGTGGAAGTCGCGTGACTCTGGTTTGCGCTTCATAGCAAGGCTGGCTTACGCATATGGGTATGAATACTTTGGTCAATAAGCCTCACTACAAAGGTTAGCCACATCTAGCACTCTCTTGAGATTCAAAATGAATGGGTCAAAACCAAGATGCAGATCAAATCCTGAACCCCATTTTCTAGCCTACACCCCGATCCTCACATAATACTCTGATTATCCCTAACCCTGACATACGTTTAACCTATTTCAAACTTTGTTTATCTTGACGGTGTTTTAATCAAACTTTGGCTCTGTTGGTTGGCTGTTTAGCCATGTGATTGCTTCTTGATGACAGACAGACTTACCTTGTTTTGCCAGATGATGTCAAAAAGGGGGAAAGCGGTGAATCTCATTCTCAGTAAGATGCATTAAGCTTTTGGTGGCAGAAAGACTTAAACTTCAATTATGGAATTTTCCCTACTTGATGGTCAGGCAAACTGAATCTGTTTAAGCTTAGTATAATTATATTATGATCTTCTCTTATTGAACTAATGGGGAATCAATCAACAAGCTTGGTTCTTCCATGCTTGTTTTGCTTGTGTATCTTTTTTTGTTGCAGGTTAACTCGTGCTACAGGATACACTAAAGTTTTGGCATCATCAGCAAAAACGGGGAAAATGTGTGAAGTTGTTAGAGTTTTGCTGAAGATTGCCAAAGCCTAGATGCCAGCAAGAGTCAACCTAAGAATTGATGCAAACAAAAAAAGGAACAAGACAGAGCATGTTTGAGTTAAAAGGACAGTGACTCCCAATGAAAAGAACAAGTAATCCAGAGCCTGCCCACATACAAAGATTCAAGAAAAGCAGAGTTTGGTTGTCAACCAGACTCTAGCGAGTGGTTTGTATTCATCTCATTAATGATGCTCAACTTAAGGGGGAGCTTTAGCTCCTCTTGACAGAGTCGGTTCCCTTTGCCATCATCAGCAAAAAGGGGAAAATTGTTAGGAACCCTAGGTTTTGTTGATAATGGCATAAAAGTAAGTCTAGATGACAGAAGGAGTCTCACTGTGTAAAGGAGTTGTGTTGTGACTTAATCAAGGTAATAAAGGTTGAAGAAGGCCAAGACGAGTCCCACTGCAAAAACCAAGTAGATCTGATTGACAGAGTCTGGCTGCAAAACAAAAGAAAGAACAGTTAGACTGAGTTGTCTACCCTGGCCCACGTTAGACGTGGGAGTAATTGTCACTGAAGATACATTCAGAAGTAATGGAGGAGTTGGAGGTTACTACGATTCAACATTTATTAACATGAAGTGGTGGTTGATCTAGACCTTTCTAAAACATGGAGAAATTAAAGGAAATAACTGTCCATCACCCTCAATGCCGACCAACAAAGTAGATTGCAGTTGAGGCACATCAAAGTGAGTCAATCTATAGAAGTTGAGTCAATGTTGGAGTATGATTGACCAAGATGACGTGGAGCACCATCCAGAACGTCATGGCTACGAAATAGGAGCAGTTACTTCAGCCTTCATCATTATTTAACCACTTAGAAGAAATTTGCATTAGCTAGAGCTTTTTACTTATAAATTTCCTAGAGAGGGAGTGTCACATCGAGAGAGACGTCAAAAGAGATTGCTTTGAAGACTATTTCCAGTTGAGCTTAGAAGTCTCATCTTGCTTGTAGAGCCCTTTTGCATCAAAATCCTTCATCCATTGTATTGATCCATATCTAGAGGATTTTAGTGTAGGAGTTAGATAGTGTCATTCTGTCTAACCCCAAGAGTAGAAGACTAGGTTGTAAATTCATCATTGAATTCTCAATACAAGTTTTATATTCTTGTATATTATGCCTAAAAGCTTCCACATCTATCATTTATCTCAAAACGAGTCTGCATGAGTCTAACACCTGAGACAAACTCGGTTTGCACCCCCGATCCTGCATACTACACCGCCACACGTTAGTGATTTTTCTTGGGGCATTCTATATTATGTTGTTCTTAATATATATACATTATGCACCAATAAGTAGTTTTGAGTGGCTTTTATGATAGATTTGCCTCAAATTATTTATCGTTGTTGCTTTATCCAAGTTTAAAACATCTTTAACCCTAACCCTCGCCCATCTTTTAGGTTACAAATGAAAATCCAAGATATATAAGCGCGCATACCTCTTATTAATACTATCTCTATTTTTCGATTTACAAAAAGACTCAAACATATTGATGACCATCTTGAATAAAATAAAACTAGTGACTAGAACCACTCAATGTGTAGCTAGAAACTATTGATTTAACTAGAATTTTCCAGGATATATAACTTAGGGATCTAGTAGTCTAGAGAGTGACTCTACTCATTAAAGAGTAATAATCTTCCACATGTTAGTTGTGTGCTACACAGGGAACTCCCAAGTACCTTACTAGTAGGTGCCCTTTTTACCTAACAATTGCAACCAAACTGATATGTTGACAAAAAGTTTCAGGGAAAATTAGGGTTGTCCAACGGTTTGGTTAATTCGGTTATGATCGAAAATCAGATATTTTTGGTTTTTTTAACCGTTTTTAGTAACCACCTTTAAAAATTTCGGTTTTCAGTTAACCGACTTTTATTTAAGTTCAGTTGTAGAAGAAAATATTTTGGTTAGTCAAACAACCGAAATATTTTTAATTAAAATCTTAATTTTTTTCTTTTTAAAACTTTAGTTAACTGAATTTATTATGGTTAACCACAACTAATTTGGTTTGATTTTCGGTTATTGAGTGGAAAATTTTTGGTTAATTCAATTTTAGGTTATTGAATAAATTGCGATTAGTTCGGTTATAACCGAAAACCGAATTTCAGACCGAATGGACACCCTACTTGTCAAGGATTGATTAAATATTTCTCTACAACTTCTAAAAAGATCGTCACAAAGTTTCTCATTCACTTACCAAGTAGGACGGAGTGAAAATGCATAATTTAGCACATTTAGCAAACATAGGGTCCAAATCCAAAATTTTCCACACCTCAATTATAAAAGGTCATTTAACCGACCCATATACCTTGTCAATATCTATCGTGAAGAATGCACAATGTGGAAACATCCATTTGATTTGTTTGAAATCGAAGGGTTTTTTTTACACAATAATATAACTGAATACGACAGTGACTAAATTTCAAACCCAAGACCTTTGATTCTAGGATATCACTTCACTATCGACCAAGCCACGACGACGACTTTTTATTGTATCTTATATTATATGTAAAAAAAACAATACTACTAATTCTAACTATTTATTTCCAAATTGTAAGAAACATGACGTCATTTTGGACTTTAGTTAATTTAAAAAACATGTAACAAACATCCTTATACCACAATAATATTAAATTCATTCAATTTTGATTACATCTAGATGCAGATGCAAGTAAGCCATCTAGATTCAGATGAAGCAAAATTTTATTACAAAGTATTATTTTTATAAGCATAAAGTAAATTCAGTTAAAAAATTTACAATCAGTTCTTCAAATCTTCTCACTCGTTTTGCCTCACAACCTTTCCTTCTACGACGGAGGTGCTTGTTGGTTGCAGCTCTTCTTGTCACATCTTTGTTTTCTCTCTAGTGTAATTCAGTGTGGAAGATCTGTTAGGATTCTTCCTCTCCGCACACGCTAGGCTTCTCCTTTGGTTGGCTCCTTGCTTCTAGGCGATTTTTCTCATGCAAATGATTGCTTAAAGAATGTGTGTGTCTTTTGATCTTAAAGCCTGTCATTCCAGCCCTTAATCCCCCGTCCTTTTTTATTTCTCCTTGGGATTGTTGTTTCTTTTCCCCCTCCTTTAGTGATAATCTTTCCATAATCCAATTTTCCTTCTTCTTTCCTTTGCATGAAATCATTTTCAAGGTTTACCATGGAAGAATTACTTGCTTATAATCCCTTTCATTTCCTTCCAAAACCCTACTCGCTTCTTCTGTACTTGCAACTCTTTCATTTCCCTTCTTTTTCAGTAACTTTTTCTTGCATCACTCTTCTCTCTTACGCTCATCTCTTTCCTTGTTGCCTCTCCATGGATGACAAGGGGAAATCTATGGAGGACTTAATCATGCATTGTGCTTGACTCACTTTGACTGTTGAGGGTGAGTTATGCATGGAGGTTGATGACATGCAAGATTAGGCTACGCATATTCCATATGAGTGTTGTTTAATTGGGAAGTAGTTCGCTCTACGCACAGTTGATATCATGATCATGAAGCAAATTTTGGAGAAGATGTGGAATGTTGTGCATGAGTTGGTGGTCCATGCTTTGGGGGTGGCCTTTTCCTATATGAGTTTCCGGATGAGGAGAAACAACATGCAGCACTAGAACGTGGGCCGTGGACTTATGAAGGTTGCCTCCTATTGTACAAGTCACTTTCTGAGCATGAATTCCACTGGGTTTCTTTCTGGGTACATGTTCACGATTTTCCCTTCTCATTTCTACATTGGGATTTAGGAAAAGAATTAGAGATCATCTTGGCATATGGATTTTCCTATTGATGAGAGGCAAGGGCAAGGGGGTTATATGAGGGTGCAAGTCAAGATGGACATCTCTTGTTCAATCTTATGTTATGTTACCTTGTCTTTTGGAGGAGTCCAAACTATATTGAAGTTGTTCTACGAGTGATTGCCTAGTCTATGTTTCTATTGTGGGCATTTTCTGCATGGTTCCCGTGAGTGTCCTTCTCGCACGGAGGATGTGATCTCTAATATCCCCTATGGTACCTGGCTAAGGGCAAGCATGATGGAGGGAGGTAGGATCTGTCTTAGTAGTCGGGATCTTTCAGTTGGTGGTCCAAAACCGGGGGATGTAGGTCCACCTAGGAAAACAACTTCGGATGGTAGTGATCAGGAGTTATCCAGAGAGGATATGCCAGTTGAGGGCTCTTCCCCAGGGGCGGAGGTGGATGAGGTTGTACTGGTCCAAGTTGCTGAACCTTCATCAATTGTGCAAGGCCGCAAACGAAAGCTTGACCTCATGGAATTTGGTGCATCTTTTGAGGAAATTATGAAAAGGGAAAGGCTTGAGGAAGTTGCTAAAAGGAATCATAGTGAAAATGCAGTTGACTTTATTCAGGCGAACCTGGGGGATTCCTAGGGCCTTTAGGCATAATGGCACTTTTAGTTATGAACTGCCGGGGGCTTGGCGATGCCCGTGCTGTTCGCTGGTTCCTGGACTTAGTCTGGGTTGAATCGTGAGGGTTGGCTTTCTTATGTGATACTAAGTTGTCAGGGGTAGTGTTAATGCATTGCACGTGTGGGATGTAGAAAACTGCATCGAAAAAGGAAGAACCTTGTGAGTACTTAATAATCAAAAGGGATACTCCACCTATTGCCAATTGGTTTTAGGATGGAACCCCGCTTGGTTGTTGGGCCTCATTGGGCTTCCTAGACATGTGGGCTTTTACGTGCATCTGTCGATCTCATGCTTACAAATGGTATCAGAGCCGAAGGTTCGGCCTGGGCTATCATGGAAACTTTGGGTGAGCCACAGTGGTGGAAGTCAAGATGTTGACGTGCAGAGTGGCGGTAGTTGAGATCGATAGGGGGAGAGGAGCTCACACGTGAGGGGGAGAATGTTAATGCATTGCACGTGTGAGCTGTAGAAAACCACATCGGAAAAGGAAGAACCTTGTGAGTACTTAATAATTAAGAGGGCTACTCCACCTATTGCCAATTGGTTTTTGGATGGAACCCTGCTTGGTTGTTGGTCCTCATTAGGCTTCCTAGACATGTGAGATTTTACGTGCATCTGTCGATCTCATGCTTACAGGTAGAGATGACGAGAGTGGCGAGGCGGATGCGTGGTTTTAATTGGGCTGTAGGTGATAGTTGTGGAAGGCAGGGTAGGGTTGCTTTCTTTTAGAGGGAGGGGTGGGATGTGAATGTTTGTTCTTTTTCGAGCCGTCATATTGATGTTTTGGTATCGGACCCGTGGTTTTCAAAGTGAAGCTTTAATGGGCTTTATGGATGACCTAGAAGAGAAGAACAATAGAGGACATGGAGATTGCTCCAGGATCTAAATGCTGAATGGAGTGGGGCGTGGATTGTTGGCGGCGATTTTGATGAAGTGCTCTACACTTCTGAGTGTTGTGGAAGGGAGGTGCGGCAATGGATGGATATGGCGGATTTTAGGCGGTGTATAAGTTAGTGTGGGTTACGTGACTTGGTGGAACACCCCTACTCTTAATACCATACTAATCACCGTCGCGACAATAATTAAAAAGGTGTTCAGAGTAGATAATAAGGACAATCGCTCTAACTCTGGGTGCTACCACCATTACTCACCCATGTAAGTAATGAAGCATCCAACAACAATTAATATTTAACACTATGATGACGAGAGATAAAAATCCATATATACAATACCAAGTTCGTAATGAGTGAGCAGTCTAGTATCCACAATACATACAACCGTATTACAATCCAAAACAGTTTCCAAAAGTGCGATACGTACGTGTATCGCTAACTACCCTAAAGTATAACCCGCGCTCCGGCTTCCGTCTCGGTCAATCACCTGTAATATGTTTGCCGTAAAGGCTCAGCACAACCGTTGAATATGCTAAAGTGTAATCCTAAAATCCTTTACACTCCTTAAGTCAATTAGCCGTCTTATCATGCGGTTCATTATATGCCATTCAGTTTAACAAATATATATATATATATATTGAAACAGTAAATGCTATAATTTGACACCCAACAACAGTTCATCTAATACAACCACAACATTTAACAAGTAATCATTCATATAACTAAAACAATAAACGAGTATATACTGTACTGAAACGAGAGTTGGTTTCTTGTTAACGGTTCTCGTTACTTGGCCATTGAGGCCCATTGTTCGTTATACGTATTTACGAGAGTTATTGAGGTCTCATACTAAGGTATGACTAATACTCGTAATCTCATTCGTTTTACGTTTACTCTTAAACTCATGGCGGGTGTCATGTTGGGACAACCCATTATAATTCATACTACTTATTTAATTGGACAGTAGTTCTATGTGCACTAGGACCAACGATCCGAAGATCTCTGGATTTCCTCTTTGCCTAAATGAAGGCGTCTCAAGCGGCCATAGCTATGCACCAACAGTAGTGCCCTCTGACCAACGATCATATTGTGGCTTGACAAATTTCCATATTGAGTGGACCTGTTTTAGTGGTCCTCTCTAGTGATCATTCTGCGCATCCAGGTAGTCCAAGACTACCCTGGGGTTTCTCCTCATATATCAATTTTCACCATGTGATTAAGTAACTTAATCATTTCACCTAAGATCTACTCTTAGGTTGTAGAGAATACATTATCATATAGTTGCCATTTAGGTCTTACACAATACCTAGAAGTCACCTAGGTCATTTTCATGTTCAAATACATGTGCTCTAGAGATTGGTACTACCGAATCTCTTTCCTAAGTTATCCACTTAGGCTGATTAGGAATAATATGATATTTCGTTTTACTTTCATAAGTAATGATCTTTCCTAATCTTACTCATAACTTAAGTCGAGTTGTAATCGGTATTACTTTAGTCCGGAAGACGTTCGCGCATAGTTAATAGCGCAAGATAGTC
This sequence comes from Limonium bicolor, assembly GCA_023374045.1. NCBI lineage: Eukaryota > Viridiplantae > Streptophyta > Magnoliopsida > Caryophyllales > Plumbaginaceae > Limonium > Limonium bicolor. The sequence continues at coordinate 102,876,576 of CM041778.1, forward strand.
GAGCAATTAAATTCACATAAATATATATACAACACACATATTGCTCTTAGCAAGCAATCGTACAAACATGATAACCCAAAGAAATCCTCAGGATGTTCGGTTCACGCAATAACATACCGTTCACCGGATAGAAGGGTAGACGTCCTAATCCCGAGTCCGTCCTCTAATGCACGTCCTCTAATGCACTCAGCTCTGGAAGATACCGCTAAGTGTTAAAACATTATGATTCAATATAATCCGGTACTCCGAGTAATCACTAATCCCCCTATTTACCCCATATTAATCCATCATCGTTACTCAGGTTTTTAAACAAATACAAGATTAGTTATTTAATCCTTTGAGGATGTTAGTAGTTAACATGTTATATTATGTTACAACTTATGATTTAAATCTCACATATATCACCTCTTTAATCCATGGATATGGATATGTATATAGCTATGTTTATATATATATACACATACATATTCATATAGTTATCGATACTATATAATATTCAATATAATTTGCCTTTAAGTATTATAACTTTTGCATTTAAATTCGCATTTATATTGTGAGTTGGTCAACTTGACCCTTTTTGCTCAATTTGGTTGACTTGGTCAATTTGTACAAGTCAACACTACTATATATAGCCCATCATACTTGAATTATATAATTTTATTATATTATCTAACTCTTTATACAATGACATTAAGTCTTTTAATGTTGTAATGTTACATAATGAAATTCCCCACCTTATAATAAAGTCCATACTTATTTATTTCCTTAATCATGTTATGTACCTTATAACATTCCAAATATTCATACTCCACTTGTATGAATTATAAAATCCCATAATACTCATAACAATTCCATTATTTTATGTGAACTACAAACTCCCAACCATATACATACCAATATTAATTTATAACATCCTCAACCTTGGTATATAATTTATACTACCTTGTATATTCATATATTCCCATATGAATTATAAAATTCCTATAATTACTACTAACTCCATAAAAGATCATAGTCTTAATGCTATGTCATATAATCCCTCAACCATATACTATAATAATCCTTAAAAACTCTATAATTCTCGGCATAGCACTCTATTTTTCCCTTTATTACACTTTTGCTCATAAATGTTACCTAAACTTACAATTCCATTTTAAAGCATATGTTATAATCCTAACTCCTTATTTAATTTACCCCAAGGTGATATGCTAACTTAATTTATATTACCGAACAGACCCCAAATGATATTCCTCAATTTCCACAAATTACAAAGTGGATCACATATTTTATAAACCTTACAATTTAATCCCTAACTTATATCCTTTATAATATTTCAATCAATAACAAAGTTTGGCCCAAAATTTTCTAGAATTTCCAAACATACCCCTTGTTGGTCTGTTCTGATTTTACACCAGTTTTTATAAAATTACATCTTGACCCCATAAGTTTTCAAAAACTTACAAATGTACTAAATTCTTCTTAATTCATATTTTCATCATTTAATTCTCTTAGGTGGTCAAACCATCAACTTTTACTCCTAAGTTGACCAAGCATCTTGCCTTGCCCTATTGAAATACCCCGACCTTAAATAGGGTGATTAAATTATCCTAATAGGTATTTGAGAGCCTAATAGTGCTTAAGTAATAATGGTAAGGAAAAATAAATCCAAAAGAAACGCTTAAAAAGCGAAAAACGCTAAATAAGCGTTAAATAACCATAGGAGGTATGGGACCTCGGTTAGCGTATTATATGGATTCTAAAGGCTTAATAAAGTCTAAATAATATGCGGGAACAACTCCCGAAGAAAACGGATCCAAATAACGCATTAAAACGCTAATAAAGCTTTAGCGCACGTTTTTCAAGAAAACCCGAAAACGTGACTTAGAGTGGTCAAATGAACCCGTAAAAATTATAGTTTATTAAATAACTATAATTAAGAATTAATGGAAGCTTAAGAGTCATTAAAATTAAAGAAACGAGAAAATTCCGGAAAACGGGTTCTGGTAAGTGAATAGTGTAAAAACGGGGACTTTTGGGGTGTAAATTGTAAATAGACCAAACTTTTCCCCCCATTGTGAAAATAAAAAGGCTGGAACCCATATTGTGTAGAGGGGCCACGTTTTTTACAGCCTCTCACACCCTCTTACTCACAAGAAGACAAAAAAAAAAGTAAAAAGCAAATAGTTCAAAAGCTAGTTTTTAGTCTCTCTCCTCCCATTCTCTAATTCCCTCACGTTTTTCCCCTCCATTTCAGAACTCTCCTTCCTTCTCCATTCCAACAATGGCGATTTATGCAGCCACTCTCACCCCGTCTCTTCTTCTTCATTTCTCATGGCCTAAACAAGGTGCAAATGCTATAAAAATTACATATTAATACTCCTCTCATCTTGGAGATTAATCCTCTCTCTTCAAAATCTGAAAACCACCACTTTCATCTCCATGGGTGAAGCTCATTGAAGGCATGAGGAACACCATTTAGAGCTAGAATAACTCCTTGTTGGTTTAAGGTAAGAAAGGGTTCAAAAACCTCTCATTTTCTAGCTCTTTCTTGTAATCGAAAATCCCAAGTTTTGGAACCTCCTTGTTCCTTGTATTCCAGCCGGTTTTTAGTTCCATATGAGTGCTGGAATCTTGCCCTCTTGCTAGCCAAGAACTCCACTTAGTGATTGGAAGGTAATATCTCATTTTTAAGCTTTAAACCCTTCTTGTATTCTAGGGCTGATTTTAGAAGTTTAGGAGTTACATTTATGCTCATAAGTATTCCTTGGTATGGGCTGTAGCATTAGAGTTTTGAACTCCCCCATAACCGGTTGTGAAAGGAAGAGCAAGGAAGGAAAGAAGAAGAAGTGAAAGGAAAAGAAAAGAAGAGTAAGGGAGGAAAAGAAGAAATTTGAGAAGCAAGATAAATAATCTACCTTAACACCTATCCCTAATGTTGTAGTATATTGGGTTGGGTAATGAAAAGAATGAACCAAATAATGGTACTAGAAATGTGTGGTAGCTATTAGAGAGAATTGTGATTGAATGGTGATTTAATGGCCTAAGAGTCATGCATTTTATGATTATGCATTATGTTGTCCTTGGAGGATTATGGATGAATTTTGAATGGTTAATGTGTGCTGATAGGACCCTCTTTGGGTGTGGCTAGTTGTGAATGAATTTAGGTAAATGAAAGATGAAGGTAATGCATTTGGGAATGCTAGGATTGTAGGCAAACTATGGCAAAATTTTGGTAGAAATCGAAGGTGTTTTAAGTGTATATTGAGTAAAGAATGACCTAGGCTAAACTAGGTGTTTATAGGATGGAGTTGGGTTGATTAATAACCTTGCAATGGTGTTTGGAGAACTAGAATGAAGTGTGTAAAAATCTGTAGCAAAACAGTATTTTAGTGTGTAGAAATTCTAGGAAGAAGTTAGTGTGCATAACCTTGGGAAGGAAAGGATGGACTTGGGTGTAGATAGTACATTGTCTAGGATGGAATTGTAATGGTCAATGAGTAATTTGGTAAGGTGGTAGAAGGTTGTAAACTATCAAGAGGAAGTTTAGAAATGCACTAGAGTGCATAAGTGCAAAAATGAGTATTGAAGTTTGTAGAAATTGAGCAAGGATTTGAGTAAAGAATTTGAGTAATGATTTGAGGTGGGTTAAGGAGTGTTTTGAGGTGTTTAATTATGTAGGAAACTTGTGGAAAGATTATAGAATGATTAGGGGTGGATTAAGGGTTGATTTGGGGTTGAAAAATGACCTTAATAGCAGGTTTTAGCAGGGTCCGGGACTTAGGATATGTACCAAGTCCCGGACCGCTTCAAAAAAAGGCCCGAGAGTGAATGCAGGAATTGGTCCGAGACTTAAGTCCAGGACCAGGTGTAAAAATAGGCCGAAAGTCAAGTTAAGTGTTGGTCCGGGACTTAGGGTCCGGACCACCCCCAGAATTCAGCAGAGAGTGTTTTTAAGGGTTCTAAACATGGGGGATTGATTGGTGATGGTTTTAGAAGTTGTTAAGGCCTTGTTTGGTGACCTTTAAAGGCCCTAAGAAGTGTAAACAAGAATGAGAAGTAATTAAGAAAGTTGTAAGTTTAAGAACATTAAGCTTAACCGAAACAACGGGATAACGAGATAAGTACGGGAGTAGTGGTTATGTATGTATTGCAAAGCTTAGTATTAATGGAACCATTTGGCATGTAGCCGGAGGTTCAAGAATAAGACTCGAGGAACGAGAGGGAACCAAAGGAACAAGAGAGCACCGGTAAAGTAAATTCCGGTAAAAAGGTATGATTTCTTCATGCCCTGTATCCTAATCTGGTTACCCCGATTTGTGCTTATTTGATCACCTAAATAAGATAAATTCATGAATCGGACTATATTGCACTTACTTGTGCTTGATTTATGTGTTCTTGATATTTATTGTCTTGAACACTAGTTTGTATAATTCATGAAATATTTGGATGAAGATGAAGTGTATTTGTAACTTGTAGTGTACTTGTGTATTGTATTGTATTTCGAATGGATGTATATATGAGCAACGTATTGTATTATTGTGGCTTGGATGTGTGACTTCTACTAATTCCTAACTACCTAACTCCTAACATAAGTAAGGAATAAATTGGAATGAGTAGAAGTCCGATATAGCTTCGGCCACGCGTGAGGATGAGGAGACACAAGAGGTTGGATCCGATTCCTGACTCTTAAACTGGTCCGCGGCCCAAACCCCTTAAATGGGTAGCATCCCGGATGGTGAGTCAAGTAAATCCCGGGGGGGACGGAGTAGTCCCCGGGCCGGAGGTCCCGACGACTTAACATGAGTAAGAGTAAGTAAGTAAGTATGTATGAGTATGAGTATGTATGCGTAAGTACTGTGGAACGAGTAAAAGAGTAATCTCCACCCGATTAACCCGGGTGGACCAACATGAGCTAACAAGGATGGTGTATTGTGTATCTATTGCGTATGTATTGTACATGTATTGTGTATTGCGGATCTCGGAAAGGTAGGAATGTATCTGATGTCTTGTATGGGTTACCATGTATGTATTGAAGAGTGTGTATTGACGTGTATGTATGTATTCCTTGCGTAATGTATTGTAATATTATGTATAAGAGCATGTATGCATGTATGTTTGAATGAAATCAATCGCATGTGTTCGACCAAGTGGTCGACGTACCCTCACTAGTACGCGGGGTATGCGGTTATCATATGCAGCGAAAGCTGACCCCCTAGGGGGAACGTTTTTAGTGTGCAGGTACCCGAAGCGGATATGGTCAAGGTAAGGGACCAGTGACTACACTTGGATAGCTAGAAGTAGAATGTAGAGGTGTACTAAATGGCACACCCTTGTACTTAGGAAGTAAGTAGTTGTGAGGAATGGGTAGATGTAGACTCTTAATTAGTACATATGAACTTGGAAGACGCATTGTATTTGTATTGGGAACCTAGTAAAATCGGTTATGTATTTTGTATTGTATGGTTTATGAAGGAGTAAAGTGTTGAATGGAACATTGTAGTATTCGGTTGATAAATGGAGTATGTATTGTAGATGTGTAGTACTCGGGGATTCGGTCCAAGACGATGTTGAGTAGTGTAGTAGCCTTGTTAGTCACGTGGGTGACTAACGGCAGTGTATCACCCACCGTTGAGTATGTAAGTATCCGCTGCGTGAATCTGGATTATATAAGGAGATTGGACGGTAATGACGGTATTAGCGGTAGGGGTGTTACACCTATACTTTTTAGTATTTACACTTTGACCCCTATTTTTCTTAAACTGTACATTTAACTCCTTATTTCTTCCAAAATCATAATTTAATCTTTCCTTTCACCTAAGTTGGTCAAAGCCCCCAAAGTTCATCCAAGTTTGACCATAAATTTGGCCTGGACCCCATCGTGCCAATATTTACAAATTGACCCCAAAAACTTTCTAGTATTTTCATTTAACTCCCCAAACTTATAAATTACTTTATTCACCAAAGTAACCCCATAGCTCTCACCTATATTAATACACAACACTCCAAATTATGTTTCCTTATATCCTTTATCCCAACCATATATAGGTTATATACCACCTAAACATTAAATAACTCCTAAGGTCATTTAATGTACCTTTTTACCCTTAATTCCATCCAAACACTTTCCAAAACCTACCAAATTTTCTAAGTGTACCCAAACCACTCATTTAACACTTATAACACCAGTTTTTTTTCCCATAGCACCTCATATCATAATCTATGCTTTTATAGCATATAATATATCCTTAAACTCATTGAAACATGCCTAAACATTTGGCTAATGTACAACCATAACATAAACTTTAAATAAGCTTTAAATGTATTAACAATACATATAAACTATAGTTTATCCCTGGGTTATTTCATGTATACCCCAATATTTTCATAAATTATATTTTTACCACATAACCTTTATAAACTTGTCATTTTAATCCTTAATCCTTAGTTAAATTAACCAAGTATTCTAACACAATTTTATACACATACTTAGGTAATTAAAGACCATTTAAATCAGAACACTCTCAGCTTCATTTATTTCATACCTCAAACTTTCCGAAAATTCCATTTTAACCCCGTAAACTTAATCTTTGTACATTAGTCACCACTTAACTTAGTCCAAAGTTAGTATGTTGATTTATATTTTATCTTAGGTCAAAATAACCAATTTTATAGGCTTTGAATTTGGCCACCATTTACAATCAAAATTAATAACTTAAAAACATCAAAATGAGCATTAAAGAAGAAATATTAACCTTAAGCTCAAATACTTGTTTCTAACCTTTGAAACTTTCGGCCCTAACAAAAATAAGGGAGAAAGATCACTCTTTGTACAAAAACAAGGGTTAAACCATAATTTCAAGCTTTAAAGTTAGGTTTAAAGCTTACCCTTCGTTTAATGTAGTTTTCCTTCTTTAATGGCACTTGACTTTGGCTGCCACACAAGTCCTTGATGGGATTCATTTTTCGTGATGAAAAGAATAAAAGAAGAGAAATTTTCAAGCTTTTAACAAGATGAATTGGAATGAGCTAACTCAAAACACATTATAAGTGCTAGAAAAGTGACTTTACCTTAATTACTCCTTAAGGAGTTTTCTGCCTATGATTTTTTCTAGGCTCAAAGAGCTGATTGAATCTTGATAAAAACAAGATAAGATGAAGAATAAAGATCTAGGTAAGCTAGGTTTTAGGCCAGCACATAAAGGAAAGGAAAATGGTGCTTTAAGGCTTAGTTTCTTACTTTAAGCTTGAATACAAGGTGGGTAGCTATCACCCTTGAAACTCCATGGTTTTGTCTTGAAGTATGCATGATCTTGAAAGTTTAGAACCAAGAAGGTGATGAAAAGTCAGCATCCTTGCCGAATGATGAAGAAAAGGAAGGTTTAAGGCTTAAACTTGTATTTTTAGGTGTGTGTTTGGCTAAGTGTACTTTGTGTGCTGCCATGGAAGCTTGGAATAAATCATGAAGGGGCTGATGAAGAGAGGTGAGCTCAGCTTCTAAAGGGAGAGAGAGAGAGTATTAATGAAGTGTGTTTAATGAAGTGTAAGAAAAGTGAAGACTTAAGTTAAGGCACTCTTGCTTTTAAGAAGAAAAATTGGAATTGATGAGGTGGCAACCGGTCATACTTAGATATTTATCTAGGTTGGTTTTACCATTGTCCAAGTCAAATGAGAATAAGGCCTTGTTTGGAACTATTCCTAATTTGGTGCACATTTCTGTTTTTTTCTTAATTAAGCTTCCCCATGTGGTACATTATGGTTAATTAGTCCCCCTATGGTGTACACAAAGCTTAATAACCTCCCAAAGTCAATTTCTAGACAATTTCATAAAAATGTGTTTAAGGAGTCTTTAGGCTCCTTTTTGTGTTTTAACACATTTTATGACTTAATTTTCTTTGGTAATTATTTTATTTTTGAAACTGACTGGTGCTCTAGATATGTCCTCGAGCGGTCGTGGACGTGTCATTGAATTTAGAGAAGTTTAGTAGTTTGCGTAGAGATGCGAGAATTGAGAAACTGGAAACTCCTTTTTGATTGAGAATTTACACTCTAGAAATTCACTCAATCTCCCTCCGCTCAACCTATGGGCTCCGGGACAATTCTGAACTTATCACCAAAGTCCTCTATCCTTCATGACAGCAGGTCTACAGTTCCCCAACCACTCCCCGACTAGTCAGTCCACTAAATACCTAAAGTTTTAAGTTGATTACACAGTCTAACAACGCTCACTAACTTCCTAGCATACACACACACACACACACACACACACACACACACACACACACACACACTTAGATGCACTACGTATCACTCAACTTATACTTGTTGTTCTTCTTCTCACTTGTGTATCTTGCTTGTCTATTCAATACGACATGTATTGAATATATATACATAAGCAAGTTAACTTATAACAATCATACTATAATAAGCTATATACTAGGGGACGGTTGCCCATTTTTTCCAGTAGAATAGCTCTATACAAGGTAGGCTGATCTTCAACTTGATGGTAGGCGTAGCCACGACATGTGTCATTCATTGGTTGGACACGTTGGCAAGAGCTCAAGTGGTCGGTTGCTCTTTGTGATGTCCACTTGCCTAGCCTGGTGGCTCATTAATGTTGCATAAGTAATGCCTCTTTATAGCTTCAGATTATGTCTTGTTATTTTGTTCATGATTGTGCTTTCTTCATCCCGCCTTTGTCGTGAACTTTCACCAACTCGTGTGTGATCGCATGTGTTGTTGGTTTACTTATTCTTGATTGATATATCTTGGTCTCTTGAACATTTCTGATGCTAAGAGCCATTGTTGTGTTAATCTAGTGTCATGTATGTGCTAGGAGCTCTGCTTGAGCTCTAAAGACAGGAGCTCTACTGGTAGGACACTAGCCATGACTAGAGTTGCTTGCAACCTTGTGTGCTAAGCCACTCTTTCACCTGTTACCTGAACTTCATACTTAGGTAAACATGTTAGATAAACAACACAGGTTTGCTATCATCAAAACCTAAGGAACTTGACTTAACAATTTTTCCCTTTTTGATGATGGCAACCAATACAAAATGAGTGTTTTAAGTATGAGTGTTGTAAATGTTTTGTAAGATCTGTGTTAACTCCAGAATAGAGAATTCCCCATAAGGAGGATTCCCCCTGAGTTAGTGAAGAGATGTATCAAACCATAAGAACTGAAATTTTCATTAAGATATACACAAAACATGGTAGACATTCATTACAAGCTAGTACACATCTTTTCCCCCTTTGCCATACATCAAAATAAGACAACAACTAAATGAGTGACATAATTGAAAAGTTTAAGTCATTCATAGATTATAAACAACAAGTTGATATAGACATCTAGTGTGATGTTTAGAAGTGGACACAGCTAAGCCGTGGATTTCTTCAGTAGAATCACTATCAAGTGTTATGTTCTTGAGAGGAGATTCGGTCATGGTTGAAACATCTAAGTATGTGAAGTTCAAGGAACAACTCATGTAGTGTATGGAACAACTCATGTTAGATTGAGTAGGACTTGTATTGGTGGACCAGGCTGTGGAAGAGTTTGAATCGGGTTGTATGTAAGCTTGGGTAACATATTTCCTTGGATGTTTGGTGTACCTAAACTTGTGAATGGTGAAGTAGACTGTTTACTCATTTGAGCTTGTTAAACTTTGTGGCTCATGTTCTGTGACGAGGGAGAAGTGAAGTGAGGGTGAAATGTGTATGAGGTGTAAGAAGAGAGTGAATGAAGGTGAAGGAATACGGTGAAGAATGAGATGACTGATCATGAGTTTTATAGACAGTGAAGAATAGGCTCACCGAGTGATCGGAGAGGGGTAATACATGAGTCATCGCCATTTGGTGCAGTCTATGCAGTAGGATTTTATATGTCAAGTAATGGGGTTGGATTAGTTGAATGATGTGACAGAATGTCTCTGATCATATTGCAATTTCTAATAAAGAAGTAGTAGATGTGTCAATGTAGCCAATCATAAATGAAAACATGCATTCATTGATAGAATTCAATGGTTGTTTACATGCATGTCAAAATCAATTAACAACTTAGAAATAGATTCATCAACAGCAAAAAACATGAAAAAGAGAAAAAATCTAATTTAACCTGAAGCAACTTCGGTTACACTCAAGCCTCTAAGAAGCATAGAACTCTCAGGCTATGTACTTATCTATGTGATCTATGGCTCTTTGAACCATAGATTGAACACTTGGTTCCTTGGAGATGACCTGGACAGCCCTAAGGGTAAGTCTTACATGCTGAAGAATGTCTTGAGCTTGAGTATCCAGATGTGTCCTCGACCTATCTTGGACCAGTGAGAGACTGTGCTTCCTCTTAAGAATGAATGACTTGGCAGGTTGGCCAGCTTCTGAGCGTGAGTCATCACTCTTAGCAGGCTTCAGATGGACGGTGAGCTTGTCTCCCTAGGTCTTGATCCCCATCTTGGACAACATCTTAGAGCAGATGTAGTCCCGAGCGCTCCGCAAGCACGGGCTGAAGCGGTCGGTCTCTACTCTGAAGGCGATTAATGATTCTGTGACCACTGCTCCATGCACCAGCCCCTGGTTGACGTATTGCAGACGTGTAATCATGAGTGGTTAAACTGGTGTAAAATTAAAAGAAAAGAAATTAAAACTCAAATTAAACGTCGGGCTGCAAACAAATCCCGGTCGTGGTAGTATAGAAAAGTGTAAGCGACCGGATATCGAACCGTGGGACTAGGTGAATTATTTAGTACCTAAGCGTGTCACAAGAGGGGGGATTAATTGACTTGTTTCTGAAAAGTAAGTAACAGATTAATTTAGTGAAGTGAAGATGAATTAAACGGAACTTCAGGTTCAGGTTAATATGATCTGATTAATTGTGTTATCTCTACCGGTTTAATAAAATAGTTTGGCAAGATTCCTATAATTTTCTTAAGGTCTGATGAAAACTCATAAGAACTCGTTTACCTGAAAATGCAAGGTCCGATGAAAACTCAAGCAAAATGCGTGTAAACGGCAGAGGAGTGTGAGGAATTTTATTCTTGCAACTTGTACTAACTTAAACGATGAAAATAAGTTACTACAGTTTTACGGCTTAATTAACCTGTCTGTTCGTCACCGATCAGATTAAAAACAGATTTAGTAAGGCTTTTAATAAATCGATGAAATTTATTAAAAAGGGAGCGTGATAAAACTTTAATCGTAACAAACTGAATTTATTTTAACCGGTAGAAATATTTATTACACAACTAAACAAACCATAATTAAACCCTCGCCCGGAGCAAATCCTCCTTAGCCTGACATATTAACTGGTAATAAGTCAGACAGAGGTTGGACGTAATAATAATACGAGGTGCGTGGATGATGAATGGAGAAAATGAAGAGGAAGAAGAGTGGGAGCGTACGTAGGATTTTTGTAAGTGAAATGAGAGATTTTGAGTGTTGAGTTTGGGGATGGAACGTGTGTGTGTGAGTATTACAGAGAGTTACTTCGGGCCATTTTTGCGCAGGTTTTTCAGATGAAGTGGTAGTGTTTATATAGAGGAGAGGAAGAAGAAGAAAACAGAAGAAGAGATGGAGCATGCGTGCTAGTGGAGATAAGATAAGGGAGTGGAAGAGCATTTATTGCTCATTAATTGCAGGGGACAGAGTTGAAGACGCGTGAGAGATTTAAGGTAGGCGGAGTAGATGGATATGGCAAGGTCGGCGCGAGGAAGAAAACTGTTCGCGACTGATTTTTAGTCACATCGCCTAACCTGTCCGCGTTGCTTCATGTGGTCACCCTTGTGACCGCCTAACCTTGTGCGGTCACCCTTGTGTGTGTCCGCGCGGTCACCTTTGTGTCCGCGTCTCCCCATGCGGTCACTAGTGTGGTCACTTATTTTCTTCTACGAACTTTGACCGGCTCTAGATTCTTCGTCTGGACTCCGTTTTTCGAGCCGTCTGCGCCTATGCGTTTGTCTCTTCGTCTACTTTACTCCCAGCTTGGTTTTCCTCATGTTAAAACAATAAATTTGTGAGATAACAATAAAACATAAACTAGAGGAAAACTAACTGAAGTGGAGAAATGAGCAAGAAAAGTGCTAATATTATATATGAAATACACCTATAAAACATGCTCATTTGGACACTTATCACGTATCTACTCTCGTCCATGGTGAGAAGGATCATTGCTAGGAGATCCAGCTTCTTCTTCATTTTCTGCGCATACATGATCCTTACATCTCTTGCATTTACAATGTGGGTGCGCTGATTTCTGGGGGTGATGTTGTGAGTGAGGATGTTGTGGAGGACTCGATCAGGGATTGACATTTGGACTGTCGGAAAGTTCTTCATGGTTGCCCCTTTGTTGAAGAGATTAACCATTTTTTCCCATTGGTGTCCGAGATTGTTCCATGTCGTGTCCTTGGGAACGACCAGTCCTTCAGGCTTTAAGTTGAAAGTCTTGGCTATCCAAAACTTCGAGATGTGGATGAGAGTACCTTGGACTTCTGAGATGATGTAGTCTTCATCATCTTCGCTCTGGAGTGGGCCAAATGCCTCATGTGCTCCTTGAGTAGCTTTATGTAGCAGACGACAGGCTCCTAGAAGTAGTCGACCCATCCTTGGAACTCCACATTGCTGAAAAAAAAAGAATAAACAACGCTTAAATTTGGCATTTAGAACGTTTATTTAGCGTAGTTTATTCGAGCGACGCAAATGGTAATACATTTTAAATGACGCTTTCAAAGAGTTCCTTATACTTTCTTTAAAGAACGCTTATTTACAAAGCATTCTTTATAATGCGAGAACGATGGGAACATAAAAAACGCTTTAGCCTAACAAGCGTTCTTTATGCTCAGTAAAAAACAACGCTTATCACATATAAGCGTTTCTTATGATGGTTGGCGGGAGAGTTTAAAAGAACGCTTATATGGATAAGCGTTCTTTATATCTTCTTTTTTTTATTTATATTTTAGAAATCTCTGTTCCAACAAATACTACAGATATCATCACATCACAGATCAATGCATTGTTGCATTTTCAACACAATAGAAGCCATCACAACAACTGTAACAAAAAAATTAAAATCTATACGAATTAAATTTACAGCATTCCAGGCCAATTGCAACAAATCAGCCAGTATTAATAGAGATTTGCCAGTAAAAGTACCAAACATGCAGACAAAATTTAATTACAGTTCAAATCCAAACACAGATGGAAGCTACTAAGTACTTATGTTGTACTACAATATGTAGAACTTTGATAATGCAGGAAACTGCATTTTTCATCAACACAACGCAAGTGTACTTGACATATATAATGCAACAAAGTGCATTTATAGATGCAAATTGGTTGATCAGTTCAGACAACTTCAAATAGTGCGCAACTGATCATGACTTCTGTTCATCTTCATGCAATATTGCTTTCGTCCAGTAAGCGCACATGTGCTCCTTGACAAAATCTAGATCACCACTGAATAAGTAGCTCCTTGTAACATACTCCAATTCAAACATTATAAAAGCAATTAAGTACACCATTTAAACTTATCCAACCATGCACAAACAGTTGAATTACCAATTCAAACACAAAACTTATAACATACTCCAATGTCATTACTAATTTTCTCGATTTTGGACACAATGTCGAACATGTATCGCATCACAAAATATCCACAACTGCTGCTATCTGGTTGCCTGGGACACTATTTTCAATAAAATTATATTATTACATATACACACTAATATACAAAATATATTTCAGTATGCATGAGTAAATAGAATGTTTTTTTTACCTTTTTCAAATACTGTATATTCAAAGGAAAATTCATAGCACTGGCATTGACCATACTATCTCTAAAACCACTGAAATTAATTAAAACAAGCATTTAAGTGACAAGTAATAAAAAAAGGTATAAAATTTTATTTTTAAAATGAAAATATGCACAATTTACTTACTTTGTCAGCAGAACAAAAATGGCGATGTTTCTCCTAATTCCACCAATAGGGACAATCACTATACAGGATGATGAGCAAGTACTCACCACTAACAACAACCAATGATTGCTACAAGTTCAAACAACAACAAATCAACTTCAGCTTCGAAATATATGAGTTAACATAAAACAATAAATACAAAAGCATAAGGTGGTCAAGCACGCTTACATCTGATGATATGGTATGAGCACAAATCGGCTTTTCCTGCTAACCGCAGTAGTTATGGCATCGCGCATATGGCTCTGACACGCAACACCGTCTCTCATAGCTTCCTCAGAAGACATGATTTGTGGACATAGGAAGGTGGTTGCATTATCCATTTTCTTTGTCACCAGCCTCGATAGTAAGGCCTTTGATGACAAAGGCATTAAATTAAAATTATATATACATAAGACTTACTATTAACTTTGAGAGAGAAAAAATGTGATACTTACAAGCAGTAGGATTGAATCACCGAGATGTTCAGCATATCACCAAGCTGCAGCTCCTTGACATCTCTAATACTGATCAGCAACTCCTGGGCTTGTTCGCCGTGGAACAAAGACGGCGGAACCGTAAGCATGAACTGAATGAAATCATCACCCTTCCCGAGTATCAAGTCATATAAGATCTGCTGACGCTTTCCCAGTGTATTCGCCAAACTTTGGAGAAGAATGAAATCGCGTTAAAGTGGACTGATGTAGTGATCATCCTGCTGACCCGATGGTCCCTTTCCTTGCGACGCACTGACTAGCTTACCTTTGCTAGCAATAGGAACAGATGTCTAAGAAATGACAAGTTAGCATACGTTAGAAAACTATTCTCCCAAAACGTACTACATTTATATGAAATGCTAATTAGTAAACAAATTTATATAAGTTGTTTTGCTTACCGTACTATCAGACAAATCCACCAGATTGCAAGGCCATGGTACTTGTGAGCCACGTGCTTCAATGACAGTGCTCCAATCATTCCACTCTATCGGTAGTGGAATGTGATCATAGCCTTGACAGACACTGTCGATCGTCACACGGACGTACCAGGCCGGAACCCGCTTAAAATGACACGGTGACGCCGAATCAGTCTGTAGAATTGTGCCTACTGCAACCACAAAGGTGCCATGTTCATTGATCTGCAGAAGATGACACTTTTTGGTTCCCTAATAAACGAACACAAACAATTAGATTCTACATTACAACATGCATGTTTTTGATTAATTGAAAAAATAAATAACGACAAAGCACTAAAATTCACACATACCTGAAGCTTGGCATATGGGAATGGATCAGAAGGTGCAGGTGCAGTGTAATAAACCGAAACTTGAGATGGTATAGGGGTGGAAGTAGGTGCAGGGGTGGAAGCAGGTGCAGGGGTGGAAGCAGGTGCTGGGATGGAAGTAGGTGCAGGGGTGGAAACGGGTGAAGGGGCATACACTGATGAGCTAGAAGATTGATGCCCCTGACTCAGCTGTTGCATCAATCTTGCTTCCATTTGTTGCATCTGTTGCTGCAAATCAGATTGGAATTACTGTGACAACTTCCTTTCGATCTCCCTCATTTCTTCCTCTCTCCCCATCCGCTGGGAGCGAGGAAAAACATCTCTCTGACGCACTGTGAATCCAAGTCCTTGAACTCTCCCAGGGTAATCCTTCTTGCCAAGCGCTTTGTTCAACGATCATCCTGACTATGAGGCTGGCCAAGAAAAGAATCAGCACCCTCTACAGTCTTGTGCACGCAAAAAAACATGTAAATTATGAATTAGATCAAATTAGTAAAACATACATACATTGTAAGAAAAATTATAAACTATTAAATATTACTCAGGATACTCACAATTTTTGCAGCTAAGTCTACAGTCTCCTTCCGTGGATAATACATTTCACCGTCCTTCTCTAATTGGCGGCCAATCATGTATGCTTATGCCCGATACACCTCATCCGGACTCTAAATCAGCTCAACTATGCTGTCCTCACGCATACGCTTCAGATACCCCTTTTCAATCCAGCCTGGTATACGTCCCTCATACCCAGCTCGGCCCATGTAGTGTGGGTTCTGATCTTTCAAGCGATTATGTCGGGCTTTTTCCTGAACTGCCTGTGGAAAGAATACAATTCATTTTAACTTTATCCTGTTATATTAACAACATAAACTTAAAAGTTAATCTATGAAAACAATTACGTACCCTGAACTCAGGGGTGATATATGCTTCATAGAATTCCTTCCACTCCTCCTGAAATACCCCAAACCTTAATATATTAATGAACTATCTAATTAGGATATACTAAGGCTAGAAAGTGCCTTAGAAACATTAGAAGAAGTGTTAAACAACAATTTACACCAAAACATGCTTTAGGAACAATTAGAGCAAAAGGTGTTTTAAAGAGTATAAATAAATTAAGGAACTACCAATAT
Source organism: Limonium bicolor (assembly GCA_023374045.1). Classification (NCBI taxonomy): domain Eukaryota; kingdom Viridiplantae; phylum Streptophyta; class Magnoliopsida; order Caryophyllales; family Plumbaginaceae; genus Limonium; species Limonium bicolor. The sequence goes on from CM041778.1 coordinate 102,892,927, forward strand.
GTTCCCAAGAGATTTCAAATGTGAAATACCTCTAAGACTAGTAATACGCATTAAGCGAAATTAGCGTTTAAACTGAAAACGCACCTTAGAGCACAAAAATGTGCTTTAAAGAAAAATATGCTTTAAAGGGAGATGTGCCTTAAGCATTTATACATGGAACTAAAAGGCTAATGAGCCTAGATACCAATAAGGAATAAGGGGACAACAATAAAATGGTCATAGGAGCCATAGAGTATACACACAAATTAAGTATACAAGTCCACACAAAAACCGGTACTAAACTGACGAAAGTCAAGGAGAAACCACCAAACGACTTGGTTTAAGTTGGAATTAGCAACATGCTATTTCACAAAAAAAGTTTCTAAAGGTTGTAAATGTACTAAGAACACATTTAAACTAGCCAAAACAAATTGAAAAATCAATGTGAACCGGGAAGCACATAAAATGTGTTTTAAGGCATTTTTGGCCTTGTAACATACCTATAACATGGTACAAGTCATTATGAACGAATTTAATTCATCAATTGTTACATAATATAAGAAGAAAACAAAAAAAAATTAGATCAAATGGGACTAGGGGCTGCCGACATGTGGGGGACACACCAAAGGAAAAAAATGCTTTTAAACTTTACTATTTCAACTACCAATACTTATTTGTATGGCCTTATCATCTTGTCCCCTTAGTGAATGATTAACCAGACTCTTACCTATCAAATTAGAGCTGCTAAATTCGGAGCTCATCCTCTCTTTGAAGAAACAACACAAACAAAGCCAAAGTTCTTAGTTTTGAACCTTAAAGAACACCCTTCCTTGCAAGAATCATAACTTTCTCGTCCTAGCTCCAAATCACAAGATTGATAGCTCGTTGGAATCCTCTCTTCAAGAGCTTTACAACCATAGCTCATGAGCCCCCAGATTCTCAAGAAAAACCACTAAGAAGTGCCTTTGATTCTCAAGGTAAAACATTGCCTTCTTGAAAACTTCTTATTCTTTGGTTTTTGTTACAGCCGATTGGCATGGGATACTAACCCATATTATTCTTCATCTTATTGTATAATTTTGGGGACAATTCCTTTAGCAAATTGCTGGTGAAATTTCTAAGGAATTCAAGCTTAAATATTAAGCTAAAAGTTTAATATACAAGGTAAATCCCACAACTACCTATTTCTTGGTTCTAATTATTGTATATATGATCTAACATATTGTATACCTTGTTTATTATTACCGAATTTAGTAGGTGTTAGATTTAATTTTTAGCACCTAAAATGTTAATATTTTGTAAATCTAAAATTAGATTTACAACCCTTATGATATAAACTTTAATATAAGCTATCATAATATATAAGAAAAGTTCATATACTAAAATTTAGTGTATGGCCGTAAATTAAGGGAGCTTAGGTGAGTTAGAAAAATTATATAACTAAGTTTAAATAAAGGAATTAGTATAATTAAGTGTAATATATAAAAATTGTGAAGCTTTGGTAACATATTATCATTGCCAAAAATGAGTAAGAGTTATTATGAAATTTATAAAGTTTAGATGATGGGAAAATAATTGTAGAATTAAGTTTACAAATTATAAAGAGTTTATAAGTATTATAAGAATTTATAAGGTTTTTGGTGTATTTAAAGTTAATAAAAGATAGTATATATATATATATACTACAACATTAGATAATTAAATCTGGGGATTTAGAGGTGTTTTAAATGATTTTTGATGTTCAAAAAATCTGTAGGAAAATTAGTTACGAAAATTAGAAATTAATTAGAGTTAATTTGGTTAATAAATGAGTTAGGATAAAAGAAAAGACCACAAGGGTAAAATGGTAATTTCCCTGCTCAAACTTGGTCAAACGTGGTCAAACATGGTCAATGACAGTTTGTAAAATGTTTAGAAAAGCTAAAATGAAATTTATAGGAAAAGATTAGATATTAAAAGGGTAAAAGAATAAAAAGTTAAGTTAAATTAACTTTAGGGGTAACATTGTAAATAATGGAAAGATAGGGGGTTTGACCATAAAAGGCTGGTTAAACTTGGGTATATTTTGGTAATTGACCAAAGGTATAAAAGAAATTAATTAAATAAGACTTTGGAAAAAAATTAGAAATATAAATAACAAGTTTAGAACTTATTATAAGAAAAATAGAGGTTAAGAGGAAACTATGGGTAAATAATGTAAATAACACATTTTTATGTGTTTAGAAGGTTAAGGAAATTAAATAGAGAATTTAGAAACAAGTTGTAAAAGAAACAGAGTTAAGACGGGGTTAAATGAGACCCGTATATAACTTAAGGTATACGAGGGGTATACCCGTAATTTAATAAGTATAGAAGAAATCATTACTTAAGGTATTTTTAATGAAAATACAAGTTATATTGGGAAAAGAAATAAATACGTATGATACGGGCGTATACGAAAAATTTTAGTGTACATGAATAGTACTCGAATACGTGAATAGTATACGTATAAATGAATAGTAAATACATATATATGAATAGTAAATACGTATACATGAATAGTAAATACATATACATGAATAGTAAATACGTATACATAAATGGTAAATACATATAAATGAATAGTAAATATGTGTACATGAACAGTAAATACGTATACGTGAATAGTAACTACGTATATATGAATAGTCAAATACGAGACGTATACATGAATAGTAATACATATACGTGAATAGTGAAATACGGTGAATAGTAAAATACGAGGCCGTATAAATGAATAGCAGAATACGAGACCGTATAAATGAATAGTGAAATACGGATGAATAGTGAAAAATACGAAAACCTAATGCAAGAACCGTATAAGTCTAAAGTTGCTAACTGTGCAACTAAATAACTGCTAACGACGTTAGTTTGTTAATGAATTAGAGTTGAGCTTGAAAACGCTCCTAAATGAACGAACCCATTTAACAGTATACTATTATACCGGGTTAACCTAGGAAGAGGTTTAAGTTGACAAGAGAACCAAATTAGTTCTAAGACACAGGATACTAATACTAGTTCTGATTACAGATCTAGATAAGTCAGAGGCGTTCGGCGGATTAGGCGAACGTGGGATTAAGAGCTAGCCAATCTTTGGTGTACGGTATGGGATTCTTGTAGCTTGTTTGCTAACGAGGTCTACCTCGGTTAGTGTGCTATGTGTTATTGTGATACGACCAAGCAAGATTAAGCATCAAACCGATTTATTGTATTGTTATTGTGGGTTCATTGCACACTAACACGAATTGATTCAGAGCTTGTTCATTAACTATGTTTAATAACAATTGTATAAGATTACAAATATTCCCTATTGTTACTTGGTTAATACCGAGAGAGGTTTAACTAACCAATTGTCAAGGAGACTTCAGCTAACTGGAACTTGGGGAGAGAGGAATCCGGGACTGACTCCGGTCATGCATGTTCAGGTTTAGGAGGTCGGCATCTGCATCAGATCTGTCTTCCGCCTAGGGTCGACAAACTGACCCGGCCATCTCGAGTGAACAGTTTGAGATGGGAGGCAACTTCAGGAGGCGCAGGAGGGTCAAGCCTACATCCCTAATAACTTAAGAATTATTGTTTATTAAACCAATAGAGCTAATAACTCATTGGCTAGGGTTACTTTGACCTGACAAAATAAACAATTCAGTTAGAGAACAACCAATTCTAATAGGAGAATGGTTGACACTTATAAGGAAAGGTCAAACACGAGCTAAACAATTCTCAGGCCTCAGGAGTTAGGAATCTAACTTACATCATTAATGGGCGTCCATTACGACGTTCGATTTATTTGAGTTGTGAATGTTTCACATAAATGTGTTGTTTGTTATCGTAATTCTTATAATTACTTGTATGAATAAACAATTGCATGTATTCGACAAAGTAGTCGTGTGTAACCCGGCTAGCTTGTGGGCTGCACGTTTTCTATACCAGCAATTGCAGACTAGATTTTCAACCTGTTAAAAATAGTAAATAAAGAGTGAGTCAAAATATCTATCGGGCTGCAAACAATCCCGGTCGCAGTAGTATAGTGAAATTGAAGCAACCGCGTAATCGAACCGTGGGACTTAAGCGAAAATGTCTAATTCCTAAGCATGTCACAAAAGGGGGGTTTTACTGAATTGTAAATGAAACTGATAAAATGCAGATAAATAAATAGCAGATAAATTATTGCAGTTTGGTTATTATGTTATTTTTCCTGGTTTATAGATTGGCAAAAATAATAACTCTAACGAATTTGTTTACCAGAACATGCTATGACTTGATTTTAGACTAGCAAAACACATGTAAACAAAATAAGTCAAGAGATAATATTTATGTAGATGAAGTATTAACTTGTCCGATGAAAACAAGTTTTCCACAAATTTACGAATTAATCGAACCTATCTATTTTTCACTGGATCGGGTCAAAATAGATTTAGAACGATAATGCAATTAAACGATCAGAATTATTGCAGGAGAGCACATTAATTGTAACAATCTATATGTTAATTAAAACCAGTAAATATATAAATTCAATAAAGGTAAACGTTTAAAACCAATATCGAATGTTATGTAATAAACCAAACTGCAATAAGACAACAAATAACATGTAACAATTAATAAGGAGTTTGGTTTAAAACCCTCATATTGAAAACCAGACCGATCCGGTCTGGTTCAATATATTTGTTTGGTATGAACCGGTTCGCTCCATCGATTCCTGTTTCTTGCCCTCACAAACTCTTAATTTTGTCATTTCTCTCCCCGTAATTTATCTTCTCTGCTCCAAGTCGATTCACGCCCCTGTTCTTCGTCGCGAACACCGATCTAATCTCTTACCTCGCGACGACAAGAGATTCTCGGTGTCTTTCTCGTGCGTGCGCCGGCGGTGAAGGTGAAGAACGACGATGGGATGTAGAATATTGTGGTAACGGTGGAAGACGATGAGGATGCGGCGGTGAATGGCGGGTGAGGCGAGACGATGGTGATGTCGACGGAGATTGGTGGCGAAGGTCGTGATGAAGCGAGATGCTAGATGACGGGATGAAGGTGGCGAATGGTGTCGAGGACCAGAGACCTCTGGTGCGGGCGTGAATTGTGGAGACGGCGGTGGTGAGCTGGATGTGGTGAATGGCGGTTTGGATTGATGAGGCGAGGTGACTGATGGAGACGGTGAAGGTGAGGCGAGAGTGGTGTTGTGAAGGTGAGTGTGGCGAGGAAGTGTGTCGACGGTGATAAGTCACTGGTGTGGGCGATGAGTGACGGTGGTTCGATGGAATGATGCGGTCGTGGCGATGGCGACGTCGATGGTATTGAAGTCGATGGTGAATCGTTGTCGACGGGATGAGTGAAGCGTGGCGATGAAGACAGACAGGGGCGGTGCTTTGGATGACGGGGATGAAGGCGGGTGATGTCGACGGTGATGAAGATGTTGATACGATGGTTGACGATGCGATATAGATGGAGGTTGACGGTGAAGTGGTGTGGATGATGTTGATATCGACGGCGAAGATGGATGAGGCGTGGCGATGGTGGATAGTGCGTGGTTGATGGTGAGAATAATAGTGTTGGTGAAAGCGATGGTGCAGAGCACCGTATCGGGTGGTGTGTTGTTGTGGTCTGTGTCGTGAGTATGGAGATGGCGAGATGGTTGCGGTTGTCACGATGAGGCGAGGTGTATGATGGAGACGGTGAAGGTGAATGGGGTGTGGCGATGGAGTATGTGGATGTTGATGAATAGCGGCGTGAGTGGTGGTGATGTGTGATGAAGCCGGTGATGAGGTGATGCGGGTGTTGGTCCTCGACGACAATCGTGAGTACAGGCGTGGTTCGGTATATATGCTTTGATGACATTGATATCCCGTTTGAGTGCGATCGATCCCTAGTAACAGTAACGACAAATGAATCCCAACTTTTAGCATGGGGCTTAATCATATATTACTCATATGATTATATGCTTTTCCTCTGTCCAAGCGAGTCCAGCAACAGGGTTTGAATTTGCCCAATTTTAATACAACGTCTGCGCCTCTTAATTGTTCTAGAACGGCCCAGCGAGTGTCTGCGCCCATCTTAAATATATGAGTTGACATTAAAACTTAAATCTAAGAAAAACATATGATAAATGTAAAATATGACATATATTGTTATAAAAATAGGAAGAATTAAAGTCCTAGGAATAGATATATTTTACACTTATCAAACTTCCTCACACTTAGCTTTTGCTTGTCCTCAAGCAAATACAGAATATGGTAGCTCTTAAGGGCCGAAGTATTGAAACTCAGGATTAAACAACTCCCGATGGAAAAACAAGCAAAATGACAATCAAAAGAAAAGTTCTGCTACTAGCTGTAGGTTTTCGTAAACAGTGAAAAAGATAGTGAAGTTTAAAAGCATGGAGAAGTTAGATTATAGAAACTGAAACAGAATAGTTTGGGATCCTCCACCATTTCTTTCCTCTAACCTTTGGATGACAAGGGGTGTGAAGTAACACCGTATTCCGTGATACCTTTCAACACCACATACTCATGATCAGAATAAGCAAAGATGAATTACACATTTAACTTTCTAAAGTTCATTTTCCTTAACATTCTGCCATTCACATATTTTATTCATCCCCTCAGACTTTTCTCTTCACCCTTGTAGCTGCTTTGGGACTTCTATCCCAGATCACAAAACCTTAGGTAGATGGGTGATAAGGCACCCCAAGGACTTAATAACCGAATGAAGAGGCCTGTTTTGGTTCAGAAATTTTAATTCAGATCAGCGGAGTACCTTGTCTTATCCTTTCATTCCAACCTTTCACGTTATTCTTAAGACCCCAAACTAGTCCAATTCAATTTTCATAATCAGCTAATCCACCAAATTTCAGTGAAAACAGATATATTTTGAATAAAACTAAATAAACAAACAACCTAGAGCAGAAAGTTTCTTGAGGTGGCCATCAGGCTTGTTTTCAAAACTTCCAAATTATTATATTTTTTTCTTTTTGGCCACTTACAAGAGATAATTTTTTCAAAATAAGAGGACAAACAAAAACAAATGTGGCATTAAGTGCAACTGACATATTTTCAGGGAAAGGTCATACTTCCTCACACTTAAGAGGAGCAATGTCCTCATTGTTCAAAAATAAAATCAAGAAAAGACCTTTCAAAATATGCCAGACTCAAAAAGATTTTCATTCAGGACAATCATGGACTGATATAGAATAAACATTAAGCATGATAGGCTGAACACAAACATTTAAATAAAGGAAAACTGAAACTCCCCTGATATTGGAGATTGAGGAAGATTTCCTTCCTCACACTTAAGCTCGTGCATGGGGTAGTAGCTTTCTTCACACTTGCGTTCATGCAAGTGTTCAGCCTTGGAGGGCATCAAACAACACAACAAGTTTCACCTGCGCATACTCACAACTCCCACAAAAATGATGAAAGCGTTGCATTAAAGCACGGGTACCATTTGTCACTTCTCAATAAAAGAAAAACAAAAAATAAACCAGAAAACAAAAATAAAACAAAAACAAAACATAAATTTAACCACTGGGTTGCCTCCCAGGAAGCTGCCCTTCTTTATAGTCTTTGGCTAGACTTCTGCTTCGTTATCCCGGATCAAAAATAAAAGTTGATAATGGTGTCAACGGGGATACGACATGGCCAGCAATCAATATTAAACCACCTGGATCAAAACATAACGTTACCTCAACAAATAAAATAGGAAAATAAATGCTCCATAAAACATGGTTCTTGTGGAGGTATTGATGGTAACGGGTCTCAAGCAGAAGACCAGGTGTTGAATGTTGTCCTTCCTCGAATTGGAGGATGTAAACATCTTCCTTCTTTTGGTGAGGCTCGAAAAGGTTGTGATAATGGCAAGGTGGTGGAGATCTCTCTTCAAATTCAAGGATGAATATATCCTTATCTTCATTGAGCGGTGCATGGAGAACTCCGAGGCGGGTTTTATCTTCAAACTCTGGTCCTGGATCAAAAGGGAGGTGGCCTCCACACTTACGGAGTGGACTTTGAGTTTCCACCCTACTTCTTTGGTGCACGGGTGGGGAAGGCCTTGATCCTCCAGATGAAGATCACAGTTGGATGGCTCCTCCTCTTCAAATGTGAGGATATAGATATCCTCGTTTTCTTGGAGAGGCTCATAGGAAGAGCCTTGATGGAAATCAACTTCAGAGGAAATTGGTTTCTCGAAGGTGACAGGAACGTTTTGTTTGGATGACTTGGCGGGAGGTGATGGCGGTTCCTTCTTCTCTAAGTTGAGGTGATAAGTTTCATTATCTTCTGGATAAAGCACGGAGAAAGAGGGAAAATAACAGTAGTTGACTTCAGAGGGAGCAGGGTCCATGGAGTCAAGGTCGAAGTTGTCCTCTGATGGCTAGTCTTCAAGCTCAGGCAGATGGTTCGATACTGTTTGCTCAGGTTCGAACGGGGGAGGTGATAGCAAGCAACTCAAGTCCTCAGTAAGGTGATCCAATATATGAACCATTTCGCTCTCCAGTTGTTGCGATGCAAGTGGATCTTCCATCATTGCATTTATCTTTACTAATGTAGTGTAGAGCTGTAGTTGGTTTATGTCAAGGTCTTCTTCCTCCACTTCATGGATCATTTCGTTCTCCAGTTGTTGCTCCTGTTGAGTTAATGTATGGAGCATGATTGTAGAACCATGAGCACTCTCCTGGTCTTCTCCAACAGGTTGTTCGAAAACATTGCTCATGATCGGATTGTCTTGTGCAACATCGATTCGCTCCAGGTAGTCTGGTTGATCCTCTAACCATAGTTGTTCTTGTACTACGAGACAGTCCTCAAACTCATGATCTCCCCCACATACCGAGCAATATATGTCTTGTGAGTAGCATGATTCTCGATCGAACTCCTCTTGAATTTGCTGTTGGATTCGATTCTACCACATTTCTTCAATTTTGGGACAAAAATTGAACTCGTGAGGTCCCCTACAATACGAGCAATATATATCTTGGGAATAAAAGGATCCCATATGAATTGCTCCGCATTAGCCATTATTAGTTAGAAATAAAAACTAAGAACAAAATAAACTAATAAAAACAAAATAATAATAATTGACAACCAAATCCATTACCATTTTTTTATGAACTAAAACAAATTAATAAAGAATAAAAAGAAAAGCAATTTTTTTTAAACAAAATAATTAAAACAAATAAATAAATAAAGAATAAAAAGAAAAGCAATTTTTTTAACAAAAAACTAAAACAAATAAATAAATAAAGAATAAAAAGAAAAGCAGATGAAGAATAACATGAACGCTTTTTTTTTATTTATTTATGTATTTAATTTTTTATATTTCTTCTATTTATTATATATATTTTTTTCACAAAATGAACTAAAACAAATAAATAAAGAATAAAAAACGAAAAGCAAATAAATAACAAAATAAATTAAACAACTGAAAAAAATAGCTATCAGAAAATGATTAAGTAGTAAATAGAAAATGGAAACTATAAAATAAAATAAAAAATAAGGGACAAAATAAATAATAGGAATTTAAATGACGATAAAAAAAATTACTGATATTGAAATGACGAAAAATAAATTACTGGAAATAAATAACTAGAATTTAAATGACGGTAAATAAATAACTGGAATGCAAATGACAATTTAAATAAAGAAACAGAATTTAAATGACGGATAATAAATAACTATGAAATTAAATGACAGAAATTAATTACTGAAATTTAAATGACAAGTAAATTAAATGACAATAAGTTAAATGGCTGGAAATTTAAATGACAGGAAATAAATAACAGGAATTTAAATGACAATAATTTAAATGACTGGAATTTTAAATGACAGAAATTAAATGACAGAAATCAAATGACAAAATTTAAATAACTGGAATTTAAATGGCAGAATTTAAATGACTGGAATTTAAATGACAATAAGAGGACCAGATTACTGGAATGTAAAAATAACTGAAAAGGACCAGATTACTGGAATTTAAGAATGACTGAAAAGGACCAGATTACTGGAATGTAAAAATGACTGAAAAGGACCAGATTACTGGAATTTAAACGACTGGAATTTAAATGGCGGAATTTAAATAGCTGGAATTTAAATGGCGGACTTTAAATGACAGAAATAAAATAGCAATAAAATAATTAACTGGAATATTAAATAACTGTAAATAACACAGTAAGAAAATTGTTAGAATAATTAAATAACAGAAACAATAATAATAATATAAACAACAAAAAAAGAAAATAACAAAAAAAATGAAAGTAAATGAATTATGAAACAGAAATAAAAAATAGCAAAATGTTAGAAATAAAATAAAACAGATTAACACACGGAATGTTAGAAACAAAATAAAACAGATTGTTAGAAACAAAATAAAACAGATTAGCAAAAAGAATGTTAGAAACAAAATAAAACAGAATAGCAAACAGAATGTTAGAAACAAAATAAAAACAAAAGAAATAAAATAAAAACAAAATATTAAAGAAACAAAATATCAAAATAACAATTGGATTATCCGGGACTTAGGGACTAGACAAAGTCAAGTCCCCGGCAACGGCGCCATTTTACAGACTAGATTTTCGACCTGTTAAAAATAGTAAATAAAGAGTGAGTCAAAATATCTATCGGGCTGCAAACAATCTCGGTCGTAGTAGTATAGTGAAATTGAAGCAACCGGGTAATCGAACCGTGGGACTTAAGCGAAAATGTCTAATTCCTAAGCATGTCACAAAAGGGGGGTTTTACTGAATTGTAAATGAAACTGATAAAATGTAGATAAATAAATAGCAGATAAATTATTGCAGTTTGGTTATTATGTTATTTTTCCTGGTTTATAGATTGGCAAAAATAATAACTCTAACGAATTTGTTTACCAGAACATGCTATGACTTGATTTTAGACTAGCAAAACACATGTAAACAAAATAAGTCAAGAGATAATATTTATGCAGATGAAGTATTAACTTGTCCGATGAAAACAAGTTTTCCACAAATTTACGAATTAATCGAACCTATCTATTTTTCACTGGATCGGGTCAAAATAGATTTAGAACGATAATGCAATTAAATGATCAGAATTATTGCAGGGGAGCACATTAATTGTAACAATCTAAATGTTAATTAAAACGAGTAAAAATATAAATTCAATAAAGGTAAACGTTTAAAACCAATATCGAATGTTATGTAATAAACCAAACTGCAATAAGACAACAAATAACATGTAACAATTAATAAGGAGTTTGGTTTAAAACCCTCATATTGAAAACCAGACCGATCCGGTCTGGTTCAATATATTTGTTTTGTATGAACCGGTTCGCTCCATCGATTCCTGTTTCTCGCCCTCACAAACTCTCAATTTTGTCGTTTCTCTCCCCGTAATTTATCTTCTCTGCTCCAAGTCGATTCACGTCCCTGTTCTTCGTCGCGAACACCGATTTAATCTCTTACCTCGCGACGACAAGAGATTCTCGGTGTCTTTCTCGTGCGTGCGCCGGCGGTGAAGGTGAAGAACGACGATGGGATGTAGAAGATCGTGGTAACGGTGGAAGACGATGAGGATGCGGCGGTGAATGGCGGGTGAGGCGAGACGATGGTGATGTCGACGGAGATTGGTGGCGAAGGTCGTGATGAAGAGAGATGCAGGATGACGGGATGAAGGTGGCGAATGGTGTCGAGGACCAGAGACCTCTGGTGCGGGCGTGAATTGTGGAGGCGGCGGTGGTGAGCTGGATGTGGTGAATGGCGGTGTGGATTGATGAGGCGAGGTGAATGATGGAGACGGTGAAGGTGAGGCGAGAGTGGTGTTGTGAAGGTGAGTGTGGCGAGGAAGTGTGTCGACGGTGATAAGTCGCTGGTGTGGGCGATGAGTGACGGTGGTTCGATGGAATGATGCGGTCATGGCGATGGCGACGTCGATGGTATTGAAGTCGATGGTGAATCGTTGTCGACGGGATGAGTGAAGCGTGGCGATGAAGACAGACAGGGGCGGTGCTTTGGATGACGGGGATGAAGGCGGGTGATGTCGACGGTGATGAAGATGTTGATACGATGGTTGACGATGCGATATAGATGGAGGTTGACGGTGAAGTGGTGTGGATGATGTTGATATCGGCGGCGAAGATGGATGAGGCGTGGCGACGGTGGATAGTGCGTGGTTGATGGTGAGAATAATAGTGGTGGTGAAAGCGATGGTGCAGAGCACCGTATCGGGTGTGTGGTGTTGTTGTGGTCTGTGTCGTGAGTATGGAGATGGCGAGATGGTTGCGGTTGTCACGATGAGGCGAGGTGTATGATGGAGACGGTGAAGGTGAATGGGATGTGGCGATGGAGTATGTGGATGTTGATGAATAGCGGCGTGAGTGGTGGTGATGTGTGATGAAGCCGGTGATGAGGTGATGCGGGTGTTGGTCCTCGACGACAATCGTGAGTACAGGCGTGGTTCGGTATATATGCTTTGATGACATTGATATCCCGTTTGAGTGCGATCGATCCCTAGTAACAGTAACGACAAATGAATCCCAACTTTTAGCATGGGGCTTAATCATATATTACTCATATGATTATATGCTTTTCCTCTGTCCAAGCGAGTCCAGCAACAGGGTTTGAATTTGCCCAATTTTAATACAACGTCTGCGCCTCTTAATTGTTCCAGAACGGCCCAGCGAGTGTCTACGCCCATCTTTATGTCAAAAGCCCATATATATTTACCTGCATGTAACATATATATATATATACACACTATATATATATAAAGTATATATATAATATGTGAGACATTTTACTATATAAACAGAATAAATATATGAGTTGACATTAAAACTTAAATCTAAGAAAAACATATGATAAATGTAAAATATGACATATATTGTTATAAAAATAGGAAGAATTAAAGTCCTAGGAATAGATATATTTTACACTTATCAGCAATATGCTGAGCCCCTTGGGGCCTGTGATTTAAACTTTGCAGGTAGGTACCAGACGAAGACTCGACCTGAGAGTAGGAGCGGGTAGTGTACTTCGGGTTGCTTTTATATTTGTTACACGAGTTGTGCATGTACACTCGTTTAGTATATGATGAGATGTTAGTATGATGTATTAGGATGTGAGATACTCGGTAGAAGTTGTGGTTTATGAATTGTAACATTTTAGATGCTCGAGTAATTATCCGGTTAGTCAGACCGTGCCTTGTTAAGGGAATAGGCTTAGTTAGTCACGTGGTGACTAACGGCGGTAACACCAATTTAGTAGAACTTTTCTGCTGCGTTGTTAATGAACGAGATGGACTTAGGGCGACAATCAATGTATTTGGAGATGGGGTGTTACAAAAAGTGGTATCAGAGCGTAGTTAAGCTCTGATGTCTGGAAATTACCGAGCTTAGGAATTACCGAGTTAGGAACTTTTGACTTTGGGATAAGGGTTGAGTATTAGTGCGAGAGGTGCGTTAGTTAGGTTTCCCCGATGTGTATCGGATATCTATAATACCTGACCCGCCCTCCGTACCCCTGGTTCTAAGATACCAGAAATGAATGCCAGAGAGATGACAAGCCTTCTCTTACTCGGGAAAACCCGATCTGGCAATTACTAGCATTATGCAATACGGGAAGCACCTCGTTATGTAATAGTCTTTCAAGACTTGAAGGTCCTAATTGGAGCACAACGTTGAAACAGGCGCTACCATCGGAATCCTACCATTGAGAAAATAATAATTACCGGCAACATGGGTCGACATGCTACGCAGTCGATATAACCCCGCCATACCAGTAAGAAGGAAAGCACTACGAGTGCAATGAGAGGACAAGAGAAGCGACAGAAACACCGGACAACAGTCCAAGGGAGCAATAATTGTGGGGTAATACCGCGCAAGAGCATAGGGACTACCTAAAAGTCAATTATGCAGCGGGTAACTCCGAACCTACACAAAAAAAAAGGATTGCAAAGAACTAACTGCAATGGCTCAGACGACTACGAATGCATATGCAAGTCATACTCCAAGATAGGACTACGACGTAGTGCCTAAGGAGAGTCAATACTCGATAACCTCGACGAAGGTGTGGAAACGAGAGTGAGAACCAAGGCGAAAGCAAAAGAAAAAGGGGTCCCCTCAGAAAGAGGAATACCCTGATAAGTAACTATACAATCAAAAGCAGTCAGGAAGCTGCCCAGATAAACTATTAACAAAAGCCAAAAAGGGCAAAGAAGGAGTCCCATGAACTACCACCTACATGGAGTTTAGGAGAATGTACCATTGCCGACATACACAGTTGAAATACCCCGAATAATTAACAGTCCAAGTTCGTAAAGGTTAAATTAAATTATGAGTAACCATTATGATCATACAACTAAAACGCGACAAAACAAAATATTGTAACGTTGGTTGTGCGTATATGTATATATATATATGACCATATAAATGTGTCGCATTGTTACCTATAACGTCGCATAACATCGTAAGAAAAAAAAATATAACAATATAATATATATAGTCTTACATATATATAAGTAGGCAGGTATATAGTTTATACAAAAAAGAAAGAAAGAAAAGGAGCAGAGACGCTCCTACTGAGGTTCAAACCCAAGACCTCTCGTACCTTCCCGAACACCTTAACCGGTTGAGCTACGCTCGAATTCGATAACCAATACTAACAAATTGAAACAAGTACCGGGACTACTAAGGTAACCACAAATGAAGAGAGAAACAAACACGCCTCTGTATTCTCGAACTCTTCCTCCTCCTATCAAGTAAACCGAATTCCTGTTCTGATCAGTACACGCCCTCAACATTCAACTACATCCATTTCTCGTTTCTTTGTTTGATCGACCCCCCATGTGCCCCGCGTCCCCTCCTGTACTAATGTCGTTGAGTGAAAGTTTCAAAAAAAAAATATACCCGACCAGATGAGAGCCCCATCACCGTTGTCATTTACACTGCCAAAGTAACACAAAAACACCAACAACCACGTGCTGAGGCAACCGCAGAAGACAGTGTTGCTCTTGGAAGTTGAACTCCCAAACTCCCATCCCCTGATCTCGATTCCCTTGTATGGGTCAGTAACAAAAAAATAATCTGCACTCTTGTCCTCGCCATTTTATTTCACAAACCTTACCCAGCGAACAGGAGCAGAGATATGCTACGCCTCTGCTTCCCCTATCTGATTTTTCCTTCATTAGAAATTGAAACTAGCCAACAAGAACATCCACGCTATAAAATCAGTCTTCATCATCTCCTTATGTCTGTTCCTCATGCAGTGGCGGAGCCACATTTGTTATTAGGGGGGCTTGGCCCCCCCAACCTTTTGAGAAAATTTTGAAAGTATATATGTTAGATTACTCATGTGAATGACAATAAATAGTGATATTTTAGATAATAAAATATAATTATCATACAAAATAAATGTATTAGGTTGTCATTAACGATAACTACTCAATCATATTTTATGTTGTTTATAATCTAATCATTGTCAGTCAAATGCCACCTTACTAAGTGTAAATCCTTAATTTTTGGTTTCTTCTAATTACCTTACAAGTAGTTTATTTAAGGACTTTCATATCAATGGTTGATTTTATTTATCAAATTCTTTTAGGCTATCTCCTTATGATTGCATTTCTGATTTTTTTTTAAATACAATTTTTTACATTATATTAGTAACTTATACAAAATTAGGCCATGTGGCCTAATGAAACTTCTTTTGTAGTATCTTATTTTCATTGTTTCCACTTGTCTCCTTAATAATTTGATAATTACCATAAACGTTTGTTTACTAATTTCAAAAAAATATTGAATTTCATATCAATAAGAGAGCCACTCTAAGTATATGCTATTTTAGGGTGTTTATTACTCTCTTTCTATTCTCAATAGATATGTCTTTTCGTTATTTTCAAAATGATAGAAGTTTCAGCATGTTTAAATTCTATAATTTCCATCTCTACCCCTTGTCTTTTCTATCACATTCTACTTTTTAATATATTTCAATTTATAATGCAAAAAGTAAGAGTGAAATTGTCTACGGCTACAAAAAATCTATATTTAAACAAGATGAAGTATATTTCTTGGATTAGTGTATATGTTTTGAAGACTTGTTAAGTTATTGGTACCATCATTTCATGGTTTACTTTATTGTTCTTCTTAGACATTTATATTATATAATAATGATTTTTTATTTCTTAATATACTATTCCTTCTATATGATACTGAATATTTAGACAATTTACATAGGCTTCGTTCGCTAGCTACGATGAAACGCAGCATAAGCTGCGTTAGTATAAAGCTTTATAAAGCTAACCAGAGTTAACCAATAATAACTTGACATATCTGCTTTTTCTGACACTTGGTTAAAGTGGAAACCAATAAGAGAAGGACATATGGCTGATATATATAAACAAAAGAGATTAATGTTTTGAATGTGACTATCGAACGGGGTCATAGTTTACACATGAATCAAAATACATATTTAAATAACTAAACATTTTTTTAAATACCATTAATATATATATAACTAAAAATAATGTTTGTTAATATATTTTTGGCCCCCCTAACAACTAATTCCTGGCTCCGCCCCTGCCTCCATGAACGATAAATCACTGAAATTGCTGTCACAGACACCAACCTGCTAACAAGCATACGCATATACACCCTTTTTTATTCTCTTCTAGTGCTGAGTGAGGAACATACGGCTCCATGCCTCTGTTCTTTTCACCCTCGGTAATTTGCAAACCCAACTAGTGGACCAGGAAGTAGGAAACATACAGCCCTCGTGTTTTCCCTCCATGAGTAACTTCACATGCAGCCACCTGAGTCTTATTCGAAGGTCCTCTTGGATTAAGACTTCGACTCCTAACTAAAATCCAACCTGGAGGTAAAGATCTCCAAGCTGTTCTCAGGCTGTTTCAGTCCATGTCTCTTCTCTGATTTATCATAGCCTAATTTCTAGGCAATTCTTCTCAGTTGTTGTCAAGTGAGCAAGGATGTTGAGAGCTTGTACATTGTGCCAAGGCTCGATCATGAAGAATCAGTTTCAGAACAAAAAAAACTCAAGGTAGTAAGCTACCCAACTGTAACTGCTGTTTTCTGTTTCCAGAGATGATATGGTAGTGCATGGGCTTAAGTGACCAGTCTAAGAACTTACTAACACGTCAGGCTAGGTGTAAATGAATTGGAAAGCAAATTGTGAACAAAAAAAAAATACTAGAAGAGGATATGCTAGTTGCATATTTCAGATTCTGTAATGTTTCATGCTTCAGTTTAGGAACGTACCTGTGGGATGCATAATGTGGTGGTAGGTCTACTTTGAGGATAAAACCCTTATAAAACACGTAGCTAACTGGGTAAGCCAGTTGGAAAAAAAAATCGGAGAGTCAGATTACAGAATTAACAGAAGGATAGAAGAGAAGTGACTGATTCCTGTGTTGCAGTTTTACTTTCGGTTTTCAGCAGCTTCTGTATAACTGTAATACCAGTGGATTGATATGGTTGTATTGGCCTAAATAATGAACACAGAACCTAGTATACGTGTGAGGAAAATAAAGACCAGATTAACAAATGCAAACAGAAACAGAAGGAGGAAAAGATACCAGTCTCAGATTTTAATATTACCGATTCCTACCTTCTGTGTAAAGAGTTACAGAGAGATTGTTCGGAGTTGTATTGAGTAGATAATAATCTAAACACCCCTAACACACTGAAGTAAGGTTGTTAATGCTTAGAGAAAAATTAAGGGTCGTTTCCACAACCTAACAGAGGGAATAACGGAGAAATATACCAGAGCTGTTTTCAGTTTTCCACAATAAGTGATTTCAGTATGACTGGATTTCAGAAGTATTAAGAGGGCCAGATCGATTCAGTAATGGGCTAGAATCTTGCTAATAAGATATAACTAAGAGAGGAAATAACTTGGGAAAACTGAGAAGACAGCTTAGTACATCAAACTGTGAGATTAATGAGAAGCTGCATGAAGATGTGGTTCCAGTTTTCTCTAATCTGTCACTTCAGTGTAACTGATTCTCAATGAAAAATGAGGAGCGTCATGGTGGTTTAAGAATGAAGTTAAAACATTCCTAAAAGATGAATTAAGTGGGTATACTCACATGGGCAGCTAGGAGTCGATTAACCAATAACAGACATGAAAGAGGGAACGAAGAGGAACACACCAGATTCTGGTTTTTCAGGTTTTCAATACTTAGTTGTTTTTGTATAACTGAATTGCTAGGGGCATGAAAATGTTGTATTAGTGTGTTAATAAACCCAAACACCCAGTTAATACACCTAAGTGAGTCTGTAAGAAGGATTGGTAGTCGAATTGGTGAACAAAGAAATGAAATAGAACAGGGAAAAAACCAGATTAGTGTTTTAAGTGTTTCAGACTTTCTGAGATGTTTGTTCTCTGTGTACACAAATTTCAGGGGGGTTAAGGAAGTTGTAGAGGCTTGATATTGAATCTGTAACATTGCTAGAATGCTCAACTAAGTTGATACATTCATTGGGAAGTTTAGAAGTCAATTAAACTACTAAATAAGGGAGGTATGAGGAAGAAACATGCAGGTTCAAGCTTCAGTTTTCCTAGCTCTTTTCATTTCAGGTTAGGGAAGTTTCAGTAACTTCAGCGGATTGCCATGGGTCTGATCTTAAATTCCAAAAGCTCTATAACACACTCGATCACATGAGTAAATAGATGGGAGAATCTAGAAGTCAAAACTTAGAAACTAGATTAGAGGCAAAAAGTAGACAATCGAAAATATTTCAGTTTTGCTGTTCTTGGAGTTCTTGTTGCTGTATACGTGAGGGCCTATAAGATTAATGAGTTGTTTTGGGGGGTTTTTTTTTTAGTGTGAGGTAAAGATTAAATCAAGAACTTGACTAGGAGCTAAAGCCAATCGGGAAGGAAACTGAAAGACAAACTCGGGAGCAAACAAAAAAAAATAGAAGAGAAGTTATCAGATTCTTGTTGTTTTCAGTGTATCAGTTTTGCCTCTGTATAATGAAGTCTCAGTAGTGTTCTCAATGTTGTCTTGGGTTTGTTTTGGGTTCAAGCTCTTACTAAACAACTTAAATAGATGGGTAAACAACTTGGGGAGAAGTTAGAAGTCATATTAATGAATAAAAAGAAGGATAAAACAGAAGAGACCCAAACTTATGCCTTGCAGGTGTTACAGTCCTTCTAGTTTCGGTATAAGAACAAACCAGTGGGATTCATAGTGTGGTGTGGAGTGTTTTTGGAGTTTAATCTGCTTCTGGAACACTTAACTAAGTGTGGAAATATGTGGGGAGGTATTTGGAGACAGATTTACGGGCTGACAGAAAGAGAACAAAGAGGGTTATCATTCTTCTTTCAATTCCTGTTACAGATTCGGTTTCAGTTCTGTACAGATAAGTAAGTGAGTATTAGTGGAGTGGTTTTGAGTTAGAAACATTATAAACACCTATACCTAGTTGGGTAATACTGTGGGAAGAAGTGAGACATCAGTTGAACTAGAGAGTAGCAAGAAACAAGAAGGAATACTTAGAGTTATAGTTTCGGGTTTTTTTTCACTGGGATGTAGGTTCTGTATAACTGTGTTACTGGGGTGTTACAAGTGTGATCCTAGCTTAATAATGAACTTAAATAACAGCTAATGAGCATAACTAGAATACCAAAGCGTGTGGAGAAAGTTATACATCAATTGCTGCACTAAAAGTGAAGTTAAATAAGGTATTACAAGGACTTGTGTTTCAGATTTTGAAACTTTGGACTCTTGTATAAATGGGTTTTAGGAGTACTCTATGATCTACATTATCATTATACAAAGGTTAAAACAGTGTGCACCTATTTACCTAAGGAGGGGATACATACTAGACAAGTTATATCTATTTTACATAAACTTGATACATAAATAGCACCTAAAACGCTCTAAACATTAACTAGGGGAAAAGCGCTTAGCTAACGTGTAAATAAAGATATGAATATCCTAGGAGTAAGTTAAGCCTAGAATTAATGCACGTGAAATGCTAAGAGTCAATATAAACTAGGCATGTAACAACATACCTAACGAATAACATACGATGTAAAGCGTCGTCGCATAAAATAATGAACTGACACATTGTTTAATTAACGCTAGGGCCGTAGCGAGCTCTGACCGGGACTTCGAGTGTAAGACAACTCGTGCTTTCGATTAAGGTATGGACATGTGTGGTTCGTATGTTGCCGTGTTACACGGCTTGTGTGCTGTGTGCTTTGTTTGACAATGACTATAAGACTAAAGCATGAAATTGGATTGCTTCTTGTGGTTTGCTTATATGCTTGTTATATATCCTTGTGGCATATTACTTGCGCG
The DNA here is from genome assembly GCA_023374045.1 of Limonium bicolor. Taxonomy (NCBI): domain Eukaryota; kingdom Viridiplantae; phylum Streptophyta; class Magnoliopsida; order Caryophyllales; family Plumbaginaceae; genus Limonium; species Limonium bicolor. Next base: position 102,913,200 of record CM041778.1, read on the forward strand.
CACACAGTAGTTTAGTCCCTGTCTCGTTTATGGAACTTGAGATGAACCACAACGAACTATGAAAACAAAGAAAACTCTATAAGGGGAACTCCTCTCTAAACCATTGAGGACGTACCATGACACCCACT
>CM041778.1:102913827-103057395 GCA_023374045.1 Limonium bicolor
ATGGTGTCCTTTCATTAATGATAATGAAGAGCAAATCTCAATTGGTGGGACATGACGAACCACATGGACAAACAAAAAAAAACTATACAAAGAGAAAACTCCTCTCTAACTATAGAGGACCACTAATGACACCCACTATGGTGTCGAGGTTATAATGATAATGAAACAAAAAGTACCAACTGGTGAAAACGAGAACAACCCGGGAAGACAACAGCTCGGGCCGCGCGGTATGGATGATCGGGAGTTGGCATCTGCATCAGATCCTTCGACCGTCTATGGTGGAATATGTTTTGGGGATCCCTGGGTGACCCCACTTTCTCAGCACATCCTGGAGTCTAGAGGTGACTCCGCTTTCTCGACCCTGGGTGTCGGGAATGGGGGAGTGACAAATTGGTGGAGCTTATCCTGGAGTCTAGAGGTGACTCCGCTTTCTCGACCCTGGGTGTCGGGAATGGAGGAGTGACAAATTGGTGGAGCTTATCCTGGAGTCTAGAGGTGACTCCGCTTTCTCGACCCTGGGTGTCGGGAATGGGGGATTAGCTATGGAGGAGACGTCCTCCAACGTGTGGTAATAAAAGAATTCACAAATAACCCTTGAAGAAACAAGGAATGATTAGCACCTATATAATAAAGTCTCGGGATCTAATCTATATCCCCTGACTCGGTGCCAAAGAATAGAGGAAAACATGTGTAATGAGACCAAGCAAATAAGAAAATTCACAAATGTGATCATTTAAGAATCACGGAATAAATAGCACCTACAAAATAAAGTCTCGGGATCTAACCTACATCCTCTGACTCGATGCAAGAGAAGGAAGGAAAAAACATGTGTAATGAGAACAAGAAAACAATACGTAATTTCTTGAATGATCCCATAATGAGGATTGACGGTTTAATATACCTGCGCACACGTCCTATAAATTACTTGATGGTTGTTGCTACACTAGCAGCTTATTGTGCTGAGTTGCGTGCTTGCAAGTTGTGATTGGCTGCTTATTGATATTGCTAGGCTACTTGCAAGTTGTGCTTGGTTGCTGTTTGATATTGCTATGCTACCGATGAGTGTGTATGATATCATGATGTGCTGATGTGTGCTTTACTGCTTTATTAGAGCATGTAAATTGACTTAATAATGTTCGACCAAGTAGTCGTGTGGCCCGGCAACATACGGGCTTCACACGTTCATACTCAGCGTAGGTTGCTGAGTCCTTTACACCCAATTTTTTTTCAGGTATTGTGCCAGACGGTAACGGAGCGTAGGCGGGATGACTACCATGGGGGTAGTCCATCGGGGCATGACTTTTAAGTTTGTAGTGGCATGTGTAATATATGGGTTGTTATAAAACCCGAGATGTAATTCTTAGTCTATGATTTGGTAATTTTGTTGTAGACACTCGGAACTTGGGAATTGCACTATATGTTGTATATGGGTTTTGATAGAGGGCTGTTTCCAGTCATTCAGACCGTAGCTTGATATGGATAGAGTTGTTGTGTCAACCACGTGGGTTGTTGGCGTCTGTGACACCCGAACGGAACTGTGAATCCGCTGCTTAGACTTTGTAATATCGTTTGGTGCAACGTTCAGACTTCTGTTGGGCTATTCGGGGGTGTTACAACAGTACTGATAGCCCATCTTGCATGGCGCACTTGCCTTGGCAAGTGCTGCCGCAATGAAGCTATACGGGAAGTCGTGAAGGCCAAATGGTAAAAACCACAAGTATAATACATATTAACACCGGATTACAAATCCTTAAGACTGAAGAGCGAAACATTGGAAGGGCCTGACGGCCTGACCATGACAACTAAATCAATACACCAGTCAGCAGGGAGCTGGACTTGGTAAGGAAACTAAAAGGCGTGGGCACTAACAACAGACAACCAACACTACAGGTAAGAACATCAGCCTAAAAACCAAGCTTAACCTTGAATGGAGGAACCGTGAAGATTACTCAACAATGTGAGAAGATAAGATGTAAGTAATAACCTACAAGGAAGGTATTACGACATACAATGAAGATGAAGGACATAACAACTTTCAATAAAAACGGGGTGAATTCCCAGAATAATACCATTAACAGCACTCTTCATTGAAGATGTTGATAAACCCTGGAAACAGAATCAGAGAAAACAAATTTAAGCAATGACCTACCTAGAATCAAAGACGTGCAATCACAAAGAGAGAACTTAAAAAGGACTACACCATAGAGTTGGTATAGTTGAGCAGGAAAAGACCCATAAACGATGGTTAGTATTGTTTGCCAAACTCATTAACACCCAAGTATGATTAGTCATTAACGGGTGGCGTAGTCAACGAAAGTTGAACAAAGTATTGACATGGCGGCACATGATAGCCAGGATAAATAACCGACTTAGACACCGGAAGGCAGAGGCCTAATGAGAACTAATCTTTAATTTCTAAAAGACGCAAGTCTATGAGAGCGAAGGTATTGTCACAGACACTGATAAACATCGGATTACCAAAGCGAACTTCCACAGCAGGAAGCGAGATACAGCAACTTATAGTGAAACCCAATATTACATTCAATGATGTGACCCAACGTTTGCAGAGTTCAGAGAACAAGAGAATTACGTGGATAACCTACAGATGAATAAGAATACAACAATGAACCGAACACCGGCTATCACTTGAGACTAATCAAGCATTAAGGGCCTACGAGCCAAGGATGTTAAATACATCAGAGCTCGAGGCACAGGAAAGCAAAAAAAGGCTTATCTAGGCCATGAATGAACTACAACTCGTACATACGAGTGGTTATAAAAACCTATACTAAATTGAGGAAGAATTGCCAGTAAAGGGCATCAATGAGAATGTTGAGATAGTTCTATTGACAGGGGCGGAGAACGAACCATTTCTTTTAGGGTGGGGATACCTCTCCATGTTGTGAGGCCATGAGTGGGAATAAACCCCTCAAGAAGGGCTCTCACTTCTTAGAAATTGAATACTCTCTATTGGAGAATGGGAACCGTAGACCTTGAAATTACCTCTGAACATTCCAGTTACACATAAATAATATGGAAGGCTGCAGAGACAGACCACATATCCAACACCCAGGATTTAAGAATCAGCAATCGTCAGAGATAAACCTTGTGAGTGCGCAGTATGGCACGTCAAGTGACCAACGCTCAAAAGAGCTTGTGATTCAATGGATGACTTCTTCAGTAACTGTTGGAGAAATATGTGACTACTTCTACCACATAGGCAGTGTACCTAATCATTTTGCGGGATAGTGGATTTGTGGGGTTGTCGTACTCTTGGGGACCTCGCTGTGGATAACTGACAGTGGATTAATTTTACTGAGACTTCTAGTAAATAGATTTTATCATTTTTTTGAGGAGAAGAAATAATCGAAAACCTAACTTGAACAAAACAATAATAAATACAATATTTTTGTCTTTTAAGAAAGCATCCCGGGTTAGTTCTGCTCACCTATTTTATCAATTATATTAATATAATCTTTACCACTTAAGTAATAAACTCAGAAACTATAAATAATTCGTTGACGACTAAATCTAACGAACCCTAACCAGTTGCTAGAACTAGCAGCAGACTAATGCTCTAATCCGGACACAACCAATCGCATAAAGAACAGCTTCTATTTGAGACTAATTAACCTATAGGCCGGATCAGGCTTCTAGCTGTTAATCAGGTTTATCTTCCTACGTCTTGTTATCTATCTCAGCTCTCGCATGTTGATTAGAAAACTACAAATATTGCTTTAATAATTGATCAGAGGATTAAAGCAGATCAAGACTGGAATTAAACTACTACTTTAGATAAAATCATAGTGGAAAGCTTAACATAACATAATTATATAAAATAGGCTCGCATCCCAAACCTGGGAGGGCTTGAGTTTATTAATTAAACATAACTATATATAAACAACGTTTTAACAAAATAAGAGAAAGGGTAGAGAAAACTCCAGCTAGCAAGTTGACTCTGAATCCTAGCTCCGCCTCTGTATCCGCGTCGTCCGTAATAATAATACTAATTAATGGCAGTGATGTGGTGTGGTCGAAAAACAAATAAAAATGGAGAAAACGGGGAGAAGAGAAATGGATGTGGTCGTATGGTAGTGGAGAACGTAGGTGGTGAGCGCTCCGGAGAGCTGATGAACTGATGGTGATGAGCTTTGGATTTGAAGAAGGGATGATCAATACTGAAGGGAACGTAGCTTATTTATAGGAAAGGTGGAGAAGTGTGAATGGAGTAAGATAGGTGTGAGTTTGGTGAGGACGGTGCTGACTGAGTGAAGCTCTGGAGCAAGATGGCGGTGGAGTTGGTGAGCAGATCCGCAAAAATAGCAGCGATTGATTTAAGTCGGCTACAACAATTAATTGCAGACAGAGCCGCCGTCACGTCGTGAGTGAATTAAGGTAGGCGCCGTCTGCAATTAATGAAGGAGCAGTTCGACTGCGGCGCCGCGAACGAAGAAGGAAAAACGGAGAAGAAAACTGTTTTGGCACAATTTTAGTCTCGTCCGCATGTGTGTCCGCTCAGATCCAAGCGGACATCTCTGCTGTCCGCTCCGTGTCCGCCCGGGCTCACGCGGCCTTATCCCGTGTCCGCATCTCCGTCCGCTTCAATCCAGACGGACGAATTGTTGTCTGCGCCTCTCTTGTCCGCGCCCCATTAGGCGGACGCCTCTGTCTCGTGTCCGCGCCATTTCAGGCGGACGAAGCCTGTGTCTGCGCCTGTGGACGAGTTCTGTCCTTGTCCGCCTAAGCTCATGAGTCGTGGACCGCAATATTCAACCGGCTCCAGATTCTTCGTTATAAGTCCGTTTTACTCACCGTTTGTTGCGTTGGAAAGCTTGTGAAGTAAATTACGTGATTCCAAGACTTTTTACTGCATTTGACACATAAAATGTATCAGTTCATATCAAAACATAAATCTAAGGAAAAACATATGATAAGTGAGAAATATGACACAAATTGCTATGAAAATAGGAAGAATTAAAGCCCTAAAAGTAGATGTATTTCTTGCTTATCAGTAACCGGTTAAATTACATGGTAAATAACATCATAAAGGATGAAAGAATGTGAAATAAGTAGCCTACTTACGAACCTGAGAATGAAGCAGAACACCTTCATATTAAGAGATAACCATTTTACAACACGATACAACAACTGCCAAACATCGAAATTAGGGAACTCCCAGTGTGGTTACACCATGAAAGGGATTGAAAATAAGACAAGATGTTCAAGTAAAAAAATTGAAGATTTGTGCCATCAATGGGCGGTATGAGGAAGCTAAAGCTACTTCGATAGTGGAGGCCATGAGAATAATACATGTCAGGTAAATTAAGTTGTGGTGCACAACAAAGCAACCACTATATATAAGCCATCAAATATTGACACGAAAGCAATCAGATTTATGAATTAAAAACCGATGTAAGTAAGATGATGAAATAGGAGACAGACTGTGCAGTAACGCTAGTAGCCTGGACCATGTGATGAAAGGTTTCACAGGAAGCACATTGTCCATTCCGTAAGGAGTTGGGAGTGCATTCCTAGTAGATCGACATGAGAAATAAGGTAAGAGACTCTAAGGAAAGAGACCTCAAATTACTAAGGGATCGAATCTGTATTAAATACAGAAGGTATAATGTAGTTGTGAATCCAATAGATGGATATTCCTTGATTAAGTTCAAGAAGAACGACATGTGTGTTATCATGGATTGATGAAAGAGGGGATCGACAACAGAATACTTCACAAATTAGCTATAAATAAGCGTGTGACGAACACTACGAGTATACTTAAATGAGATGTGGGACGACCACACTCCAATGGAGCTTGTGGACCTGATGGACTTATTTATAAGTTAGTCGGGTAAGTGGCAATGTATCAGTAAGGTACCCCATATATATAAACGAGTAGTGTAAGGAACACGAGAAGTAGTCGACTCCGTATGATAGTCAGAGATGCAAACTTACACCAGAACAGCAAGTTATCGTGAACAATTGAGGAGGAAGAACTCAGTTAAACTAATGGGATTAAAAGAGTCTAAGAACTCATTCCAGGAGGAAACAATTAAGAATTATGAAGTGCGAGAAGCACTGATTACTAAGTACAAACAGTTTATATGTCTCAAGAATTTCAAGGAAACTGTGAAGTGCAATAAGCACTGAACAACAGCTCCAGATAATACAGAAATCTTAGACTGAGGGTCAGTTAGTAGGAAACAATTCAGACGCTGGAAGGCGTAATAAGAGTATGAACATCAGATCTCCAGAGAACTGGATAGACAAGATATAACAGCATGAACGACGGTGTGTAGATAAAGATACCACGCGTCCATTAAAGAGAATCTATTCCTAAATTATAAGGATACAAAGGAGCTAAAAACATATTGAAGAGGATAGGAAGGGCAAACTAAGCCCCTAGATTATTAGAGTTGCGCAGCAGAAGCTAGTGGACCGTATCTTAAAGGTTTAATATACCTAACAAAAGAGAAAAAGGAAGGATGTGTCTCACATCTTCCAGTCGAATAAAATATACGATTTAACTACCAACTACTTTGGAGCCTTAGAGACTACACTGGAACAAGTTGTAAGATTGGTATAAAAACCAATAAGAATCCTTGATACAGAGACTAAGCCATTACCATGGTGAAGATCCTCTGACCCAATCATAATGTGAGATAGACTACATGGGAGCTAGAATGCTCCATGACACTTAAACATCTTGAACCTATGTTCAAGGATGATATAATGTTGATTACGTGGGCGTAATCCATTTTAAGGGGGGTAGAGCGTACAATCGCTTAGCCTATATTTCACGTATTGAGTACGTAACCTACAGTGTGCATAGCAAAATACAATTAGTTGTGATGTTTGATACGTAAGTGTGCATTGCACAATACAATTAGTTGTGATGTTTGATACGTATGTTATATAAAAACATGTATTCATTCTTATGTCGTTGTGGTTATTACGCACAATTAAATGTGAATACCAGATGTATTAGAGGACGACCTCGTTAACTTCAGTGCGAGAATTCAGGAAAAGAGGAGTAGAAACTCTAGGGGAATTAAAATCCCTATGATATGTATTGATATGAGACCAAATATGGTAATGTTATGAGGTATGAATCGGTATGAGACCGATGTAGAACCTAGTAGGAATTAAATTCTCTAAGAAATTGCTGAGAGGTGGATTAGGAATGATTGATGGACTGAGTTCCATAATTTGGAGATGTATTGATTTATGATTATGACTAGAAGGACTAAAAGATATAAATTGCTACATGAATAATTATTTGATTGTTTGAAGTGGACGTGGGAGGTCGAACTTGATCTTGGTCAGATCAAGGTAAACTGAACACAAATTGGGGTGAAAGGATAGTTCAACACTGATGCTGATCACATCAGGGTCGGATGATTCCTGAAACTCCCTACAAGTGGTCACAATTAACCACATTAAGAGTAGATGCAGTAGCATAAAGTGGAATTGGAGTTGTCATGTACTTTCGGTATTACTCGCTCATGAACTCGAGGACATGAAAACCATTGTCTCCGGACCGGTTACATGAGGAGTATACATCAAGGAATATACAAAGAGTATTTTGATTACTAAAACATGCAAAGACATGTTGTGTGACAAGTGTGGTAAATATATATATACATATGGCAGACCTTATGAGTCAGAATGCCTATACAAATATTGAGTGATCTATATGATCTTTTAGTGTGAAGTTACCTGTGCATTCTAAGTGATATAGATACATAGGAACTTTGGGGACAAGTTGTTTAATGGGGGTAATTGAAATCCCCAAACCTTAATATATTAATGAACTATCTAATTAGGATATACTAAGGCTAGAACGTGCCTTAGAAACATTAGAAGAAGTGTTAAACAACAATTTACACCAAAACATGCTTTAGGAACAATTAGAGCAAAAGGTGTTTTAAAGAGTATAAATAAATTAAGGAACTACCAATAAGTTCCCAAGAGATTTCAAATGTGAAATACCTCTAAGAATAGTAATACGCATTAAGCGAAATTAGCGTTTAAACTGAAAACGCACCTTAGAGCACAAAAATGTGCTTTAAAGAAAAATATGCTTTAAAGGGAGATGTGCCTTAAGAATTTATACATGGAACTAAAAGGCTAATGAGCCTAGATACCAATAAGGAATAAGGGGACAACAATAAAATGGTCATAGGAGCCATAGCGTATACACACAAATTAAGTATAAAAGTCCACACAAAAACCGGTACTAAACTGACGAAAGTCAAGGAGAAACCACCAAACGACTTGGTTTAAGTTGGAATTAGCAACATGCTATTTCACGAAAAAAGTTTCTAAAGGTTGTAAATGTACTAAGAACACATTTAAACTAGCCAAAACAAAATGAAAAATCAATGTGAACCGGGAAGCACATAAAATGTGTTTTAAGGCATTTTTGGCCTTGTAACATTACTATAACATGGTACAAGTTATTATGAACGAATTTAATTCATCAAATGTTACATAATATAAGAATAAAACAAACAAAATAGATCAAATGGGACTAGGGGCTGCCAACATGTGGGGGACACACCAAAGGAAAAAAATGCTTTTAAACTTTACTATTTCAACTACCAAGACTTATTTGTATGGCCTTATCATCTTGTCCCCTTAGTGAATGATTAACCAGACTCTTACCTATCAAATTAGAGCTGCTAAATTCGGAGCTCGTCCTCTCTTTGAAGAAACAACACAAACAAAGCCAAAGTTCTTAGTTTTGAACCTTAAAGAACACCCTTCCTTGCAAGAATCATAACTTTCTCGTCCTAGCTCCAAATCACAAGATTGATAGCTAGTTGGAATCCTCTCTTCAAGAGCTTTACAACCATAGCTCATGAGCCCCCAGATTCTCAGGAAAAACCACTAAGAAGTGCCTTTGATTCTCGAGGTAAAACATTGCCTTCTTGAAAACTTCTTATTCTTTGGTTTTTGTTACAGCCGATTTGCATGGGATACTAACCCATCTTATTCTTCATCTTATTGTATAATTTTGGGGACAATTCCTTTAGCAAATTGCTGGTGAAATTTCTAAGGAATTCAAGCTTAAATATTAAGCTAAAAGTTTAATATACAAGGTAAATCCTACAACTACCTATTTCTTGGTTCTAAATATTGATCTATATATGATATAACATATTGTATACCTTGTTTATTATTACCGAATTTAGTAGGTGTTAGATTTAATTTTTAGCACCTAAAATATTAATATTTTGTAAATCTAAAATTAGATTTACAACCCTTATGATATAAACTTTAATATAAGCTATCATAATATATAAGAAAAGTTCATATACTAAAATTTAGTGTATGGCCGTAAATTAAGGGAGCTTAGGTGAGTTAGAAAAATTATATAACTAAGTTTAAATAAAGGAATTAGTATAATTAAGTGTAATATGTAAACATTGTGAAGCTTTGGTAACATATTATCATTGCCGAAAATGAGTAAGAGTTATTATGAAATTTATAAAGTTTAGATGATGGGAAAATAATTGTAGAATTAAGTTTACAAATTATAAAGAGTTTATAAGTATTATAAGAATTTATAAGGTTTTTGGTGTATTTAAAGTTAATAAAAGATAGTATATATATACTACAACATTAGATAATTAAATCTGTTGATTTAGAGGTGTTTTAAATGATTTTTGATGTTCAAAAAATCTGTAGGAAAATTAGTTACGAAAATTAGAAATTAATTAGAGTTAATTTGGTTAATAAATGAGTTAGGATAAAAGAAAATACCACAAGGGTAAAATGGTAATTTCCCTGGTCAAAATTGGTCAAACGTGGTCAAACTTGGTCAATGACAGTTTGTAAAATGTTTAGAAAAGCGAAAATGAAATTTGTAGCAAAAGATTAGATATTAAAAGGGTAAAAGAATAAAAAGTTAAGTTAAATTAACTTTAGGGGTAACATTGTAAATAATGGAAAGATAGGGGGTTTGACCATAAAAGGCTGGTCAAACTTGGGTATATTTTGGTAATTGACCAAAGGTATAAAAGAAATTAATTAAATAAGACTTTGGAAGAAATTAGAAATATAAATAACAAGTTTAGAACTTATTATAAGAAAAATAGAGATTAAGAGGAAACTATGGGTAAATAATGTAAATAACACATTTTTATGTGTTTAGAAGGTTAAGGAAATTAAATAAAGAATTGAAAAACAAGTTGTAAAAGAAACAGAGTTAAGACGGGGTTAAATGAGACCCGTATATAACTTAAGGTATACGAGGGGTATACCCGTAATTTAATAAGTATAGAAGAAATCATTACTTAAGGTATTTTTAATGAAAATACAAGTTATATTGGGAAAAGAAATAAAGACGTATGATACGGAGTATCATACGGGCGTATACGAAAAATTTTAGTGTACATGAATAGTACTCGTATACGTGAATAGTATACGTATAAATGAATAGTAAATACATATACAAGAAAAGTAAATACGTATACATGAATAGTAAATGCATATACATGAATTGTAAATACGTACACATAAATGGTAAATACGTATAAATGAATAGTAAATATGTGTACATGAACAGTAAATACGTATACGTGAATAGTAACTACGTATATATGAATAGTCAAATACGAGACGTATATGTGAATAGTAAAATACGTATATATGAATAGTGAAATATGGTGAATAGTAAAATACGAGGCCGTATAAATGAATAGCAGAATACGAGACCGTATAAATGAATAGTGAAATACGGATGAATAGTGAAAAATACGAAAACCTAATGCAAAAACCGTATAAGTCTAAAGTTCCTAACTGTGCAACTAAATAACTGCTAACGACGTTAGTTTGTTAATGAATTAGAGTTGAGCTTGAAAACGCTCCTAAATGAACGAACCCATTTAACAATATACTATTATACCGGGTTAACCTAGGAAGAGGTTTAAGTTGACAAGAGAACCAAATTAGTTCTAAGACACATGATACTAATACTAGTTCTGATTACAGATCTAGATAAGTCAGAGGCGTTCGGCGGATTAGGCGAACGTGGGATTAAGAGCTAGCCAATCTCTGGTGTACGGTATGGGATTCTTGTAGCTTGTTTGCTAACGAGGTCTACCTCGGTTTGTGTGCTATGTGTTATTGTGATACGACCAAGCAAGATTAAGCATGAAACCGATTTATTGTATTGTTATTGTGGGTTCATTGCACACTAACACGAATTGATTCAGAGCTTGTTCATTAACTATGTTTAATAACAATTGTATAAGATTACAAATATTCCCTATTGTTACTTGGTTAATACCGAGAGAGGTTTAACTAACCAATTGTCAAGGAGACTTCAGCTAACTGGAACTTGGGGAGAGAGGAATCCGGGACTGACTCCGGTCATGCATGTTCAGGTTTAGGAGGTCGGCATCTGCATCAGATCTGTCTTCCGCCTGGGGTCGACAAACTGACCCGGCCATCTCGAGTGAACAGTTCGAGATGGGAGGCAACTTCAGGAGGCGCAGGAGGGTCAAGCCTACATCCCTCATAACTTAAGAATTATTGTTTATTAAACCAATTGAGCTAATAACTCATTGGCTAGGGTTACTTTGACCCAACAAAATAAACAATTCAGTTAGAGAACAACCAATTCTAATAGGAGAATGGTTGACACTTATAAGGAATGGTCAAACACGAGAACTAAACAATTCTCAGGCCTTAGGAGTTAGGAATCTAACTTACATCATTAATGGGCGTCCATTACGACGTTCGATTTATTTGAGCTGTAAATGTTTCACATAAATGTGTTGTTTGTTATCGTAATTCTTATTATTACTTGTATGAATAAACAATTGCATGTATTTGACAAAGTAGTCGTGTGTAACCCGGCTAGCTTGTGGGCTGCACGTTTTCTATACCAGCAATATGCTGAGCCCCTTGGGGCCTATGATTTAAACTTTGCAGGTAGGTACCAGACGAAGACTGGACCTGAGAGTAGGAGCGGGTAGTGTACTTCGGGTTGCTTTTACATTTGTTACACGAGTTGTGCATGTACACTCGTTTAGTATATGATGAGATGTTAGTATGATGTATTAGGATGTGAGATACTCGGTATAAGTTGTGGTTTATGAATTGTAACATTTTAGATGCTCGAGTAATTATCCGGTTAGTCAGACCGTGACTTGTTAAGGGAATAGGCCTAGTTAGTCACGTGGTGACTAACGGCGGTAACACCAATTTAGTAGAACTTTTCCGCTGCGTTGTTAATGAACGAGATGGACTTAGGGCGACGATCAATGTATTTGGAGATGGGGTGTTACACCTCCTCAGTGATCATGCCAGTGTACAGCTCATAGGGAGGCACCTGCTTCGGGTTGTTCGTATTGATCCAACCAGCCACTAGCCTATTTTTGAACGCTCGCATACGCAAAGCAAGCAGTGACAACACTTTATCATATGCTTCATCTGGGATCTGGTACTTCTTCTTCAAGCTCGTCCACATGATCTCCTTTATTTCTGGATCTTGGTTCCTCCAGTTTTTGTTGATACAGCAATGGGTCTTAACCAATCGACCCATGGCGCTGGCAAACTTCTACTTTTTCCCGCCAGTGGGTCTAAGATACCTGTAATATATACAATAGATATGTTAGTCTTACGTAATATATAGTACTACATATAAATGTATAAATATCAGTATATATATTAAAAAATAAAACAGAATAACATATAGGTGTAACATATACCTATCCCACACCAGATCAATCATGCCACTCTCCTTCTTCTCATTTAGACCACGTGACGGTACTCGTGTCTTTCGTGGTGGGCAATGAGAGGTCGTAGGAGGGTCCTGAGAGGTCGTAGGAGCATCAGCGGCATCGACGATCTGTGTACGCTCCGCTAACTGCATCTTTGCATCTATCTCCATCTCCTCATCACACTGTATGAGCATCTCATGATCGTTGGCATCCATAATCTGCACAATATCATTACATAATATATATAGTCAGTGTCAGAAATAGAGTCATAAATAGAGTCATAAACAAATATAAATTGTACACGCATGTGTTGAGCATTCACTTTTATGCCAGACTTACTTTTTGTTCATTTTTCCACCCACAACCCTTCTCCATGATCTTATCTTGTGCACTGAAAGTTGGTCACATTATCAACTTCCATTGACATTTGGAGGGGAACATTGTTCATTTCACAGTCATAATCTTCCTCGTTCATAACACCATCAACACCAACTATCTGTCATTTACTTTGCAATACAACTGACCATCTGGGATTACATTGATCATGACAGTAGAACACTTGTCTAGCTTTAGAAGCAACTATAAACGGTTCTTCTGTGTATGTCAATGCGTTTAGGTCAACCAACTTCATACCGTGTTCCACCTGACGGTAACTGCGCCTGTTGTCTACCCATTTGCATTTAAAGACACAAGTTTCGTAACAGGTGTAGTTAAGGATCCAAATCTCCTGAATCACACCATAATACTCTTTCCTCATTGTCACTCCCTTACTACCTGCATCTTGATATATTTCCTGTGAAGCAGTTAGATGAACACCATTATTTTGATTTGTTGACTTATGATCTTGGCGTTCAGTATAAAAAGAGAACCCATTCACATCGAAACCCTTGTACGATAAAACATCAAGATTCGGACCGAGCGCTAATAACTTAACCATTTCAGTTACATTGCCTGAATCTTCATGCATAACTTTTTCTTTAAACCATGTAACGAATGTAGAATTCTACTCCTTCTTTAATCACACTTGACTCATTGATGGATGTTGTGCTCTGAGAGCGCTTAAGTGTGACACGAAGTATGGTATAACATCTTCAACATGGCTCAACACGGTTAGATGTGCTTTACACAATGCAGCAAAATCAGGCCTTACCATTTTTTTCCTGATTGTACCTACACCCTGTAACTTGCCCTCATGTCTTGATCTCGGAAATCCTATGTGGTCCACACCTTCTAAGTAGTGGGTGCAAAAGTCAATCACTTCCTCAGTTACATATCCTTCAACAATGCTTCCCTCTGGACGTCTGCGGTTTTTCATTTTTTTTAAGCACACCCATGTATCTTTCGAATGGATACATATACCTAAGATATAATGGGCCACACTCCTTGATCTCCTTTACTAAATGAACAAGCAGATGCACCATAATATCAAAAAATGAAGGTGGAAAATACATCTCCAACTGGCACATAGTGACAATTAGTTCAGCCTGCAACTTGTCCAGTGTCTGCACATCTAGAACTTTGGCAGAAACTCCATTGAAAAACACGGACAAATTTGTAATGGTTTTCCTGACATCATGTGGGAGAATCCCACAAATTGCAATGGGAAGCAAATGTTGCATCAAAACATGGTAGTCGTAAGATTTCATCCCTACTAACTTGAGTTCAGACATGAACACCCAACTTCTTACGTTGGAAGAGTACCCTGATGGTACTTTGATGTCAGAAAGGGCACTGCAGAAACTCTTTTTCTCCTCTTTGGATAGAGTGTGACATGCGGGAGGCATGAAGATACGTGTTCCTCTTTGTTGGGGGTGGAGCTCTATTCGTATGCCAAACTCTACTAAATCTTTTCTCCCCTTTAAATGATCTTTTGTTTTCCCTTTAATGTTTAGCAACGTTCCACCAAGACTTTCACCCACATTTTTCTCGACGTGCATGGCATCAATACAATGCCTTACTTGCAAATGTTACCAATACTCAAGATAAAAAAATATTGACCTTTTCTTCCAAACACTCTTCTCTGTAACTTTAGTTGGAGGACCAAAGTTGTTCACAATATCTTTCACCCTGTTATAAACATCGACATCTGATAAAGGTTGCCGAGCTACAGCATGATCAGTCGTCCCGTCAAATTCATATGTCATCTTTCGGTACTTATGATGTCTTGGAAGGAATTTTTGATGACCCATGTACACATTTTTTCCACTATATTTCAATCGGATATTGCATGTGTTATCACCGCAAGCAGGACACGCTAATGCTCCTTTGATTGTATATCCAGATAGGTTTTCGTATGCTGGAAAGTCGTTTATCGTACAAAATAGCATAGCACGTAGTGTGAAGTTTTCCTTTGCATAAGAATCATATACTGTTGCTCCCTTATTCAATAAGAGTTTCAAGTCATCAATAAGCGGCTGCAGAAACACATCAATATTATTCCCTGGCTGTTTTGGACCGGATATCAACATTGATAGAATAATATCCCTAGGCTTCATACACAACCATGGTGGGAGGTTGTATACAGTGAACAGAACAGGCCAAGTGTACATTACTTAAAGTGCCGTACGGGTTCATTCCATCCATGCATAATCCAAGTCTTAAATTTCTTGATTCTATACCAAACTCGGGATATATTCTGTCAATGTTTCTCCATTGCGGTGAATCAGGAGGATGTCTTAATTTACCATCGTCCACCCTATGTGTTGTATGCCACCTAAGGTTTTCGGTATCCTTCGCAACTGCAAATAACCGCCTAAACCTTGGGATTATTTGCAAATACCATAACACCTTCGCTGGGGAACGAACCTTTGGCTTGTTGCCGTCCTAATGATCTTTCTTTACATACCGTGATTCACCACATTTAGGACAGCAATCATGTAGCTCATGCTCCTTTCAGAACAAAATACTCCCTGATGGACAAGCATATATTTTCTTGTACTCCATACCCATTGGACACATTAACTTCTTCGCCTCATAAGTAGTTGTAGGCATGACATTGTCCGCTGGTAGTATCTCCTTAATAATTTGCAATAGTTTCGTGAAACTTACATCACTTCATCCGTGTTTCGATTTGACATTAAACAGTTTCAGGATCACACTTAATTTGTTCAGCGTCAGTGCATCACATCCAGCGTACTGTGGTTCTTTACATGACTGCATAAAGTTTTCATGTGTACTCGGTTTGTTGGTAAAGTATTGTTCTACATCTTCCAACAGTGTGTCAAGGTTCGCATCTTCTATCTCGTCATTAATCGTGCAGTTGTCATCATCCCCAAAGTTTTCTGTGTCATCTCCATAGTTTTCTCTGTCATCCCTAAAGTTTTCAGTGCCGTCCAATTCTGGTTGTTCTACTGAAGCTTCTACATCATAGTCAAACACATCCACTGCGTGTTGACCATGCCATAATGTTATGTCTTCGTAATCTTTTGTAAACCCACGATGAATCAAATGGTCCTTAATTTTCTCAATATCTCTATACTTGAAGTCGTTTTTACAGTCAATGCAGGGACACAAAATATATCCCTTATCCCTCGGTTGAAGATTGTTGACTAGGATGTTACAGAACCTATCGACCCCTAGTAGGTAATCGTTGTCAAGTCTGTCATTGTACATCTTTGAACGCTCCATCTCTTTCTGTAAGATCGATGTATTACTTTACAACTGATCGATATCGTTCATATGTTGGCAGAAATTAGTCCAGTTACTTTCAAAAAATTTACAACCTAAACCCATCCAATCACGTTCAATCTCACATGCGAACAAGTTTATAAAAAACAATTCATTGAAAATTTTGGCAGCATTTCCCTTCTGTTCTTCTAGTGTATATACGAATGTATACACTCAAAGAACAAAAGGGAAAAGTTACCGAATTTTTAAATGAACTGTTTTTTATAAACTTGTTCACTACCTATAAGGTGAGATCAAACGTGATTGGACAGTCCCGACGGGGACTATCCAAGATATACCTCTAGTAGGTATATCTCGGACGGGTGACTATGTTCGAGTATATTTAATAGCTATTCAGAGAAACACTATATAAAAAATTAAGAAGTAATTAGAAAAAAAATATAAACTAACCTAATCTGATGAGTAGTCTGCTTGGTCCTGATGTGAAAAAGCTAGACTTCAATCAACTAGCCGGTATCAGGTGTGAGACAATGAAAAGTACTACCAATGCCTACAGGAGATAGTTTATACACAACAATTAATAATTACATTACGAATCCAATAATTCAATAGTTTGACAAAATTTTCTGGGAAATCCGACAAAATCCCCCCTAAAAATATAGGGTTTCACCACAATAGAGCATGTACAAGAGGCGACAGTTTGGTTTGCAAAATTAATCCTAAACACTTAATCCTAATAAACACATTACTCTCAAACAGAGCATGTATGTTCCTGATCGACAGTTTGCATGGTTTTGCAAAATTTCACCATAACTATGTGGCTATATTTGTATGCCCAAACACATTATATTTTTCGCCTAATAAACACATTAATCTCAAGTCCATTTGGACACAACCAGCAAGTACCAAAAATCAGTTCATGCGACAGTTTAATTGGTTTGCAAAATTAATTATCCCAAACACTTAATCTTAATAATTAAACACATTAATCCCAACCACAACATGTTTATATGTTCCTGGTCGATCAGTTTGGTTAGCAAAATTACCTCCAGCAGAATCAAGAATAGAGGCGATAGAGCATGGATCGATGTTACGCCAGTTGGGTTGTAAAACTACTGTAGATGATCAATTAATAGAACGTACGTACTGAAGGGAGGCGACAGGCATGTATGTTAATTCCTGTTCGATAGTAGGTTGCAAAATTAATAAGAGAAAGAGCAGACATATATATGTTCCTGTTTCACAGATTTGATGAAATTACCGAAACAGAGGCGACAGGCATGCATGTACTATTTTGGTCGATCGATGATCAGAGAAGAAGATGCATGCACGCAAAAATATCGGGAGAAACCAACGAGTGGCAGGCGCGAGAGACGGCCGAAAAGCGGCGGCGGCACGGACAAGCGACGGCAGTGGCGGTGACGGAAGTGGCGGCGATGGCAGTAGCTTGTCGACGGTACTGGGGTATGTATTTCGTGAGCTCAGTCGAGAGAGATGTAGCTAGCTAGAGGGTTACGTTGTAACAGAGAGCGCGGGAGAGATTAAATTTTTTCGGGAAAGTGGGGTGTTATTCAGGCAACATAAAGAACGCTTCACTTAAGAAGCGTTTTTTATGCTGAGAGTAAAAAACATAAAGAACGCTTCTAAACGGAAGCGTTCTTTATGCGGAGCGTTCCAGAGACATAAAAAACGCTTTCTATATGAAGCGTTCTTTATATGTTTCATATAAAGAACGCTTATTTCTCAAGCGTTTTTTTGTCTTTGGGCGCGATACAATAAAGAACGCTTCTTAAGTGAAGCGTTTTTTAAAATATCCAGCCTAAACCATAAATACAACGCCTTACTTTATAATCGTTCTTTAATATGCTAAAAAACAATTTACAAATATAACCATTTTTAAAAGGGCGTTGTTTATTCTTTTTTTTTCCAGCAGTGCCAGAAGCTCCAAGATCTCTTCTAGATCCATTTGTTCCATCCACTCGATGTCCAACGTCTTAGGTAAGATGGGACACGACTTGTCGTCGACGTTCACTACTTTGATGATGGTGGACTGCAGTTGACTTAGCCTTTTCAGACGCTTGAGTGATTGCTGAGGATGTGACTTGGCGACGTCGTGTTTGGTATGAAAGAGCTCTTCTAGCTCTTGTGTGTGTGGTGAAGGATCCATGGCTTGCTTTCCCTTGGCCTTCCTTATTTGTTCCCGCTCCTCGTGAGTCTTGATGATCAAGGAGAGTGATTTTGTGTCGCTGTCTCCCTCTTGACCAGATTGGTGAGGTGTTGGGGACCGCTCAGCGATAGGTTGAGTAGCTTGAGCAGGTGGAGTTTCCTTGTCATCGGAGTCTGGTGCCTCCAAACCCTCTTCTAGAGCAGGTTCTTCTTCCCTTTGTTACTTCTCGTCACTTTGAACCTCCTCTTCTTCTACTTGATGAGCAGCTCGATGAGGTCAATGGGGGTTTCTTCACCTTCACTGCTGATGTGGAGTTTATAGAAGGCGAGTTCAGGTGTGGAGTGTGTCTGTTCAGGTTCTTGATGTTTTTGTTGGAGGCGCTTTGATGCGCGGGTGGTATAGCTGGTGGAGGCGTGTGTGTAGCTCTTACTTTTTGGGATGTTGGGCCTTTTTGCTTTGGATTGTTTGGTGGCGAGTTTCGTTTTTTTGGGGGATTGAGTGAAGGAAGTCATGGCTTCTGGTTCGTTTGGAGTTGAGATAGGAAGGATGGTGGGTTAAGATGCCCGTTCTTGAATGAGGTTGTATAATCAGTGAAAGAGAAAGCTTAAATAGGTTACCTTCTTCAGCCTTGAGTTCCCTTTCTTCTACGACCCTTTTCTTTAGGTTTATCTCTTCATCGGCTGACATCCGATTTGCGCTTGAAGATATTGGATCGGTTGCAGGAGTTGTCTACTGACTGTCGGTGATCTTTTCTGGACTAGTGTTTGTGATTATAGCCTTGCTGGTCTTGGAACAGCGAGCAATTTTGGGTGCCATTCACAGGTGAGAATTACGCTGGAGTTTAATACTTTCTGATCAAGACTTCTTTAGCGATGTTTTTTGTGGAGCTTTTGAGATTTTTCGCACTAAACTCACGGGAGTGTTTGATCGAGAGAGAAGAGAAACTGATTTTATAGCACAGAGAGATTCAAGAAATAGAAGGCAATGTGTGATAGGAGTAAAACGATGTTATACCCAAAATTTCAACCCTCCCCCCCGGAAGAGAGTCTCTACTAATAGGCTAGTAACGAGGGTTCCAAGTACGATCGGCACATTTCAGAGTACTAGAGACAGCTTAGTCATCTCCATGGGCATTTTCATAATTTTTCAAGGCTCCTAAGCCCCCTATAGGCTTTCTCTTTCCTCCAAATAAGGGTCAAATCAATTCAAAATGCTTTGAAATTTTAACCCATGATAGAGGATGACATTTGAAGCATAATGGCGTTGTACTTTGATTTTTCGAATTTCCAATAAGTTTCTAGCAATTTCTGATTAAATCTGACGAGAAATTGAATTTAAAAATATTCCAATATCTAAAAAATTCGATTCCACTTTAGAAAATCAGAAATATCATCCTTTACCCATGTTTAAAATTTCATAGTCCAATTCCTTTTGGAAGCCCTTGAGCTAAAACGTCAGTAAATCTCGGTTTTTATCGGATTTTTCTATCTTTAAGGAAACCTATATAAGGAACCTTATCCCATGATCAAATCAGAACCTCAAGAACCCTAAGCAACTAGAAAACCTAGCCGTCACAAGTCCCCCACGTTTTTACACATCCAAGCACCAAAATCACATCAAAAATCCCCCGAAATCACCACCTAAACACACTTTTCAACTCTCAACACATCAACAATCATCAAACATCAACCAAACCACCTCCAAAACGTGAAGAACATCATCAACAATCAACAACCAGAAGCTCGGGTCGAACTCAATCCGGAACCGGCATCATCAGAGCCTCCGAAGAATCCCAACGTGAAGAATCATCTTGAATTCGAAGGTAAAACAGGTTATAATTCTACTTTTCTAACTCCCCACATCCTTATTAAATCTCTGTTAAATTTTGGGCTCAAACCAACCCCTTTCGGCTTCTGTATTGCTAATTGCTTTTGCTTCAGCCTTGTTACTTGTTTGTCAAGTTTCGTGCATAATTCGACTTCAAGCTGCAATCTTTCAATTACTAACGTATTGTATACCTTTCAGGCTACACGTACATAATTTTTTAGCCGAAAACACCGTCGGGAACCACCATAAAACCTCTGTCCGTGGGTGGTCCGGGACCTCAGACCTATGGTCCGGGACCATGGACGGGTTGTCCGTGGCCACGGACACCCATGGATGGCGGCGGGATTTTAAAATTTTAAAATTTTAGGTTTTGCTAAACTATGTCCGGGCCTACGGACATCCTGTCCGTGGCCCCGGACTTTTCAAATTTTCATTTTCTGTTTAATTCGACTTTTATTTCCACATAGATTAACTAGGGTCAGTGGGTACGGACATTATGTCTGTAGTCACGGACGGAAACAAAATTTGACCTAATTCTGCCTCCGAAACCCTAGTTTAGGTATTTTAATTTCCGCTTAATTTTCTGTCAAAAAATGTTAAAAATACAAAAAAAAATCAAAAGCACACACTTAGGTTAAAATCGACTCGTAATAAGCCGTAATTAAACTAAGTAGAGGAAAAACGACTTCTAGGGGTAATGAAAGTAATTGAACCCTAATTAAGTCGAATATCAAACCCCCAAACCTGAACTCTCCTTTCCTAATTTGATCTAGGTTAAAATTAGGTGGCGACTCATAATAGGTTCCAATGAGCTAGCTTAGGTTTTAATAATCAATGTTATATGACATAGTTATTAATATTAGATTATAAGTGGACCTAAAACCTAACTAGATCCTAATCATCTTAATCAACATAGGATAGGGTTTAAAATCGAGGCTCACAGACTGGCGACTCTACTGGGGACAAAATTCTTTATATTAACTTGTTTAATTTTAAGAAAGAGGGCTTAACTCGAAAAATTGTTTATTTATGGCTTTATTACTTTGTTTGTTTACTTTCGTGCGCACTTTAATTCCTGCACCTTTGTATCATATGAGAGCGAGGGTCCATACAAACCGGTTCTACCCCGGGACCCGTTTGAGGGTCCCCTGTCAGGGACTCACACCTTTTAGGTGATGTGAATAAGCGGGGGAAAAGAGGAGGATGTCGTCTAACCACATTGTGGAGGGTGATTTTTCGGTATGAGGGGGGTCTATCTAAATAGGGTATGACTAAAAAGTCAGGGTCCTAGAAATATGCCATTCTGTGGAGGGTGAAAACCCGTTATACATGGCAGCCCTCAAATACCTACTCTATCGTCCGTCTTTCCCAGAAAGCATAAGGGAAATGCTAGTGAGCACTACACCCGCTCTCGATGGGCTCCACGCGGACTTATGCCCTAAGGGCGGAAATTGACTAGAGTCGCCACCTAGTTTGACCTATGATAACTAGGAAGGAAGATCGGGTTCTAAGAACTGTTAATTGACTCTGAGATTGTGGATAGGATTTGTCTGGTCATGTCAAAGATTCTATGTGGGTTCGCACTGGGTTACACCCCTTAGAAGTGGCAATGACCACGACTTCGGATTGGTGTCCGAGGAAACCTCGGTCTCCAATTGTCAGGATTACCTTCTTTCAAAACCTTTTAGAGAGATTCATTTGAAAGCCAAGGATAGGATTTGAGTGTGGATTGGGGAGTGGATGATCTTGAAAAGTTTGAAGAAATGAGCTGATCTTGAAGTATCGGTTTGCGGGAATGGTGACAGGGTTGAGAGGTTTTGATTATTTTTTAGAGGATTGGGTTTGCCTCGACTTTTGTGGGGCTAAGGGCATTTTGGTCATTCTTGTGGGGTTAAGGGATGTTTGGATCATTTGTTGATGTTGAAGAGTTTCCCGGGTTTGTTAGGTTCATCTTTCAGAGTAGTCGAATTTTTGAGGAGTTTTAGGAAATCGAATGGGTTGAAGAGGAATTCGGGGTTTGAGTATGAGTGAGTGTGGGACAGGATATTCGATTTGCAGGTGTTCGGATTTCGGAGATGTTTCGGGTTTCAAATGGCTAAGGTTGTTTGAGGGTATTCGAGAATTGGAGGTCCTATGTGACTTGAAGTTTGTTCAGAAAGGGATTGAGAAGTGCTCATGTGACTTGAGGTCCCATAGGAAGGGTTGTATGGGTTCATCCAGAATTGTCTCTAAAGTTTCTAAAACTGGAAAATCATTTTTTTTTGTAAAAAGGGCGGATAATCCCGAGGGATTACCCTATGTACCCCCTCGAACATGACACTTAATTAATGGTAAGTGCCGAGGCTCGAAAGATGGGGCAATGAATTTATGTCGAAAAAATAGGATTCAGAGAGGAACACCATGAATGAGATGTTCTCGGTCGAACCCTAATAACGTCTCTAACTCCCGGGTTTTAAAACATTAAAAACCGAAAACATTGAAATCGAGCGGAAGGGAGTTAGACGATTCTAAAATCCCGGCTGCAACTAGGAAGGTCGTTACTTCCCTAGCACCCCGCCTTGTAAAAATCTAGGCTGCAATTAGGGGAGGTTTGTCACCCTATTGCCCCGCCTAAAGAGATCCAGACTGCGACAAGGGAAGGTTATAACCCCAGTGCCCCGCCTCGGATTTTTATTTTAGGAAGGAATACAAGTGATGTTCTAACCATGGAGGAAATGTTTTGAAGGGGTTAGACATTTCTTGCTCCCTGAAAACAATTTATTTGGGTTTGAAAACTAAGTTAGAAAATTTTGAAAGTTGTTCAGAATTCCCGATGAAGAAACACTGATTTTGAGAAATGTTTTTAGGAGAAACTTTCTGTATATGTGAGAAGAACTTTCTGCAATAGAGAAGAGTTTTCTGTGATTTGAGAAGAGTTTTTCCTTTTTAAATTCCACAAAATGGTTTCTTTGAAAACTTGATGAGGCTTGAATAAAATGATGGTTTTGAAATTCTTTTTGGGTTTTTAGGTTTTAAAAGGAATTTACAAGTGGGTGTGAATTGGATGAAATGTATTTGGGTTCGAGTTGAATTGAGCTCGATGGAATAGGCTTGAATTGAATTGGAGTTTGGTTTGGATTGAGGTTGAGTTTGAGTTGGATTGAAGACGAGTTCAGTTTGGGTTGAGGTCGAAGTTGGGTCAAGGTCAACATTCAGATTGGTCAAGGTCAACATTCAGATTGGTCAAGGTCAACATTCAGATTGGTCATGGTCAACAAGTCAACATTCGGTCAAAGCTAGACCAGGTCAAAGTGAGGTTGGTCAAGATTTGATCAGGTCAAAGCTTGGGGTCAAAGGTCAATCTTCAGATCAAAGGCCGACCTTCGGATCTTAACTTGATTTTTGTGGACTTAGGCTTGATTTTTGTGGACTTAGGCTTTGTGGACTTTGGGCCTTGTTTGAGACATGGGTCTTTAATGGTTTTGGGCTTTTGTTTGAGTTGGTGTGAGTTTTTCGATTTGGGGCAAGATTGGGCTTTTGATTCATGGGCCCGCTTTGGGCCTTGGGGAGTTGGGTTGTGGGCTTCGGGTTTGGGTCATGGGCTTCGGGTTTGGGTCATGGGCCACGGGCTTCGGACTTGGGCTAGGGGCCACGGGTTTGGGATATGAGCCATGGGTTTAGGCCATGGGCCACGGGCTTCGGACTTGGGCTAGGGGCCACGGGTTTGGGATATGAGCCACGGGTTTAGGCCATGGGTCGCGGGTTTGGACAATGGGCCGGGTTTATGAACTTGGGCCAGGTTTGAGATGGGCTGGGTTTGGTAGAATTGGGCCGAGAGTTTGGGCTCTGCTTGGGCCGTGGGTTTGGTAGCATTGGGCCGGGCGTTTGGGCTCTGTTTGGGCCGTGGGTTTGGATTTGTTTTTGGGCCAAATTTGGACGTGGGCTTGGGCTGGAGACATTGGGTTCGGGTCATGGGCTTTGGGTCGAGAGTGGTGTGGTTTGCGCCATGGGCTTGGGACATGAGCCACGGGTTTGGGCCATGGATCACGGACTTGGGCCTTGGGGAGTTGGGTCATGGGCTTTGGTTTTCGGGTTTTGGGTTTGGTAATGGACCAAAGGGGTGATGGGCCGAATTTGGGTTTTAGGCCATAGGCTTTGAGCCGGATTGGGTTGGTGGTGAGTTTAGGCTAATGGTGGGCTCACGGGCCGAGTGTGGATAGGGGGCCGGTGCTGCTCTGGGTTGGGCTGATTAAATGGACCAGAATGAAATAGATATGGGCCGAATGACCTGGACTAAAATCTGGGCATCACTTGGGCCCTTCGACTTGAATTGAAGGGATTGCCTTGTAATGGGTTTGATCCCTTTCCTTTTTATTCAGAAATGTGATTTTGAATGGAGTTATTGATTGTGAGTTTTAATCTGAACATTAAGGATGATTTGGAAAGACTTATCACTAGGAAGGATGTCCCCCACAAACGGGTACTACGACCCTCGGGTACTACGACCTTAATGTGGGTTTTATCCATGACTAAACTAGGGCTTTTCTAAAATGGCCCACAGAAAGATGTGGGCCTGGCTAACCTAGCAAGTCCGGGTAACCTAGCAGGCTGTCTAAGGTTTTCGGTCTAAGCCGGTTTGAGCCAACCTTAGGGCAGGCCCCAAAATTCTCTATTTCCTTAGCAAGCAGAGTAACGCCAAAAGGTCTAAGAGATGATAGTATATACGCAATCCGAATCAGTCAGATAATAAACAAATGACACCAACGGAAATTAACCAAGGTGCAAACAAATTATCTCAACGCTATTTACAACAAGATAACAATGTTACAAAGGTTCAACTAGAAAATCCCTGATTAAGAAAAACAAAGAAAGGTCAGAATCCAAAGTTGGCTATTAAACTCACCGAAGCCAGACCCACTCTAAGTCCAAACCTGCTTAACAATTTATTCCCTGCCATTCAGAACTAAGCCAAATACCCCACCTTATTAATCAAACCTAAACAGATGTGTTAGCTTATTATATCATTTGCCAAGGGATAATCTACTCCTTTTCTGTAATTAGGCTAAAAAAATTCCCATTAGAGTGCGGAAGACAGAATCTAGGATCTTCATCAAAGCTCATTATCAGATTAGCAAAACGTAACTCAAATCTCTAACCTGACTACAATATACAAACGACTACAGATTAATCAATTCATTTGATTCAGACCATGCCTCCAGGTATTAATCTATCATTTACTTATGTTCTCATTATCAGTCTCAAACCTGGAGATCCGCTAAAGTATTTGAACCCCTTTTATTCCAAACCGCACACAAGTATATCAGCCTAAAAGACAGGACATAACCAAGCATGCAACATATTCATGAAACAACCAGAGGATCAATTGTCAAAGACCAAGCACATTCAACAGACAAACACCAGATGAGTCCAATATTCGAGCAAACACATTCATTAAACAGATCAAGGGGACTTTAAGGTGGTAGACGAAGTACCAAGGGGAGAGTTCTCAACTTTTTCCTGAGGAACACATGAAACAAACATTACCAGAATATATGCATGATATTGGTATTGAATCACGAGACTAACGTTCGAAATGAAATGAGTGGAGGCAAAAATTAAGACGATGTATCTGTAAATGGGTATGACTATGAGCTTGCTTCGGGCCCAAAAACCAGAAATCAGACCGTGAACCCAGGCCAAAGTCACAAGTTCGCACAATTTCAGTATAGAAAATCAGAAAAGGCTTCTGGTAAGGTAGTCCCTGCTGGTTAGTTTCAAACCAAAGTCGAGCTAGAAACTGAGATAGGTCGGTTCCTCATAACAGAGTGCAGATTGAGGTTCGGTTAACTTAAAAATGGTACTGAGAAGATGCTCAAGGCCATTATAAACAGATGACATGTATACGGTTAATGGTGGGAGCAAAAGGAAGAGGACCGTAAAGAAAAACTGAGGGGGAATGCTCAGGAATTTTTTGAAACTAAGCCTCGTTTTCTTATCCTGTTCGTGAACTTCAAAGTTCATATCAGGCCAGGAGCAGTGGTGGTAGAAGCTTACCGAAACCAAATATAACAAGAAAAAAAAAGTGATAAATGGAGGAGCGAATGAGAGTTATGGTTGGGATGATTACCGAAACCACACTCGCTCCCCTAGACTAAGCGAACAAGGAAGAACAAGACGTTAGAGGAAGATGGGTACAAGCCTAAACCGGAATTAAACGTTCAAAACCCGAAGTCAAACGCCTGCGAAACCAAATCATTCGAGGCTTGCCTTCATTTTTTGAAAAGAAGAAAACGAGGGCCAGAGGTGATGAAGATGGGTTTTACGTCGGAAACAAATTTCTCGACTGAACCACAGTTATCCACCATCCTTAGTTCGAATTCTCCTTGACATAGTCTTCAAAAGCAAGAAGAAAACGAAAGAAAGAGAGAAAACCGTGACGGGGAGAAGGCTTGAAACAGAAGAGATAAGGGGAAGAGCCAATGAGAGAAAACGCTTACTCTGTCTCTGGAGTATCGAGAGCGAAAGCTCGGCGGCAGCGGTAGGAAAGAGGATGGAGAAGATGAATGTGGTGTCGCGAAGAACTTCAGGCGAAGGGGCAAAGGGTTGGTGGTGATTCGAAGAAGGACGGAGATTCCGAAGAAGATGAAGAAGGTTTCTGAGTTTTTCGTTTGAGTTTGAACACGGGGAATTGCAATCAAAATCGGGAATCAAACAGACCAGAGGAATAAGAATGTTGGGGATTACCACTTGCCAGTCAAACGTGGGTGACTGTAGGGTTTGGAAGATTGTTTTTATAATGGAGAGATGTTTCCAGATGTCTATTTTGGGTTTCCTTTAGAAGGTTGTGGGCCTTAGCAAGGAAAATAAAAAATCGGACCCAAAACAGGGCCTGGGCCGCGAGCCTACTACTGAAGAAAGAAAGAAAAAAATGAGAGTTAGCATACAAAAAATACACCTCCGCCGAGTTTCGAACTCGGTACCATCAGCTTCCTCCCTGAATACCCTTACCAACCGAGCTGTGATTACATTCGGTATACAGATGCGAGGAAATTAGACAAATCTTATGTTACGAGCCAGGGCAAAACAAGGGAAATGTCTTCTATTCTCGCTAAGATTCAAAACCGTGGAGTGTTTTTAAAACAAAAGCAAAAAAGAAATGTATACAGATGAAACAGGCTAAAACGGATTACGATAAAAGGCTCGTGCTCCCTTTCCCATAGGAATGTGAGATTTAAAAGTTGGGAAAAAGAAATTCCTTTAGTTGAAAACGGGGACGACCGCCTTGTTTCTGAAAGCACGTTCATTTTTGAATTTTTGTTTTAAAATAAAACGGGTGAGAATTTTTGGTGTCCACAGATGGCTCCCCTTGATTCAATTCTACAATAGAAAGCTTGCAGAATTGGATCAAGGTTGACGGGGCGCCAAAAATTCTCACTAAGGTTTTATGCGTGCACCGAGATGCGGTTGCAAATGGAACACTGTACGAATGCAACGGGAAAACATTACACGATAGTAGGATGCACGAGGACTTATGACGAGCCTCAACTAGACCTCTTGACATCTAGTCATAGGACTTATGACGAGCCTATAATGCAATTGAAAGTACGAGGACTTATGACGAGCCTCAACTAGACCTCTTGACATCTAGTCATAGGACTTATGACGAGCCTATGATACTAACAATTAGATTGATTGGGGTGCATGAGGACTTATGACGAGCCTCAACTAGACCTCTTGACATCTAGCTATAGGACTTATGACGAGCCTATAATGCAATTGAAAGTACGAGGACTTATGACGAGCCTCAACTAGACCTCTTGACATCTAGTCATAGGACTTATGACGAGCCTATGATACTAACAATTAGATTGATTGGGGTGCACGAGGACTTATGACGAGCCTCAACTAGACCTCTTGACATCTAGCTATAGGACTTATGACGAGCCTATAATGCAATTGAAAGTACGAGGACTTATGATGAGCCTCAACTAGACCTCTTGACATCTAGTCATAGGACTTATGACGAGCCTATGATACTAACAATTAGATTGATTGGGGTGCATGAGGACTTATGACGAGCCTCAACTAGACCTCTTGACATCTAGCTATAGGACTTATGACGAGCCTATAATGCAATTGAAAGTACGAGGACTTATGACGAGCCTCAACTAGACCTCTTGACATCTAGTCATAGGACTTATGACGAGCCTATGATACTAACAATTAGATTGATTGGGTGCATGAGGACTTATGACGAGCCTCAACTAGACCTCTTGACATCTAGCTATAGGACTTATGACGAGCCTATAATGCAATTGAAAGTACGAGGACTTATGACGAGCCTCAACTAGACCTCTTGACATCTAGTCATAGGACTTATGACGAGCCTATGATACTTTGTGGGGTTGTACGAAACCCACTGCTTCGAGTGGTTGATTCGAGGGTGAATTTGATTGTGGATTGATTTGGGAGGGGATGCTTTCCGGTCACTTCCGTATGGGATGTGACGGTCGAGTGGTTTTTATTGATGTCGCCCTTGACTTTGTCAGTGTGGGTCTTCATGTTTCGATCTTGTTTTTGGTGGTCTTGGCCCGATGTGCACTATGGTTTCGGGATCTGGTATGACTCTTGGCTCCAGAGTTTCGAGACGGCTCCGGTTTGATATGTGACTCCCTTGTGAGCAACGACTCTGGGATGGTTGATGGGTTCGGGTTCAATATGATCTAAGGACTCCGGTATGACCGGATGGCTCCATTTTGATCTGTGGCTCCCTTGCGAGCAACGACTCTGGGATGGTAGATGTTTGGTTCGATATGATCGGGCTCCGGTATGATCGGATGGCTCCATTTTGATCTGTGGCTCCCTTGTGAGCAACGACTCTGGGATGGTAGATGTGTTTGGCTTCGATATGATCCGGGGCTCCGGTATGATCGGATGGCTCCATTTGATCGGTTGGCTCCGGTACGGCTCTGAGATGGCTCGGTATAGCCCCGGGATGATTTTCTGATTGAGGCGAACTCCTCCAAGAGTGAGGCAACGACCTCGTGGTTCGAGGGGAGGAGGGGTTTTTATTTGGGACGGGGTCGCACCCTGAGAGGGTTGCCTACGTACTCAACTCCCTGTTGAGATCAGACCTTACGTAGTTCATGATTTTGGCGTGAGGAGTTCGGTGGTGAGGAGGATGTCTTGCGGGGCATTTTTTGACGCCCGAAGACTTTTGATCCTTTGTTTTGATGGCTGTGCGGTCTCCGAGAATTGCTGTCGTGCCGGTTGGTGAAGGAGACAGGCTCTGTGCTGTGGCTTCCCCTTCTAAAAGAGCATACTCATTCTTCTCTTTCCGTGGTGTAGGATATTATGTCCGAACCGATGGATGCAAATCTATTCTACATGCATTTTTTTATATGATTGAATGCAACGAGGATGTCGTGTCAAGGTGAGCTCAGCCAAGAATTCTAGTTAAGTCAGATTAGTCATTTCTGAGCCACTTCTTTCTTGAAAAATCTACCCGAAAGAGGTCTCTCGGGATCTCTTATACCTTTCCGTTTCCTTTCTTAAGGTCAGTTAGGCTTTCTTTAATCGGGGTGATGAACACTCGTTTTTTCTCTACCTTCCTGATTCTTTGACACTCGTTTGTGCACGATTGTATTGACAAGATCGGACGCGTTGTGGCCTTTCATGTTTCAAATTTGGTACTTTTCGAATCAAGCAAATACCATCTCTAAGTCGGAGGTCTTTCGATGGGTTATAACGGGGCTGCAGGGTATGTCATATGGGACTGGAGGATTGTTTGAGGATTGGTAGCTTTGGTGCAACGGAGGATATGCTTCACCTTCGCCATGGATGGAGTGATTTTGGACTCTTTCGCATTTGTGCGGATTATTATGTGCTCTCATTTTTGATTTGCTACTTTCTTTGAGTAGTCTATTTGCATTTCTTCATGTTTGATTTCTGGTCTCTATTTATCAAGTGTGGAGATATCGATGGTGTGAGACTTTCATTTCCTCTCTTTACTATTTGAGCGTTTTGTGCTCCCTCTCTTTTCTTTGGGTATCTCTTTCAAGCTTTCTCCATGCTTTAAATGGTGGGGAAGAACCATGGCTCCAGCTCTTTTATCCTCTTTGCAGGGGTGAATGGTTGTGATGTGGGGTGGTATATCGTGGAGCTGTTTTGAAAAGATTCTCAATGAAAGGCTCAGCGGGGTTCACTAAGGGATCGTTTTCAGGGTCAATAAGGCTTTTGGCCTTGTGGAGGTTTTCTTCGATCCTAGGTGCCTCGTCATCCCTATGACAGATAATTGTTTCCTCTACTATTCCCAAATTTTGACATGAATGGTAACGCGCTTTTCTCATCAATATTTAGTTCCGTGAAGGGGATCCTCACTGGTGCTTTGAAATTTAAATGCATCAAGCGCTCTGGGTTTTGCACGCTCTGTGTTTCTCTCATGCACTCAACTCTCACGGGAGGTTAGAGATCCTTTCAAGACCTCTTCGGGGAAAATGATACAAGATTCGGCGGCCTTTGATGACTTATGTGACTTTCCTAGAATTAAAGATCGAGATGCACCTCGACACTAGGGATATGCAAATGCAAATAAATGCAATTAAGCTAAACCTAATGCAGATGATAATGATAACTTTTGTGTGGATGCATTTTTTTTTTATGCATTTTTGTGGATGCATTTTTTTATGGATGCATTTTGTGGATGCATTTTTTGGATTTTTGAATGAATGTGTGTTTTTTTTTGGTTTTATGACGGTTCAGACATAATATCGTTTCAGCCGGTCAAGATTGACAAGGCTTTGAAATTCTTCCCCGTCCAAATCTGTGAGTAATACAGCACCATGAGGGGTTATTCTTTGACCAGATAAGGGCCCACCCAGTTCGGTCTGAACTTCCCTCGTGGGTCTGGTAAATCTTTCCTCAGCTCTTTTAGGACGAGATCGCCCACTTGGATGTTCGTTCTTTGACCCTTTTGTTGAACGCTCTAGCCATTCTCTTCTGGTAACCCTGGATGTGATATAATGCCTGTAGGCGTTTTCATCAAGAAGGCAAGACTGTCATAACGCTGTTGCAACCAGTCACTTTCAGCAATTTTCAGTTCGTTAGTGACCCGAAGGTTGGAATTTCAAGCTCGATTGGCAAAACACATTCTGACCCATACACCAAGGAATACGGGGTGGCTCCGGTTGCAGTTCTGACAGTAGTGCGGTAACCCCAGAGAGCATAGTGTAGCTTTTCCGGCCAATCTCTGTACGTTTCAACCATTTTTGCCAGTGCACTTTTACGGCTTTGTTGGCGGCTTCGACGCTCCGTTAGTCTGAGGTCTGTATGGGATGATCTGTGGTAACGGATGTATTTTTCCATGACCCGGATAGTGTCTCCGTCAAATTGGGGACCGTTGTCTGATACGAACTCTGATGGAACCCCGTATCGGCATATGATGTCTCGCTCGATGAACTGGGCAACTTGCTTTGATCCGATGTTCGCGAACGACCGTGCCTCTACCCATTTGCTGAAATATCTATCGCTACAAGGATGTAGCGGTGTCCATTTGAAGCTTTGGGGTGGATTTCTCCGATGATGTCGATTCCCCATATAGAGAACGGCCAAGGAGCCGCCATGGCTGTTAGGGGTAGAGGAGGCAGGTGTTGCAAGTTAGCATGGGTCTGACACTTGGCGCACTTTTTCACGAATTCGTGACAATCGGCTTCCATGTTGTCCAGTAGTACCCTAGTCTGAGGATTTTCCGGGATAGGGAATGTCCTCCAGCATGGGTCCCGCATACTCCCTCGTGGACGTCCTCGATGATCTTATCAGCCTCTTTTCGGGTCACACAAGTGTTGGACTCCATTCGGCATTCTCTTGTAGACCCTGGTTCCGCAGACCACATACTGATTTGACATTCTTCTTAGAGCGATGCGGTCCTGCTTAGTGGCTTCTGGCGGATACTCTCCTCTTCTAAGGAAATTCTCGATGTCCACAAACCACTCATCCTCGACTTCCCCTGTCTCGATGGCTCCAATCTCAAACGAGGGTGCATTAGTCATGGTTATCCACAAGGGGAAGTATAGTGAACCGGTTGGTACTTGGACCACTGAAGCCAAGGAGGCTAAAGAGTCAGCAAAGATGTTCTGGCTCCGGTTCACATGCTTGAAAGTCACTTTCGAAAGCAGGTGTTAGTATGAAAGGTAGTCATGGTAGGGGATCAATCGTTCTTCTCTGATCTCCCAAGTCTGGTTGACTTGCGAAATAACGAGATTAGTCGCCAAAGACCTCTAACTCCTCCACTTGCAATTCTAATGCCATTTCAAGTCCCAGGATGCAGGCTTCGTATTCTGCCATGTTATTAGTGACCGGTAATTGATTTTTACCGCAGCTGGAAGCAGATCCCCTCAGGGTGGATCAACAAGATCCCCCCTTTACCCTTATGGTTGACGGCACCATCAAAGTACAACCTCCACAGGTTTTCCGTAATGTCATGATTGTTCGTCCGGGAAATCGTCATTTCCGAAGAACTCGGATGCTAGGGCATTCTGCTAGATGTTCGGCTATGGCACTCCCTTTGATTGACTTCTGAATTTTGAAAGTGATATCGAATTCAGACAACAATAGGGACCATCTGGATAAGCGACCGTCGAGAATTGGCTTTTCCAGAAGGTACTTTATAGGGTTCATGCGTGCGATCAGATGAACCTCTTGCCCTAACAAGTAGTGCCTTACTTCTTCGTAGCCCAGACCAAAGCAGCACAAATTTGTGGATGTCAGAGTATCGTGTTTCTGCATCGACCCATTTCTTGCTGATATGGTAGATCGATTTTCACGCGGTGGGGATCCTTGTTCCTGGGCAGCATGGCGCCCATGGATGTTTCCCGAGGTCAAAGAGGATCATTGGCTTACCCTCCTGGGGCGGTACCAAACGGCGGGTTTGTAAATAGGTTTTGATCTTCAAAGGCTTCCTGACACTGCTCATTCCAGACTTAGACGCATCTTTCTTCAACAGACGGAAGATAGGCTCACAGGTCTCGGTTAGCTGCATGATGAATCTTCTGATGTACTGAATTCTGCCTAAGAAACCTCTGATTTCTTTTTCGGTCTTCGGAGGAGGCATT
Organism: Limonium bicolor; assembly: GCA_023374045.1. Lineage (NCBI taxonomy): Eukaryota > Viridiplantae > Streptophyta > Magnoliopsida > Caryophyllales > Plumbaginaceae > Limonium > Limonium bicolor. Next base: position 102,947,271 of record CM041778.1, read on the forward strand.
TCTTGAATGGCCTTTATCTTATCCGGGTCTACCTCGATTCCTCGGGTAGTGATCATGAAGCCCAAAAGCTTTCCTCCGGTCACTCCGAATGTACATTTCTCGGGGTTTAGCTTCATTTGGTACTTCCGCATCCGATCAAAGAACTTTCTCAGGTTTATCAAGTGGTCCTCCCGTTGGGCTTTGACAATCATGTCGTCTACATACACCTCCACTTCCTTGTGAATCATATCATGCAATAAGGTAGTGGCGGCCCTTTGATACGTGGCTCCGGCATTTTTCAAGCCAAAGGGCATGTTCACGTAACAAAAGGTTCCCCACTGGGTAATAAAAGACGTCTTTTCCTGTCTTCTACGGCCATTCGGATTGATTGTAACCTGAAAACCCATCCATGAATGACAGTAGTGCATGTTGGGCAGTATTGTCAACAAGGATATCAATGGGGTAAGGGAAAGCTGTCTTTGGGGCTAGCCTCGTTTAAGTCCCGAAAGTCAATACACACTCGCACCTTTCCGTTTTTCTTTGGGACGGCTACGATATTGGCTAGCCAACACGTAACAGCTTCTCAACTTCCTCTTTCACTTTCAATTGATGCTCAGGTTTCATTCTTCTCAAACGTTGTTTCTTAGGTTTGGCATTAGGATACAACGGTATTCGGTGTTGGACAATGTCGGGGTCAATCCCCGGCATGTCTGCATAGCTCCAAGCAAAAACATCGACATATTCAATTAGCAGGGAAGTCAAGTCACGTTTTTCCGTTTCACTCAGACCCAAACCAACTTGCAAGGTTTTAGGGTTATCGGGTGTTCCGATATTGATTGCTACCGTGTCTTCCACAATCTGGGTGTGGGTGTAATATTGTTCGATGGGAGGCATACTCTCCTCATCATACTCCTCTTCCTCGGCCTCAAGATTTTGCGATGAATCAAACAGTTGAGAAGACAGAATAGACGGAAATCCGAACGAACTAAATTTTCATTAATATCCGATGAGCTTGGAAGCTCAGAGATTGCAAGAAAATTGCCACCACTTTTACAAGTGAAAATAAGTGGTGGCGATCCATCCCTTAATCCAAATCTACTTGCATTGTCGACGCTCCTGATACAACTGTAACTACCACCATCACTAAAACTATCACCGTCGCTATCACTATCGTTATCATCGCTACTGCTAACTAGGCTAACTAAGTAAGGCTCCCGGGGAATCAGCTCTTCTTTCTTATGATAGACGACAAGACACGCTCCATGGCCATCTACCGAGGGTGCGGGGTCCTTGATGACTGGTTTGATCGTGACACTGCTCTCCGCTGCATCCTCGGGCATTCCTTGGTTGCATCCCTTGTCGCCATGGTCTTCAAGGCATGAGTAGAGGGAAGTAAAGTGGTCGACCAGCTCTCCCACTCCATTGTCTCCTGACTTCCCTGAGCTTGAACTGCTTTCTGCTTATCACAACTCACAGATACACATGGTTCAAGGTTAACTGGTAAGAAAAAGTCTATGGGGATTCTTACATGTGAATCTGTCAACATCATACCTGGCATTTCTGTGAATCCTAACCCGGCTCCTCGGCCTCCAGCATATGGTGCTAACGGCTCTACCATGCCCTGTAGCTCCTTTCCTAATCCATTCCCCTGTTTGTAGCCCATCCGAGACATCATGTGCTGTGATGCGGGGCTATAGACACTAGGGTCGAAGTAGAGAGGAGTGATGAAAGAAGTTTGACTTACCTGCTGTGCCGGTTTCACCACTGTGAACCCCCCAAGGGTTAGCTCCCGTTGACCTGGCGCTTTGATCTCGAACAGTTGGGATTCATTCCTTGCCTCTCCTAGCACCTCCACGATCCGTCCTCCATGCTTAAACTTGAGCTTTTGGTGGACTACTGAGGGCACACCCTTGATTTGGTCAATGAAATTCCGGCCCAGCAGTAAGTTGAAGTGGAAGAAATATCAATGACCATCACTTCGATAGAGAAGGAGGCATCCTCGATTAGGATTGGCAGGGTGATCATCCCCAACACTTTTCTGTGGCTGTTATCGTATGCGCTTAAAGTCATCTCCACAGGTTTGAGATCGTTATACCCCATGTGTCGAGCAACACGCAGCGGCAGACATTTACTTCAGCACCGTCATCGATGAGTGTCTTGGGGACATTGAAACCCCCAGCTTTTACAGATATGTAGGGCTCGTCCAGACTGGCGGGAGATTTCCTCATCGTGAAGGTGATTGCCATAGCAGGGGTTTGGGTCAAGTGGGCTACGATGGTGTCTACACTGACCGTTTGTTTCTTATCCATTTTAAGATGTCGGGCCACTGCATTCTTGTGTTCCTCTGACATGGTCAACAGGGACCAGATTGTGATTGGGATGCTCGTGCTCTTCAACTTCTTGAGCAATTCTTCTTCTCCAGCCAATTTACTTTCCGATTCACTCAAAGTGAGATCATGCACTTTCTGGGGTAATGACGCGGCCTCTTCAGCAAGCTCGACCGGCTTGTAGTGTTTTCCTGAACGGGTAAGATGGTGAGTCTGACTTAGATCTTCATCTTTGATCAAAAGAGGTGCCCTGATCGGGGTTACCGCAGGCGGACCATCATCTTCGTTGGTGATCAGGATGACACTGCACTCAGAAATTCTCCTTCCTCGCCTCTCGGCAACCTTCTGTCGGCACCAAGCTTCTACCACCTTCAATGCTTTCATAGTGTTGTAGAGCTCTCGTGCCTCAAAATTCAGTCCCACGAGTAACTCAAGGTTCTTTTCCATTTGCCGTCCTACTATCAGTAGAGTGATGATAGACACCCTTCCTTGTCCTACCAGACGCTCGACTGTAGCACGTATCTCATGCGTCATAGCTAGATACTCATGCATTTGTGGTTGAATATCATGCTGGATTTCTGGACGATGAACTCGGAAGGCGTCTAGCTCCGGAGATAGTACGATCGGAGGGGGTGTGCTCTGATTGCCTGGCTCAGAGGAGTTCTCGATGGCATGGATCCTTTGATTCTGCTAACATCTGACTCTTCTTCTCCTTTCCCATCAGACTCATCATATTCACATGCTTGGGGATAGATTGTTCTGAGTATTCGGATTAGTTTTCGGGAATTCTACCTCTCCAGCATCGATCAAGTCCTGAATGGCATGCCGCAAGGCCCGACAATTATCAGTACTATGCCCCTTGATCATGTGATACTCACATAGGCTGTTGAGGTCAAGCCCCATCTGGTGACTCCGGGTTTTGGATTCGGGTGCCTCAATAAGAATCCACTCTTCTTCAACTTCTCGTAGGCTTTGCCCATCGGCATACCTAGACTGTGTAATTTCTCCTTGGCTGGGACTGGTAACTGTTCGGTGGTGGAGTTGCAGAATAGTTTGAAGTCGACCCACTAACTTGGGCTTGAAACACTGGTGGTGGGGGTTGATTGGTTGTGGAGTAGGAACAAACTTACTGCCCGTGTCCGTCTTGGACTGCTTGTTTTGGTAGTTCGACTGTCGGGGAAATGTTCCTTGGAAATTTAGGCCTTTCAACTTTCCGGCCAGAGCTAGCTCTTCTGCAGCCGTGGCAGCTGCTTTCAGATGTTTGAAGTCACAAATCCCCAAGGATTTGAGGTGATCCGAACAAGGATTTTCTAGACAATCGATTATGATTCTGATTTGTTCATCTTCACTGGGGCGGTCTAACATCAGGCCCGCCTTCTCTCTCCATCTAGTGATGAACTCCATCACGTCTCGTGATTTCTTGGTCTCATTGTCTCTAGATCCCTCCTGGTGACCCCTAGGTGAGTGTTATAACTGTACTGCTCCACGAAAGCCTGATAGACCTCTTCCAACTTTTCCCTGAGAAATCCACTCTTGATACCCAAGTTTGGGCTGACCCTTCAAGATAACTGGGGAAACAGATTATCTTCATCTCGTCATCTAGCCCATACATAGTCATGACCCGGTCAAACTGGGCGAGATGGTGCCTAGGGTCCCCTTTCCCGGAGTATTTAGAGATTTCGGCAGTTTTAGATTTTCGGGCAATTTGGAGTTTGGCTTAGTTGGAACTGACGAAAACCCAACATCTTCGCCCTCTCCCCGAGCTGCATCTCTGCCAGTAGCTCTTCTTTCAGGGATTTCTTCATTTGGTTGAGGTCAAGTGGAAGGTGCTCAGCAGGCGGGGCTTGGTTGTAACCATGAATCAAATGGTTAGATGGTTGGGGTAACAGTTGGGTCTGGGGAATTGCTTCCTCAAAACGGACAGCATGTCCGGGAGTGGTGTACTGGTATTGATTGAGTTGGATGGGGTCAGGGTGTGGTGAGTTGGGATGAATGAATTCTGGTTGTTTGGCTTGATATAGATGGGCTGTTTGGACAGTGGCTCCAGCGGGTGGGAACGGTGGTAGTCTGGGGAAGGTGATTGGTACTGTAGGGACCGTGGTCATGATTGGAGGTGGCAGGGGTGCTCCTGAGAGTAGGTCAGCCGTTTGAAAAGTTGTGGTGACTGGGTGGATGATGGTGCGTTCTTTCCCTGTGGTCGGTTGTGGTATGTTGGTGTTGAACATAGGGTTTTGATTGCTCCAGACTCGGTTGGGGTGTGGGAGGAGTCCTCGATATAATCCTCATCGGGGTCAGTAAGGTATGGATCCTTTCCCTTGGCTAACCTCTCTTGGCGCAATTGCTCCTCTAGCCTTTCAACAGTTTGCTTCAGCATGTTCTCATTTCTTGTTGACTGTTCTAGCATACGGTAGAGAATACTTGGATCAGGAAGACGTGAGCTACCGCCGCTAGCTCCTACAACTGCACTTGCCTCAACAGCCGGGATGGTTGGGACACCTTCTGAGGCAGTTGGATTAATCAGATTTGGATCCATAGTCTCCGATGAAGTTTCGGTTGCGGTATCACTAGCCAGCCTACCTCGGGAATCTCTTTTCCACAGTCGAGTAATGTTGGAAGACTGGTTTGGGATCGGACTGCAAAATCTTCACAATCTGCTGTCGACGGTACTGTACTGTGAAAAAGTTCGGAGATCATTAGTATGAATGCACATTTCGAAAAAGGGTAGAAAGGGAGAAGGTCGTCCCCATGATTTACGTAACATGTTTTGCGAAAAGAGGTTTTCTAAATCTTTTGATCGCGAAGAAAAGGCGCACGAGCCTAGTTTTCATTTCCAAAACGTTTGTCATATCAATATCACATAGCCGCCGTTGCATATAAAGGGGAACGGGGTTACAATCCGATTCAAAGGGGAACATAACCGTTAGTCCTAAAGGAGAAATACATCTGCTAGTTGGTTAATCATTACAAAAGGGGATTCATCCACTAGCTAGCTAATCATTACAAAAAGGGATTCAACCACTAGCTAGCTAATCATTACAAAAAGGGATTCGACCACTATCTAGCTAATCATTACAAAAAGGGATTCATCCACTAGCTAGCTAATCATTACAAAAGGGGAAGGCATATCCGCTAGTCAAATAACTAAACTAAGGGGGGAGGCAAACCCGCTAGTCCTAATAGCCGAAAGGGAGGCTGATCAACTAATGATCTTCTTCTGCTTCTGCTCCCATTTCTCCTGCTTTCTGAGCTGACTTCTTGTTGGGGACGGGTGCAAATCCACGATGATTGGAAGATTGGGGTCTGAAATGATCGCTGCATGGTCAGGGGCATAGGCACTGTCTATCATCCGGTCGACTCTTTTGCCGAGCCATAGTTTGTAAGACTTACTCAACATGATGCTCCCTGTGGGGAGATCAAAGATAGCCCATTTCATTCCTGAGCCGTAAATCCTAGATACATAATTGATAGCAGCATCGGTGAACATGTGGCTTCTGAATATCGTTCCCTTAGCTCCGGGAATGATCTGCTGACGACCAAATTGGCGCATACTTCTATAGGGGAAAATTGTGACAAACCTATCTAGCCCAACCAGAATCAGGCCGTCCTGGTCAGTAGACTGAACGGTCCCCCTTGAACATTCCAGTCGGGTAAGACCCACAGAATATGCGTCTCATGGCAGATGTCTCTGAAGTAGGCTTTCCACCCCTTCTCAGGTTTCTTTACACGCTTCCTGGCCACCATATAACTGTCCATGTGGAAGATGCCGACGGTGGTATATGGTAGCAACCTGAAATGGTCAAATAGCCAAATCTGGAGAACTAGGGGACTCCCAACAAAGAAAGTTTCAAATTTTCCAGTTTCCTTCCAGCGATCAAGAGATCGGACAATCTCAGCTGCAACATAGGTGCCTATGCTCTGTCCATCTTCTAAGGCCTTCAAGAGGTAAATGATCTGGGGATTGAACCTTAAGTTCCTCTGCCGAAAGAGATAGAGCCCCATGAGACATAAATCCATGACTCGCCTCTTGGTCTTTAGTGAAAAGGATGGCTTATCGAAGCGGTATACTAGCTCCTTCAAGCTAGCACTCATGTTCCCGAAATCTTGTACGAAGGCCTTCTCCACTCCGAGGAACATTGCGGTAAAAGTAGGGGTGTCTTCTCTTCTTACGGGGACAACCGGCATTGGTCGATGTGGCTTGATTCTCAGGAAGGCGTCTATCTCAGCAGGTAGAAGAACCAACTCTTGTAAAGCAAAGCGGTATAGATGGTCAGTGGAGTCCCAATAAGTGAGGGATTCAAAGAGTGCTTCATATTCCACAACAGCCCGATTCATCTCAGAAAGGCCAAACAAGAGTGGTATGTTGTCATTCTTCATCTTCGTGCACCGCTCTTTGATCTCACGGGCAAACTGGACTTCTTTCTGACGCTCTTCCTGGTAGGCGGCAATTATAGCCCTTTCTTTGGCGACTCGTTGCCTTTCTTGCTCTGCTCTGCAATCTCTGGGCCTCTTCCTCTCGCCAGGTACTGCTACCAACCTGTGCATCATTGTGATCCTGCAAGGGCAAAGTAAAACGGGGAAGAGAATGGATAGATGAGAATCGGGGAAGCGACTATGTGATATAGTATGGGTACTAGTTTTGGAAACGAAAACCCCGCATTTGGTAAAATTGAGCGTATAACAGGTTGAAAAAACAGTTTGGGAAAAGAAAGTTTTGATTGCTTAAATCCAAGTTCAAAACCGTTTTGTAAAAACCTCGTTAAAAATAATTTGCTTAAATTGAAGAAGAGCTGATGGAAAGTTCTAAAACAAAGCAAAGTACACAGTTAGTGAGTTAGATCGTGGCTGATTTCAATTGGAGCTATAAGTGCGAATGATTAGGATAATCACCTTCCAGGTCAATCATTGTTTCCATACCACCAGGGGAACCATCGTCCCTTCACTGTTCATCTCTCGGGTTTTGTCTCTGTTACGCCTTATGAGGCGCGTCATCAAGAAAGTCCGGAGTGCTTAAGTTCGAAAGGTCAGGATACCCGAAATGATACAGCCACACGAGCCACGGCCGGTGATTATCACAACATACTCACTTTTCGGAAAACTTGGGGAAGTACTGCATGGGGTCGGGTCTCCCGTCGTTTGCACGGTCAGGTGTGTCTAAAGTCTAAATTATTCACTGACTACGTTGTGCCATGTATGGGTATCCGGTAAATACAAGATCCTCTATGGACGTGTAGCGTGACATCAGGCTTTAGAGACACCCGTGGTGCAGAGGACACTTGGAGAACTGAGCCCATGCAATTTTCAGGGTAATACAAAGGGTGGTCAGACAGGCGGCATACAAGGGGGTGACTACCCATAAACCCATCTTAGACACGGGACCAGGCAGCTGGACACTGAAGGCTCAGAGTTCACTATATGCTGGCTTTGACTCGAAAATGTAAGTGTTGAAGGATCATGAGTTTTCAAGGCGTAGATACTACGATCATACCGCCTCGTGTGCATAGTCCTTACTACGAAGGGCATCTGCTCATGGGGAATCAATTGTGGACCAATATTTATCCCGACCGCAAATATCAAGGGTGACACAGAGGAATGCATGTCCTAAGCTACCCTATGCACCCACCTCAGGACTATTCCTAACAGTTCAATATCACAATCAAAAGCGGTAAATAGATGCGCAGGCAAAAAGAGGGAAGAAGTTAGACCCCTAACGGGCCCACCTACCTGAAGTTCCTGCAAGTTAGTCTAGCATAATCACGCAACTATGTAGCAAGCAGAGCACAGATGGCAAGCAAAGTCGAGTATAAGCTACACACTCTCATCCTAGCTATCCTCACCAATCACACTCTAAGTGTGGAGTAGAGTAATCCTAATGGCTTTCGGAATGAATCTCTTGAAGGTTTTGAAAGAAGCGGCGAAGTCCCGACAATTTTGAATGGAGTTCAGTCTTCCTTGAGTTTGAGAAAATTTACTCAAGTTTTCCCCAGCAGAGTCGCCATTCTGTGGAGGGTGATTTTTCGGTATGAGGGGGGTCTATCTAAATAGGGTATGACTAAAAAGTCAGGGTCCTAGAAATATGCCATTCTGTGGAGGGTGAAAACCCGTTATACATGGCAGCCCTCAAATACCTACTCTATCGTCCGTCTTTCCCAGAAAGTATAAGGGAAATGCTAGTGAGCACTACACCCGCTCTCGATGGGCTCCACGCGGACTTATGCCCTAAGGGCGGAAATTGACTAGAGTCGCCACCTAGTTTGACCTATGATAACTAGGAAGGAAGATCGGGTTCTAAGAACTGTTAATTGACTCTGAGATTGTGGATAGGATTTGTCTGGTCATGTCAAAGATTCTATGTGGGTTCGCACTGGGTTACACCCCTTAGAAGTGGCAATGACCACGACTTCGGATTGGTGTCCGAGGAAACCTCGGTCTCCAATTGTCAGGATTACCTTCTTTCAAAACCTTTTAGAGAGATTCATTTGAAAGCCAAGGATAGGATTTGAGTGTGGATTAGGGAGTGGATGATCTTGAAAAGTTTGAAGAAATGAGCTGATCTTGAAGTATCGGTTTGCGGGAATGGTCACAGGGTTGAGAGGTTTTGATTATTTTTGAGAGGATTGGGTTTGCCTTGACTTTTGTGGGGCTAAGGGCATTTTGGTCATTCTTGTGGGGTTAAGGGATGTTTGGATCATTTGTTGATGTTGAAGAGTTTCCCGGGTTTGTTAGGTTCATCTTTCAGAGTAGTCGAATTTTTGAGGAGTTTTGGGAAATCGAATGGGTTGAAGAGGAATTCGGGGTTTGAGTATGAGTGAGTGTGGGACAGGATATTCGATTTGCAGGTGTTCGGATTTCGGAGATGTTTCGGGTTTCAAATGGCTAAGGTTGTTTGAGGGTATTCGAGAATTGGAGGTCCTATGTGACTTGAAGTTTGTTCAGAAAGGGATTGAGAAGTGCTCATGTGACTTGAGGTCCCATAGGAAGGGTTGTATGGGTTCATCCAGAATTGTCTCTAAAGTTTCTAAAACTGGAAAATCATTTTTTTTGTAAAAAGGGCAGATAATCCCGAGGGATTACCCTATGTACCCCCTCGAACATGACACTTAATTAATGGTAAGTGTCGAGGCTCGAAAGATGGGGCAATGAATTTATGTCGAAAAAAAATAGGATTCAGAGAGGAACACCATGAATGAGATGTTCTCGGTCGAACCCTAATAACGTCTCTAACTCTCGGGTTTTAAAACATTAAAAACCGAAAACATTGAAATCGAGCGGAAGGGAGTTAGACGATTCTAAAATCCCGGCTGCAACTAGGAAGGTCGTTACTTCCCTAGCACCCTGCCTTGTAAAAATCTAGGCTGCAATTAGGGGAGGTTTGTCACCCTAATGCCCCGCCTAAAGAGATCCAGACTGCGACAAGGGAAGGTTATAACCCCAGTGCCCCGCCTCGGATTTTTATTTTAGGAAGGAATACAAGTGATGTTCTAACCATGGAGGAAATGTTTTGAAGGGGTTAGACATTTCTTGCTCCCTGAAAACAATTTATTTGGGTTTGAAAACTAAGTTAGAAAATTTTGAAAGTTGTTCAGAATTCCCGATGAAGAAACACTGATTTTGAGAAATGTTTTTAGGAGAAACTTTCTGTATATGTGAGAAGAACTTTCTGCAATAGAGAAGAGTTTTCTGTGATTTGAGAAGAGTTTTTCCTTTTTAAATTCCACAAAATGGTTTCTTTGAAAACTTGATGAGGCTTGAATAGAATGATGGTTTTGAAATTCTTTTTGGGTTTTTAGGTTTTAAAAGGAATTTACAAGTGGGTGTGAATTGGATGAACTGTATTTGGGTTCGAGTTGAATTGAGCTCGATGAAATAGGCTTGAATTGAATTGGAGTTTGGTTTGGATTGAGGTTGAGTTTGAGTTGGATTGAGGACGAGTTCAGTTTGGGTTGAGGTCGAAGTTGGGTCAAGGTCAACATTCAGATTGGTCAAGGTCAACACTCAGATTGGTCAAGGTCAACATTCAGATTGGTCATGGTCAACAAGTCAACATTCGGTCAAAGCTAGACCAGGTCAAAGTGAGGTTGGTCAAGATTTGATCAGGTCAAAGCTTGGGGTCAAAGGTCAATCTTCAGATCAAAGGCCGACCTTCGGATCTTAACTTGATTTTTGTGGACTTAGGCTTGATTTTTGTGGACTTAGGCTTTGTGGACTTTGGGCCTTGTTTGAGACATGGGTCTTTAATGGTTTTGGGCTTTTGTTTGAGTTGGTGTGAGTTTTTCGATTTGGGGCAAGATTGGGCTTTTGATTCGTGGGCCCGCTTTGGGCCTTGGGGAGTTGGGTTGTGGGCTTCGGGTTTGGGTCATGGGCTTCGGGTTTGGGTCATGGGCCACGGGCTTCGGACTTGGGCTAGGGGCCACGGGTTTGGGATATGAGCCACGGGTTTAGGCCATGGGCCACGGGCTTCGGACTTGGGCTAGGGGCCACGGGTTTGGGATATGAGCCACGGGTTTAGGCCATGGGTCACGGGTTTGGACAATGGGCCGGGTTTATGAACTTGGGCCGGGTTTGAGATGGGCTGGGTTTGGTAGAATTGGGCCGAGAGTTTGGGCTCTGCTTGGGCCGTGGGTTTGGTAGCATTGGGCTGAGCGTTTGGGCTCTGTTTGGGCCGTGGGTTTGGATTTGTTTTTGGGCCAAATTTGGACGTGGGCTTGGGCTGGAGACATTGGGTTCGGGTCATGGGCTTTGGGTCGAGAGTGGTGTGGTTTGGGCCATGGGCTTGGGACATGAGCCACGGGTTTGGGCCATGGATCACGGACTTGGGCCTTGGGGAGTTGGGTCATGGGCTTTGGTTTTCGGGTTTTGGGTTTGGTAATGGACCAAAGGGGTGATGGGCCGAATTTGGGTTTTAGGCCGTAGGCTTTGAGCCGGATTGGGTTGGTGGTGAGTTTAGGCTAATGGTAGGCTCACGGGCCGAGTGTGGATAGGGGGCCGGTGCTGCTCTGGGTTGGGCTGATTAAATGGACCAGAATGAAATAGATATGGGCCGAATGACCTGGACTGAAATCTGGGCATCACTTGGGCCCTTCGACTTGAATTGAAGGGATTGCCTTGTAATGGGTTTGATCCCTTTCCTTTTTATTCAGAAATGTGATTTTGAATGGAGTTATTGATTGTGAGTTTTAATCTGAACATTAAGGATGATTTGGAAAGACTTATCACTAGGAAGGATGTCCCCCACAAACGGGTACTACGACCCTCGGGTACTACGACCTTAATGTGGGTTTTATCCATGACTAAACTAGGGCTTTTCTAAAATGGCCCACAGAAAGATGTGGGCCTGGCTAACCTAGCAAGTCCGGGTAACCTAGCAGGCAGTCTAAGGTTTTCGGTCTAAGCCGGTTTGAGCCAACCTTAGGGCAGGCCCCAAAATTCTCTATTTCCTTAGCAAGCAGAGTAACGCCAAAAGGTCTAAGAGATGATAGTATATACGCAATCCGAATCAGTCAGATAATAAACAAATGACACCAACGGAAATTAACCAAGGTGCAAACAAATTATCTCAACGCTATTTACAACAAGATAACAATGTTACAAAGGTTCAACTAGAAATATCCCTGATTAAGAGAAACAAAGAAAGGTCAGAATCCAAAGTTGGCTATTAAACTCACCGAAGCCAGACCCACTCTAAGTCCAAACCTGCTTAACAATTTATTCCCTGTCATTCAGAACTAAGCCAAATACCCCACCTTATTAATCAAACCTAAACAGATGTGTTAGCTTATTATATCATTTGTCAAGGGATAATCTACTCCTTTTCTGTAATTAGGCTAAAAAAATTCCCATTAGAGTGCGGAAGACAGAATCTAGGATCTTCATCAAAGCTCATTATCAGATTAGCAAAACGTAACTCAAATCTCTAACCTGACTACAATATACAAACGACTACAGATTAATCAATTCATTTGATTCAGACCATGCCTCCAGGTATTAATCTATCATTTACTTATGTTCTCATTATCAGTCTCAAACCTGGAGATCCGCTAAAGTATTCGAACCCCTTTTATTCCAAACCGCACACAAGTATATCAGCCTAAAAGACAGGACATAACCAAGCATGCAACATATTCATGAAACAACCAGAGGATCAATTGTCAAATACCAAGCACATTCAACAGACAAACACCAGATGAGTCCAATATTCGAGCAAACACATTCATTAAACAGATCAAGGGGACTTTAAGGTGGTAGACGAAGTACCAAGGGGAGAGTTCTCAACTTTTTCCTGAGGAACACATGAAACAAACATTACCAGAATATATGCATGATATTGGTATTGAATCACGAGACTAACGTTCGAAATGAAATGAGTGGAGGCAAAAATTAAGAGACGATGTATCTGTAAATGGGTATGACCATGAGCTTGCTTCGGGCCCAAAAACCAGAAATCAGACCGTGAACCCAGGCCAAAGTCACAAGTTCGCACAATTTCAGTATAGAAAATCAGAAAAGGCTTCTGGTAAGGTAGTCCCTGCTGGTTAGTTTCAAACCAAAGTCGAGCTAGAAACTGAGATAGGTCAGTTCCTCATAACAGAGTGCAGATTGAGGTTCGGTTAACTTAAAAATGGTACTGAGAAGATGCTCAAGGCCATTATAAACAGATGACATGTATACGGTTAATGGTGGGAGCAAAAGGAAGAGGACCGTAAAGAAAAACTGAGGGGGAATGCTCAGGAATTTTTTGAAACTAAGCCTCGTTTTCTTATCCTGTTCGTGAACTTCAAAGTTCATATCAGGCCAGGAGCAGTGGTGGTAGAAGCTTACCGAAACCAAATATAACAAGAAAAAAAAGTGATAAATGGAGGAGCGAATGAGAGTTATGGTTGGGATGATTACCGAAACCACACTCGCTCCCCTAGACTAAGCGAACAAGGAAGAACAAGACGTTAGAGGAAGATGGGTACAAGCCTAAACCGGAATTAAACGTTCAAAACCCGAAGTCAAACGCCTGCGAAACCAAATCATTCGAGGTCTGCCTTCATTTTTTGAAAAGAAGAAAACGAGGGCCAGAGGTGATGAAGATGGGTTTTATGTCGGAAACAAATTTCTCGACTGAACCACAGTTATCCACCATCCTCAGTTCGAATTCTCCTTGACATAGTCTTCAAAAGCAAGAAGAAAACAAAAGAAAGAGAGAAAACCGTGACGGGGAGAAGGCTTGAAACAGAAGAGATAAGGGGAAGAGCCAGTGAGAGAAAATGCTTACTCTGTCTCTAGAGTATCGAGAGCGAAAGCTCGGCGGCAGCGGTAGGAAGGAGGATGGAGAAGATGAATGTGGTGTCGCGAAGAACTTCAGGCGAAGGGGCAAAGGGTTGGTGGTGATTCGAAGAAGGACGGAGATTCCGAAGAAGATGAAGAAGGTTTCTGAGTTTTTCGTTTGAGTTTGAACACGGGGAATTGCAATCAAAATCGGGAATCAAACAGACCAGAGGAATAAGAATGTTGGGGATTACCACTTGCCAGTCAAACGTGGGTGACTGTAGGGTTTGGAAGATTGTTTTTATAATGGAGAGATGTTTCCAGATGTCTATTTTGGGTTTCCTTTAGAAGGTTGTGGGCCTTAGCAAGGAAAACAAAAAATCGGACCCAAAACAGGGCCTGGGCCGCGAGCCTACTACTGAAGAAAGAAAGAAAAAAAATGAGAGTTAGCATACAAAAATACACCTCCGCCGAGTTTCGAACTCGGTACCATCAGCTTCCTCCCTGAATACCCTTACCAACCGAGCTGTGATTACATTCGGTATACAGATGCGAGGAAATTAGACAAATCTTTTGTTACGAGCCAGGGCAAAACAAGGGAAATGTCTTCTATTCTCGCTAAGATTCAAAACCGTGGAGTGTTTTTAAAACAAAAGCAAAAAAGAAATGTATACAAGATGAAACAGGCTAAAACGGATTACGATAAAAGGCTCGTGCTCCCTTTCCCATAGGAATGTGAGATTTAAAAGTTGGGAAAAAGAAATTCCTTTAGTTGAAAACGGGGACGATCGCCTTGTTTCTGAAAGCACGTTCATTTTTGAATTTTTGTTTTAAAATAAAACGGGTGAGAATTTTTGGTGTCCACAGACATCACCTTAATACCTGGGCTTTAGCCCCAAGTGTTTTCCTGGCAGTGTCCTTACCTAGCCCATTGTTTGGTCAGTCAAAGACCCGACCGTAGACGGACACCTTCAGGTGATATGAAAAGAGTGGGGAAGCCCAAAGAGAATAGTGTGCAAGCCCTATTCCTTTGTGGTGACCTGGGCCCATGCCCCAAGCACCTCTCCGGATCGATCCATACCCGTTTTGATTTAAACGTCTAGTGAGGTAATGTTGAATTTGTGTGGGCCTTGTTTGCTTGTATGATGAGCCCACTACCCAGCCTAGAGATGTATAAGAACTTCTCCTATATCAACCTAGCCTAGCCCAAATTGGCAGCTCTATTTGTTTGCAGCCTAGAGGCCCTGTTTGGTTTAACATGTGAGTCGTTCGAGCTTCGGCCCAAAAGCCTAGACTTAGGTGATTTCTCTTCTGGCCCAATTTGAATTATCCAATTAGTTCTAGGCCCATAAAAAAGAAATCCACCTGAACTTGAAATAACTCATGAGTCCTAAAAATAAAATCTTTTTCGGCTTAGCAACCATCTTCTCTGGCTCGAAGAAAGTTAGGCCCATTTGTGATTTAGGGACCATTCCAGCTCATGTGCTTTACTTCAAGCCCAAACACATTCCGGCCCAAGGGCTCATTCTAGTCTAGGTAGACTTCTTATCATGACCCTAACCCAAAACCCTAGATCTAGGTGTCATCTTTTAGGCCCAACCAAAATCACTCGGCCCAAATTCCAAGTCACATATAGAGCAATCATTCTGGCCCAAGTACCACACACATAACTCATTCCATTTGAGCCCATAGACCAATTCATAGTTTTAGCCCATGAGCTTCGCTCTCAATCCAGAATTTAGGCCCATAAAACATTTGAATCCAAGATAGTTTGCATAACTCATTCATTCCAGTTTCCGGCTTCAAGGCCCAACAAGAGCATCAAACGAATCTTAGACTTCAAGGCTTATCCCTCGGCCCAGTGGCCCATTCACGGTCCATGTGATTTCCTTCAGCTTGTTTGCTCAATTTCTAGATTCAGGCCTACATGTCCATTCTAGTATAGGAATCACTCTAATCTATGCACTTCACTCTCAGTTTGGCGAAGACTCAGGCCCAGTTACTTTCTACATAACCCATAGGCGTTCCTACATCCGACATTTTACAGGGCCTACTCAAAGTTTGGAAGGAAGACAATCATGGTCAATGGCGCCCCGACGGTCAACAGCTCGAATCTTCAACACGTTGGCATCAGACTGTTCAACATCACTATTTCAGAAGTTTTCTCGATTTAGTAGTTTTCTTTTCTCAATCATTCTTCTAACTTTTATGGTAGCTAGCTTCCTTTATCATTTTAGGTAGTTTTCCTAAGATTACAACTTTTGATGTTATCTTTCCATTCGTGACTTAGAGCATAGTTCTATTTTCGTAATTTTTTGTGCATTCATTTAACAAAACAAAAACAAAAAATTGTTTTTTTAAGGGATCACAGAGTAATCATTTCCCAACTATGGAATAGAATGACTTGTCTTTTGTTTCTAAAAGGGTGAACATGTCCGTCCTCACACCATAGACTATCCCATAATATCCACAAAGCATTCCAAAATCCACATCTGTTTCAGTGTTGTCATAAACCCCAAATCAATACGGGGGGCAATCTGAGCTCAGGATCGTCGTCTTTAATCTTTCATTTAAGCGTGTGAACTAGTCTCTGAGTGAAATTCGCGAGAGTGTCTTGAGTGGAAAAACCATGAGCGAACGAGCGCGTCATTTTTACACGACTCCGGTGAGACCACATTCAAAGGTGAGGTAAACGGCATAACTTCGACCAAAGGAGATAATTTGTAAATTTACTCTTAGACCTGTGAAAAGTAACAAAGAGCGGATACACAACTATCAGGAATGACGAAGCACCTAGGTACAGCACCACATAGCCAAAAGCTTGTGAACCCTGACATTAAACCCTAGGCACCCCCGCTGAGCCTTTCATATATCCCTTTTCGATATTATGAACTCCAAAAAATAACCCAGCCAATGATGAATGTTCGAGTCGGTGACCAAAGGAAGCGAGGAGTCAGACTCTCAGATAACATTCTCATCAGTCCAAAGAAGCAACGCCGCTATCAGCGTGACGAAGTGATCCGCAAATGGTCCCAGAGTGACACAGAATCTAAAGAGCTCACAATAAAAAAACTCTTGAAGCCCAAAACCGGGAAACACAAGAAGCAACGCCGCTATCAGCATGACAAAGTGATCCGCAAATGGTCCCGAGTGACACAGGATCTAAAGAGCTCACATCAAAACAGCTCTTGAAGCCCAAAACCGGGAAACACAAGAACCCTGAAGGCAAAGTCAAGAAAGGATAAAACAAAAAAGGTAAACCCGAAATGCCTCAAGGAAATCTGAATGACAAAAAAGAGGAGAAATGGTGTAAAGGACGACTTCAAAAGTCTAAGTCCAGAAGCTCAAAAACAACGTCAACACGAAGCAGCTAGACGATTTCAAGACAAGAAAGATGATTCCGAGAGAAGACATAAGGTGCAGCTTTGGTCACCCCTTTGGCTCCACAAACCTAAAATATCCCTCCATGGTCTCGTTGTCTTTCATCACACCCCATGGCCACGTTATAAGCTTTAAAGACTTCCGACTTGATAGTTGTGCGCCCAATCACGTGAAAGTAATGAATCAAATGCGTAAATCCACCAAATATCGAATTCAATGGTCTAGAAGTTATGACCATGAGCGAGAAATGAGTGCAAACACCCAACATGTCGAGTGTAGGTTAGGAAGCACCACATCAAAACATATGCCTTGGCCCTGTGAGGACGAGACTCATTCGCACGTTTAATCAAAGAAAATACTGGGGGCAATCGATCGGAACGATCAATTGCCATGAACTCTAGCTCAGATTGTCCTAAGGAAAAATACTGGGGGCAATTGTTGGTTTTAACAATTGCTATGACAACACCAGTTGGAACCTAAAGCTTAAACACCAATAATACCATCACCACCACACAGGCCCACATAAGCCTTTACCCCCACATCATACCACACAGGCCCACATAAACCTTCACTTCCACATAAATTCCATGGCCCGTCATAAGCCCTGATCACCACTTAAAAGATCTCCACATCAAACACCACACCCCACTGACGGCATGTTCATCTCCTAGGAGGCAAATTACAAGTCTGAAATCTCTAGTTAGGAAACAATAATTTCACTTTCCTTTTCAGTAGACAGAATTTTCTTTAAACATTGCCACGTTTGGCATCTTTTTCAGCAATTTCTTCGGTTTCATAAAACTCGTCATATTTCTAGCTTCTTGCTTTGGACAAATCTACATGATCGCCATGTTTGGCATATTCCTAGCAATTTCTTGCTTTGGACAAATCTGCATCATCGCCCTGTTTGGCATATTCCGGGTAATTTCTTACTTTGAACAAATCTGCATCGTCGCCATGTTTGGCATATTTTCCAGCAATTTCTTGCTTTAAACAATTTTCAATTCTCATCATTGCCATGTTTGGCACATTTTTCAACAGTTGCTTGCTTTAAACAAGTATCTTACATGCACTATGATTGCATTTTACAAACTTTTGCATACACCTCATCATCGCCACGTTTGGCCCTTTTATAATTGGTTTTCACCACATGCATTTGCATGAGACCATTATCTTTCCGACTCATTTTTAGTTCGAGACCCAAAATCAGTGCGAGATCCATCATCTTCATCAGTGTGAGACCCATCATTTTCAAGACTTTAGTACGAGACCCGGCATCTTCATTCAGTGCGAGACCCAGAATCAGTGCGAGATCCAGCTTTCTCTTCATCCATTTAGTACAAGACTTCAGTGCGAGACCCATCATTCTCATCAGTGCGAGACCCTGCATTTTCATCATCCAGTGTGAGACCAGTACGAGACCTAGTATCATCGTCAGTGAGAGACAAGTATGAGACAGAGCGTGATCTAAGTTGGCGGGGTAGAGGCAATAAGTTCCCATATTCATGTCAACTTCTTGGGAGAAACAACTAGTGGCAGTGGCAATAAGTCCCCTTGGTAATCTAGAAGTTATCCCAGCACTCCAGTTGGTGGGCAGTGGCAATAAGTCCTCATCGTATACCAACCAGGAGCATTAGAACAGGTTTCGGTCCCCAGAAGCATCCGAGCATCATCAGCATCATCAGCATTGTCAGCATCATCAGCATCATTAGCATTACAACATCCTTGCATTTGCATACCACCCAATTTTCACTTTTTAGGTTGTCAACGCCTTAGAATCGCTTGACATTATCTCAACTTCACATTTTAGGTAGTCAACGCCTTAGAATAGCTTGACATCATTTCATTCATTATAGGTAGTCAATGCCTTAGAATAGCTTGACATCATATCATCCTTATAGGTAGTCGGCGCCTAAGAATAGTCTGACATTACTTCATTTTTACCTTTAGGTGGTCGACGCCTTAGAATCGCTCGACATCCTTCCACTGTACTCATAGGTAGTCAGCGCCTTAGAACAGCTCGACACAACTTGTCGGATTTCAATTACATGTGGGGTCTTTTAAGATCCAAAATTTTGGGGTATCACTCAAGCATCAACTAGCCTTTTCATTTCCATTACAAAGTCTAGTTGACGGGGGGCAATCTGTTATACCCAAAATTTCAACCTCCCGGAAGAAAGACTCTACTAATACGCCAGTAACGAGGGTTCCTAGTTCGATCGGCACATTTCAGAGTACAATAGACAACTTAGTCATCTCCAGGGGCATTTTCATAATTTTTCAAGGCTCCTAAGCCCCCTATAGGCTTTCTCTTTCCTCCAAATAAGGGTCAAATCAATTCACAATGCTTTGAAATTTTAAACCATGATAGAGGATGACATTTGAAGCATAATGGCGTTGGAATTTTGATTTTTCGAATTTCCAATAATTTTGAGCAATTTCTGATTGAATCAGATGAGAAATTGAATTTAAAAGTATTCCAATATCCAAAAAATTAGATTCCACTTTTAAAAATCAGAAATATCTTCCTTTACCCATGTTTAAAATTTCATAGTCAAATTCCTTTTGGAAGCCCTTGAGCTAAAACGTCGGTAGATCTCGATTTTTACCGGATTTTTCTATCTTTAAGGAAGCCTATATAAGGAACTTTATCCCATGATCAAATCAGAACCTCAAGAACCCTAAGCGACCAGAAAACCTAGCCGCCACAAGTCCCCCACGTTTTTACACATCCAAGCACCAAAATCACATCAAAAATCCCCGAAATCACCACCTAAACACACTTCAACTCCCAACACATCAACAATTATCAAACATCAACCAAACCACCTCCAAAACGTGAAGAAAATCATCAAAAATCAATAACCAGAAGCTCGAGTCGAACTCAATCCAGAACCGGCATCATCGGAGCCTCCGTAGAATCCCAGCGTGAAGAATCGTCTTGAATTCGAAGGTAAAACAGGTTATAATTCTACTTTTCTAACTCCCCACAGCCTTATTAACTCTCTGTTAAATTTTGGGCTCAAACCAACCCTTTTCGGCTTCTGCCTTGTTACTTGTTTGTCAAGTTTCGTGCATAATTCGACTTCAAGCTGCAATCTTTCAATTACTAACGTATAGTATACCTTTCAGGCTACACGTACATAATTTTTTAGCCGAAAACACCGTCAGGAACCACTATAAAACCCCTGTCCGTGGGTGGTCCGGGACCACGGACAACCACGGACGGCGGCGGGATTTCAAAATTTTAAAAATTTAGGTTTTGCTAAACTATGTCCGGGCCTACGGACATCCTGTCCGTGGCCCTTGACTTTTCAAATTTTTGTTTTCTGTTTAATTTGACTTTTATTTCCACATAGATTAACTAGCGTCCGTGGGTACGAACATTATGTCCGTAGTCACGGACGGAAACAAATTTTGACCTAATTCTGTCTCCGAAACCCTAGTTTAGGTATTTTAATTTCTGCTTTAATTTTCTGTCAAAAAATGTTAAAAATACAAAAAAATCAGAAGCGCGCACTTAGGTTAAAAACGACTCGTAATAAGCCGTAATTAAACTAAGTAGAGGAAAAACGACTTCTAGGGGTAATGAAAGTAATTGAACCCTAATTAAGTCGAATATCAAGCTCCCGAACCCAAACTCTCCTTTCCTAATTTGATCTAGATTAAAATTAGGTGGCGACTCATAATAGGTTCCAGTGAGCTAGCTAGGTGTTAATAATCAATGTTATATGACTTTGTTATTAATCTTAGGTTATAAGTGGACCTAAAACCCGACTAGATCCTAATCATCTTAATCAACATAGGATAGGGTTTAAAATCGAGGCTCACAAACTCCCATCGTATTTTATAGTGTATCGGGTTACTGTCGGGAACCGCTCACTGGGCACTCGTTGACAGGTTGTAACGGTAACTATTCATAACGGGCAGTGGTCGTGACCGTTGTTTTGTGAGCTTTGGGATTTCTATCTGTTACACCTCCTAATCTATTCCCACTTTGTAAAGTAGTTGGTGTATCTGTTTCAAGTAGGCGTTTGATATAACAATTATGCTTTAAACCATGCAAAGACTACTTAACGACATGTTTTAGACATTACTTGCCTGTCGTTGACCGGTCCTGAGGGTTGAAAGACATCTTATTCTTGGTTAATGAATATCATGCCAAGATCATGAATAATCTTATTGAAATGTATTTCAACTGAACTAATTCCTTCTCACAACAATTTCTAAGAAAATGATTCCTTATATCAATGTGTTTAGTACGTGAGTGATGCACTGGATTTTTGGAAATGGATATAGCACTAGTATTGTCACACATGATAGGTAATATACCTTTTTTGACACCATAGTCGCCAATTTGTTGTTTAAGCCATAGGAGTTGTGCACGACAGCTTGCCGCGGCTATGTATTCTGATTTAGCAGTTGAGATTGCAACACTTTGTTGTTTCTTGGATCCCCATGCGATCAAGCATGGACCAATGAAGAAAGTTGTCCCTGACGTGCTCTTCCTATCGGTTATGGATCCATCATAGTCTGCATCTGAATGTCCTAAAATAGCACAGTTAGTGAACTTAGGGTAGAATAGTCCAAGATTCATGGATCCCTTGAGATATCATAGAATCCTCTTTACTTCTGTAAGGTGGCTTTCGCTAGGATCAGCTTGAAACCTGACACATAGACAAACACTATATAATGTCAGCTCTACTAGCAGTCAAATATAGTAGTGATCCAATCATTTTCCTGTACAACCGTTGATCGACCGGTCGGTCACCTGTCATGATACCCATTTTAGTACCAATTGCCATTGGAGTGGCAGATGGTTTGCATGTCTCCATACCAAATCTCTTTAGCAAATCTTTAATGTACTTTTGTTGTGATATGATTGTTCCCTCATCGTTTTGTTTGACTTGAAGTTCTAGAAAGAACTTTAGTTCTCCTAAATCACTCATCTCAAATTCTTTCTTCATCAATGTTTCGAACTTCTTGCAGTATATTTCATTTGAATATCCAAAGATTATGTCATCAACATACACTTGTACTATCAAGAAATCTTTTCTATTACTATGCATAAATAGGGTTTGGTCAACTTTACCTCTTGTGAAGTCATTATCCAATTTATATGAGGATAGACGATCATACCATGATCGTGGAGCTTGTTTGACCCATAGAGAGCTTTGTTGAGCTTGAGGACCATGCTCTTACCATCTTGTGTTCCACGTATACCTCCTCCTTGACATATCCATTTAGAAATGCGCATTTGATGTCTAGTTGAAAGAGTCTTATAACCTTGTATGCAGCAAATGCTATGAGTAGGTGAATAGATTCCATTCTTGCCACATGAGAAAATGTTTCTAAAAAGTATATTCCATCTTGTTGATGATATCCCTGTGCCATAAGACGAGCTTTATTTCTTATAACTTATCTCATCTCATTCAGTTTATTTTTAAAGACCCATTTTGTTCCAAGTACTTCTTGATGTGAAGGTCGAGGTACAAGGTACCAAACCTTACATCTGTCAAACTTATTCAGTTCTTCTTGCATTGTTTTTATCCAGTTTTGAGTCTTGGAGTGCATCTTTAATGTTTTTGGGTTCAATAGATGAAACTGTAGTTGAGAAGGCGAGGAGATCTCGTGCTTGTGACCTTGTTTGAACTCCTTTGAAGATGTCAGAAATGACATTCTCTAGAGGATGGTTCTTATACAAGACTCGAGAATGATGAATCGTTGTTGGTGATAGAGAATTGTTGATTGTTTCTTCACCATCTTCTTCGTGACCAGGTTGTTGAACTGTCGCTGGCTGGTCGGGCATCAGTTCTTCAGCTGGAAACTCATCTTTGTTGTTTTCTTTGTGGTCTTGTCTGGTCAAATCAAATCCATATGCTTCTTCTTGATCAGCTCCTTTGATTGCGTGAGGTTCAACTTCATCAAACACCACATGCACACTTTCTTCTACTCTTGAAGTTGTTTTTTTGAAGACTTTGTATGCTCTACTTCTTTTAGAGTACCCAAGGAATATTGCTAGGTCACTTCTGGCATCGAACTTCCCTAGGGAGTTCTTTCCATTGTTATGAACGTAACATTTACATCCAAATATTCTGAAGTGACTAATGTTTAGTTTTCTTCCTTTGAGCAACTCATAGGGGGTTTTGTTGAGGATTGGGCGAGCAAGTGTTCGATGTGATGTAGCACGCGGTTGCCACAGCTTCTGCCCAAAAGACATATGGGAGACCGCTCCCTAGCAGCATGGCTCGTACTATTTCTTGTAATGTTCTGTTTTTGTGCTCATCTACCCCATTATGTTGAGGTGTCATAGGTGCTGAGAATGTGTGATTAATTCCTAGTTTGTCACACATCTCCATGAAGTTTTGATTCTCAAATTCAGAACCATCATCTGATTGTAGAGCCTTGATTTTGAGATTTAGTTGAATATGTACTTGTCCTACAAATACTTAAAATTTCTCAAAGAATTCATCCGTGGAATTAGTAAAGATTGTCCACACAAAACATGAGTAATCATCAGCAATAACAAATATAATCCAGTTTCCTCCATAACTTTTGATTCTCATTGGTCTGCATAGATCTATGTGGAGTAGTTCAAGTGGTATGGACGTACTCACAATGGTTTTTGACTTGAAGAAGGTCTTAGTTTGTTTACTTCTCACACAAGCATCACAAGGATTGGTCTCAGTTTTCTTAATCTCAGGAAGACCTCTGACCAACTGATTTTTGACTAATTTTATTAGCCATAATATGCTAACATGCCCTAGTCTTTTGTGCCATAATTTAGAGTCATCTATTGATGAAGTTAGGCATGGAAGATTCAAACTGTCAATATCGTCTAGACTCCTTATATACACATTTCTCCACCTCTTTCCTCTTAACATTTCTTTTCCATCACTCAGACTTATTATACTACAATGTGTTGAATAGAAATGAGTTGAGTTTCCTTTGTCACAAATTTGAGATACACTAAGCAAATTAAATTTAAACCTGTCAACTTGGTTGACATTATCAATAACATAATTAGATGAAAAACCAACCTTACCTACACTGATGATTTTACCTTTTTGATTGTCGCCAAAGGAAACGGTTCCTTGGCCTCCTGGTTCAAGTGAGAAGAACTTCCATTTGTCTCATGTCATGTGTTTTGAGCACCCGTTGTCGATGTACTAGCAGGGATCCTTTCTCACTTGATTCTACACTTTGTAGACACCAAAAATTCTCACCCCATAAAGTAAATTTCAAAATAATAAATGAAATAAGAGGGGCCGTCACCTTTCTTTTCAAAACATATTACCCTGCGTTCCAAAACGAAACCATCATTTCATGACAAAGTTTTTAAACCAATTTCCAAAGCATTTTAGAAAAACATAATTTTTTCGAAAACGAATTTCCAATGACAAATACTGTTTGAAACCCAGCCATTTTGTTTTATTTACTTATCTTATTATTTTATATATTCTATTTTTTATTACTCATTTATTTATCTATCCAATTTTTTTATTATTATTATTTTCACTTACTTTATCCCATGTATTGTAATTTCTAACTATTTCCTATCATGTTCTCTTCTTTTTTTTATCATCATCATTTTAGTACTATTTCATTATTTTATGTACATGATTTTAATTAGCACTTTATGTTTGTTACTATTAATACTACTTTGTTTATTCTATCTCATTCACTACTACTGACACATATCTAATTCAATTTCCTTTTTTATTGCGTTTGTTCATATTTTCGCAATTGTTGTACTAGACTATTTCATGTACTTCATATTGTGTTAATTCATTTGTTTTACATATTGTTATGTTTTAAACATTAATAATTATATGCCATAGTTTCATACCTCTTAGAAAGGAAACAATTCATTTTATCGGATTAAACTCCTTCATCATTGTATATTTCCATTTAAAACAACAACATTTTTGAGACATCATCCAGTTCGAATTTGATGTTTAGTCTTATTTCCTACATGTATGTATTGGATTTTGTTATAGCTCACTCGGTTAGAGTGTCTACTTAGGAATCCATAGACCCGGGGTTTGAATCTGACCAACGACTGGGCGCATTCTTTTTTCTTTCCCGCCTACTAGAGATCTCTTTTCTTCTGTCGTATGCTAATATACTGAAAGTTATTGTAGCGTAGCTGGTTAGAGTTGTTGGGGAGGGAGCAAGAACCTCGAGTTTGATTCTCAGAACTAGCAACACTTTTTTTTGTTTCACTAAGCTAGTCAATCGAGGTCTTATGGCTTGCCCTGTGCCAAGCACAGCCCACCTCGCTTTGGGTCCGATTTTTAGGCCCCAATACTCCAAAATAGAGCCCATATTTTTCTAATTAGCCCATGTAAAAATCAGCTGATTTTTCTTACAAAGCCCTAGCATCTCTATTATAAAAGACATTCAAAAACATTACAGTGGGACAGATTTTTCTGGGGATCAGCCACCAACTCCCGATATATTTTAGAGAATTCTTACGTTGTCAACTCTAGTTCTTCGACTTCCCCATGCAAAAAACTCGTTCCGGCCTAGAACCACTAACGCCCATCTTCTTCTTCCTCTGGAACTCGAATCAGTAGAAACTAAAAAAAACTTCAAAGAAAATGCTCCATCATCTTCGAAATCTTCTCCCTCTTTCAAATCGCCACCTCACGCCTCTGAACTTCCTCTTTCACCAAAACCCACCACACTTTTGATAAACTTCCATCCTCTGCAAATCGTCGGAAACTATCTGATTCTCTTCTCGTGTCGATTTTGATTGGTTTCGGGTAACAACAGAGTAAGTTTGGCGCTCTTGATTTTTATTTCCTTTTCACTTCGGAACGATTTCGAGTTCTCTAGCTTCCTTTTTCACTCCGTTTTGCCTTCTCCCTTTCTCTTTCGGTATTGTCTATTGATGGATGAACTCCTTAACCAGTATGGGTTTTAGGGTTCACGGGGTCGAATAAGATCGACACTCGGTTATACACCTTTAGACTATGGCTGTATTTCGACGTACTCTCTTTCGGAGTTCCACAACTTGCTTTATTTTAGATATTTCAAGCCTGCTTTGGTATTCTTGTATTAACTTCGTTTATTTCATGCTATTTATCTTGTTTAAATTTTACTGCTCTCTTATTATGCTTTAACATTTTTTTGTTCTCTGGGTTTCGTCCGACGGGAATTTACTTCGACCTCCAAAGCGAATTACCATTTTGTTTACTGAGATCTGTTCACGCTTTTGTATTGGTTATGCTTGGACCACTATTGTGATGGTGAGGAAGTCAGTGTTGTGCGGGATGTTTGTTCTAAAGTAACCCCTATCTGTATGGTGTCTATTATTGTCAAAGAAAACTGACCTACGGGAGCAACCAACCCTTGGGGAATGTCTGTTTATTCGGAGAAACATTTCTGAGCCCTTTGCTTGAAACAGATCCACGACCACCATGAAGATCACCATTGTGTTTGAGTTCCTATTAATCTCTAGTACCTCTGTTTCTTTCTTTCTCTTTTTTCTCTTTGAATGACCATTTACAATCTAGGAGTTAACATTGAATTTAACTGTGTGTTTTGTGCCAGTTGTGCTAATCTTCCTGCAGGAAATCACATTACATGTTCATTTCTGTATACGTCTTTTTGAATTTTAGACGTTCCTTCACGAGAACCATTCTCGAAACTTCAGTTTTACACCACATAAGTTCTATTATTCTTCCTTGTTGATATTGATCGATTCCGAGTCGGGTTTGAGTTTGATTCAAGGCTACACTGTAACATTAAATTGTTTAGTATGTTCTCTATTAGTTGCCATCGAGGTAGTTCCCCGTCAATTTTGATGTCATCAAAGTTTACATGTGAAGTCACCTTCATAATGAGATGCGGTTTTTTTTAGTTTGAGCATAATATTTACTGTGGTTCTGTCTACTTTGGCAATTGCTCTTACGAATACCCCTTAATGTCTGAGCCAGTTTCAAATCAAAGATTGTGGTTCTGTTTAATTTGGCCTTGGCTTGCCATCCGTTCTAGATTTTAGTCACCATTACTACTTGTGTCCATTGGTTTTGGAGTTGATTCACATCTGTTCTGTCAGGCTCAAAATTTATCTTCCTCTGTCAAAATTTTTGTGAGACACTGGTAATCAGTTGAGAAAAATCTGATGGTTTGAGTTTGTCACTACACTACTCTAGTCCATTCTGATGTGATGACAGAATGCGTTTGACTGCTTTTGGCTTAATCTTAGCATAATGATCCGGCAAACGTGCCATTAACAAGTCTGTTTCTCCTGTGTAGAAATATAAAGTGTACAGACAGTCGGCAAGCATCCCTTATCCAATCTCTTCCTTCCTTTTCTTTTATATTCGATTAATATTTGTCTGCTAAATTCCCAGCTAACTTTTGGATTCATTTTTCTATTTTGGTGTATCCTTTTATTTTGTTTACAGAAAGAAATTGCTCTTCCTCCGGGTACTGTCATCTGAACCAAGCAACTCATAAACTCGTGGTGTTTAATATGTATTCTTGAAATGGAATTTGAGTGCATTTTTGCCTGCTAGCCATCTTCCTCTTTGTAAACCCTGTTGTATATGTATATTTGTGTTTTGTTTGAGTATACACGAGCAGGCTCCCCATGTATTCCTACATGTTCTAAGCTTGTTCTACCTGTGTTTTATTTATGACCTTGCAGTGGGTTCAGACCATGTCTTAGAAGAACCTGTCTATAGTAAGACTAAAAGGCTCGAATGGGAAAAATTAGAATTGTGTATTTAGTCTCTGATTTTAGCTTTCCGATATAGATTGTTCAAGAAGTTTTGTTTTCTCTTCTTTGGTTATATTCTGTACAGTTTAACACTGGATTTGGAGGACATAGATTTAGTTTAATTGGCTTCTCCACATGTTCTGGTTATGAGATTCAAATAAGAAGTGGGAACCATTTATGCGGGATGTGAGCAATTGAGAGGAAATCAAAAGTAGGAGCATATAGATAGTCAAGTTAGATTTTTGCCCTTTCCTTAGCTTACAAATTCTACTTTAAAAAAAAGAGTGATGAACTCACAAACTACTGAAATACCCCTAAATTAATTTAAATTAATTTAGGGGATTTCTTTTATTAAACCTTTAATAATACTATTAAGTATTAAATTATTATATGGAATTATGAATATTAAATTAGTATAAGGAATTATGAATATTAAATTATTGTATGGAATTATGAGTATTAATATATGGAATTATGAAAATTAATTTAGGGGATTCCTCCTATTTAACTCTAAGGAATACAATTTAATATTTAATTATTATATATTATTATATAG
Organism: Limonium bicolor; assembly: GCA_023374045.1. Taxonomy (NCBI): domain Eukaryota; kingdom Viridiplantae; phylum Streptophyta; class Magnoliopsida; order Caryophyllales; family Plumbaginaceae; genus Limonium; species Limonium bicolor. Next base: position 102,975,496 of record CM041778.1, read on the forward strand.
TATTATGAATTTAATAATAAGATTTATAAGTCAATAAATCTTGGGAAGATTTATAAACACTCCAACTATGTTATAAAGATTTTAGGAAGTGTTGGAACATTGTTTTGAAACATAAAAGTCAATATAAAATTCTAGATACCCTAAAGCCTTTTAAGCCTTGCAAGGGTTGACTTTTTGGGAATGGTCAAACCAGCCCATGAAACCTATACCAATAAATAGGTTATGGAAAACCATGAAGATCGATAAAAAGAACGTCAAAAACGGATCATCCTAGCCAAAGTTATGCTAGATTGAAGTTTAGAGTCAAAATTTTGAAATATGCCACGTGTCACACTGTCACGGGTCGCCAACACTTAGCCGTTTTATCTCCTATATTTCCGGTAACAGAAATCAGATTTTGCCCTATCTTGTGACCTTCATAACTTTCTGCTCGTTTGGAATTTTTGAGTGCCGTCTTTTGTATTCTCTTCTCCTTAATCTCCTCTTTCCAACCATGACTCACACATCTTCTAACTCATCCTACAGGGACGGGAATATTGATCCAAAGTTGCCACCTTGCGAGTTCGTAACCCAGAATTTTGGTTTTCTCTGAAATCAGGTAAACTTCGTCTTGCCATAACTTCTTCGCTTCTCAGTCAAATTTCGTGTTCTTTAGCTCGTTTTGAAGAGATTTAACCCCTCTACAACTTTCATGTTGATGACTAAGGCTGATTAGTAATAGTTTGGAAGCGATAGTCGTCTAAAGTTCCCTACTCGATCACGTCGGGTTTTTGCCCAGAATTCTTCCAGAAACGACATGGTAACCTCAGGTCTTTGTGGATCTGTAACTTTCTCCCTAGCTATTCGTTTTCCATGATTCTTCCACAAATGTTTAGAGTTACATGTATACTTTAAAATGACGTAGGTTTTATGGATTGAATCTCACTCAACTAGCACGAGTTGATCCGTGAAGTAGGCTACTTGAACTGCTCATAAAATAATGACTTTTCTGGAAATCGAATTCGATTTTGCTTGCGGGCGCTTCTCTGGAAAGTTTCTGATCAATTCCTCCAACAATGTTGTTCGATTTGTCATTCTAGAACTAACCCCCAACCAATTTAACCTATAGTGCATCATACAGAGAGAATTTGTGGAAATTCGAATTTCTAAACCGTATGAACCCTAACCTCGAAATTGAATTCGAAAACCATTGAATACTGCATTATAATTGGGGAAATCGGTGTCATTAGAACCGTAATTTAATTTCGAAACCATAGAAACAAGAATCACTCAATTTGGTTCTGTAGATTGTGAGATAATGTCAATTTAGTACTCGACTAGGTAGAGGAGGTTGCTGATGAACTTGGCTTTCAGCAGCCGTCCGATCGTAGTTATAAGAAATGGACGGCTGAGATTAGATCGTTTCAAATTAAGAGTATAAGTTTTTATTATGATTTCAGAAATAAACCCTAACTTGTTGAATTAATTTAAATACCTTCCCGAAGGTATTTTGACTTGAAATGTTAACCATAGATTCCTTATTAAATCTAGTTTATTTTGATGTAAATTATTATGGTTTTGGAGTTTTTAAACATAAGTTATGATTTTTTCAAGTTACGGGTTTTCTGGAATTATTTGGCTAAATTAAAAAGATATTTTTGTGAAATAAAAATTTTAGAATATGTATAAAATGTTATAGTTACTGTATATTAAATTTGGGAATTTTTGGGCAATGGTAAAAGGTTTTAAAAATTGTGTTTATGAGTTTTTCATAAGAATAACTTATAATATATGGTTTTTAATGTAACCAAAAATTAAAGTATGGTTTGTTAATAAACTTTTTAAGCTGGGAAAATATGGAACACTAAATTAAAATTTTATAACAGTAAGTTTATAAATGTTTAGGTATTAGTTTTTAATAGAAGTGAAATTATTTACATATATGTATATATACATATTTAAGTAGAAACTTATGTAAATCAAGGAATATAATTATTTTTTTACGTTTTATTTATTATACTATATGGGAGTTAATATTTTTAATTAAACTAAGGAATAAATATATATATTTTTACGCATATATAAAAAGGGAATAAAATTAGTAATTTAGAGTAAAGCAAGGAACTAATGAATTAACACTTATAATAACTAGATATTATAAGAGCTAGAATCCTAAGATTAGTAAAAGAAATACTTTATGAAACATACTTGGAATACAGTTAAAGGTTGTAGTAATAGGATAGTTTAAATATAATAAGTTACATAGGGGATGTCTTAGTTAAATTCTAATACAGGTATACGTATGTATGTATTAAATAAATAAAGGGAAACACTTTATTTATTAAACCGTATATAGGTTCTAGTTATGCCTAAAAGTTATTAAACATAATTAAATACAATAAAACTACATGAATAATGTTTTGAACAAATCCTAGTATATATAAATATACACACATTAAACATAAATAAAATTAAATACCTTATAGGAAATATAATACGAAGGAATTAATAAGTTAAACTAAACCTCTACATAATACTAATAGGAGAATATTATATGAGGTGGTATTAAATTATAGTTATGTATTAGCCTTAAAGAGTTACATTTGAATTTCCAAGGTTTATATATAAACCATATTAAAATACATGTATAGTATTATTTGTCAATGATCAGAATGTAAAACTAAAATTGGGATTAAGTAATTAATAAGTTAAAACTTAGGAAAAATTGTGATTGGATTACATAAAATGTTGCACAAATAGATCTTATTCTATAATTAATGATAAACAAATGTAATACGTTTACATCTAAATATTCTTAATATATAAACCATAATAAAATAAGTAAAATACTTTTACATCTAAGTGTGAGGTGGATTAGTAAGTCTAGATTTAATCATTTCTTAACATTTATGGTATTGAAATATAACTTAATGTTTTAAGATAGAATCATTAAAAGGATTATGATATAATCTATATTAAACGATGATTTGGAAATTATCTAAATAATTATCCTTAAGTTTCTTAGAATTAGATAAGCCATATAAAATACATTTATTACCAATATTCAGGATGTGAGTTTACAGTTAAGTGAGGTATTTAGTAGTGAGAATTTATAGAAAGGTTTATAAATAGGAATTTGATACTTAAAACCTTTGAACCTTTTATTAGATAAAACTAAGTTACATAAGATATTATATTGATATACTTTACGGTAATGGGAAGTAATGATAGGTTATTTGAATATAAAATATGGGAATTTTCATAGTAGATTATCTTATTAAATAATTAACAATTTCCCTTACGAACCCGAATTTGATTCTTTGATAAATTCTACTCTATGTAGATATATTGTCCATCCTAAATACAATAAAGAAAATTTATTTATTAGGTTATTCCTTTGAAACCTTAGGTTTTGTAAAACAATTTAAAACGTATTTAAGGCTTAAGTTTATTGAAGTTTAGTACAAAAGGATTATACATAGTCTATAGAGAGAATGTGTGTAAAAATAAAACATTTAGGAGATTAAAGGTAAGTAAGGATACATAAAAGGTTATATTTAAACACCTTATTATATAGGTAATAATTAAGCAAATAATGTACCTTGTGAATACTAAATGTAAGAGTTCGATAAGTCTAAGTTAACTATAATATAGTTGTTTCAAGATTAAAAGTAATTTAACATCTTATGACAAAGTTATTAGATGGTTGTAATAAAAAGTCTTTCTGAACTAAAGATAAGATAAATGAGTTAGTAACTCAATTAGGTTATAATAAAATGTGTCTACAACACTATGGTTCCAATGTACAAGATGTAGATCTTAATTAAGTTAAGGGGAAGACTTAATCTCAATTGATTATCTAGTAGGTATTGTTTAATTACATAATCTTTACATTGTGAGATAATAGTATAGTATTCTGAGATCAGTCCATCATAGGTCATAATACAATGTTTATTCTAAATTAAGAATAAAGGTATTGCGCTTAAGATTATTATTGAAATTCTTAGATTTAATTATATAATATAAACACATTTATGTTATAAAGGTCTCAAAAGTCTTGAATGTGAGGATTGTGGTTAAATATGAATAAAGTGGATAGGAGTGGACAGTTAGCAGGTGTTAATAAAATACATTCCTTGATCCTACAACCTTGGGCTATACAACCTTCTAAAATAAGTCAAAGGTTATACATAACATTTAAGCGAGGGCTTATAAGATAATTGAGATTTGGAAATAAGAGAGAGGAATTTATTTAAGTTTTACCTAGGGTACGGGTTATTGATAGTAAGTTATCTTCAATGTTCCTCAGAGAATTGTTGAATGTTTGCACGAGTTTACTAGAACTGCTACAGCGTTGGCCAGGTACGATTTCTCGTACTCAGATACTTTTGCTAATGGGCTTTGTGGAATGTTTTGGAAAATGCTAACTGAGCTTGAATGGATTTCAAAAGGAAACTATGTGTATGACTAACTCGGCTTGTGTGACTAACTGAGCCATGGATGTGAAACTTACTTGGGTATTGGTTCCTTCTATTTGGTTGTTCCATTAGACATTGACTGCTTAGGGTTTACGCTTCTGCACTCTGTAGGACTGAGTGTTTGGTATTGCTCTGGGTAGTTAGTGATCTGGTGGGAATTTGGAAAAGATCAATTTTGGTAAATCCTTCTTTTGACTCTGGATATCGTTTCATCCATGAGCTGGTTCTTGAGGTTTCGACGTGCGCGCGTCTTCAATGGTAACAGCAGGGGGCTGTATATCCCTCGCCCATAGGGGCATTGATATTTAACAGTAGGGGGCTGTATATCCCTGCCCATAGGGGCATTGATATTTAACAGTAGGGGGTTGTATATCCCTCGCCCATAGGGGCATTGATATTTAACAGCAGGGGGCTGTATATCCCTCGTCCACCAGGACATTTTTAATCTGACAGCAGGGGGCTGTATATCCCTCATCCATACGGACATTTATATCTGGCGGGGGGGCCATCTCTCCCAATTGGTATTATTCCACTCTTGAGTTATGGTTCTTGGATCTATCTTATTATTCCTAGTCCTTTGTGACTATCCGAGTCTTCCTACTCCTAACGGGAATTGGGTTTAACTAAGGCAATGGATGTTCACTAACACATGATGTGGTTTTGTTTCACTAACTTTACTTTTCTATTTATCTTTATCCTTAACTTGTTATCTTTGGCTTGGTGATTTTAAAGTGCCTTATTTCCCTGTTTTACTTTCAAAAGTTAAATTTTAAGTTACTGTTATTTGAAGAGTTATGTTTTAAAGATTGTTTTGGAGAATTGTACCAGTTCCATTCCAGGGAACTGACTCACCCCTCCCGGGGTGGGCTGCTTGGTTTCATCTTGCAGGTACAAATTGATTTACAGGTGGCCACGAAGAGCATGAGTGAGTGGGATGGGATTAGGTTTATGGAGAGTGAATGTATTTTATTATTGTTATGTTATGTTAAGTTTTCTCGAAGTTCAGACCGTAACTTAGTTAATGGTAATGGTTGTAATTGGTGAGGTTGGTACCGGGTGTTTGGAGCCCGATGGTCTGTAGCACCTTTGGTTTATTTTCCGCTGTTGTTTTATTATTATAGGGGTGTTACAGATGCGACAATTCAGCTTAGGCCTGTTTCTGTTTGAATTAGTAACCATATGCCTTAATTTCTTCTGCCTGAAACTTGCACGTAAAGGTCGTACAATGGAAGTGAATTGAGCTGATTCGATTAACGATAGAGGTTAGTAGCATTAGGCTCCAAAACCTGTTCATCTAGGAAAAGTTTCCACCTAGCTGTAGACAGCAAAAATAGAACCAATCCTGTTGAAATTCGATTTGCTTTCTTTGTGATGTTGACTTGTTATCCCTCATATGGTTTTCTCTTTGGATTATTCCTACACTATACATGCACATGCTTTATATCTAGCTTTGTTGCAATTCTTTAATTCATTGCTCTTTTTCTGTTCATTGTTTAAACCCTAGATTGCCTTCTAGGTTACCCAATTATGAAGCTTGGAGGGTACCCCACAGCTAGCTCATTTCTATTTGCTTTGTGAGGACTCATACCCCCCAAACTTTGAGGATCTATTTTAAGCCTTTGAAGGTACCCCACAGCTAGCTCATTTCTTTGCTTTGTGGGGAATAATACCTTCCACACTTTTAAAGCCTATCCCAAACCACCCCCAAATTTCATTAAAAAAACTTAAACCCAAAAAAAGGGAAATAAAATTCAAATCTAAAATCAAATCTGATTTCAAAGTCCAATTTCAATTCAAAGCCCATTTCAAGGCCCAATTTGAAGCAAAAATCAATAAGGCCTGAATGGATCCAAATTAGAACTCAAGTTTGGCCCAAATCAAATGAGGCCCATCTTTGACCCATTTCTAAAATTCCCTAAGCCCAAACCATTTCAAATCTAATTCCAAGGCCCATCAGGCCCAAAAACCCAAAAACAATCTTCATCCCACAAATGAAAAAAACCCCTCAGCCCAAATTGAAAATCTCACTTCAATCCATAATCAAAGCACTTCTTTGGCCCAAATCCAAAATCCAAAAATTATTCCAAATAAAACCCAATTTAGGTCCAAACCCAATTCGGGCCCAAACCCAATATGGGCCCAAGCCCATTCAGCCCACTAAGCCACTCGGCCCACTAGCCCATTAAGCCCATTAAGCTCATTCAGCCAACTAAGCCTATTTGGCCCACTAAGCCCATATTGTTCGGCCCACTAAGCCCATTCGGCCCACTTAGCCCATATTGTTCAGCCCACTCGTCCCAATCAGGCCCACCGGTCCAACTTTGACCTTGACCTAACTTTGATCCGGTCAAACTTTAACCAACCAAACTTTGACCAAGACCCAAACTTTGACCAAGACCCGAACTTTGACCAACCTAAACTTTGACCAAGACTCGAACTTGTTTATCCCAAACTTTGACTTTGACCTGAACTTTGACCTGGCCTGTTTTCCAATCCCGGCCCAATTTCAATTCAAGCCTAGTTTAAACCCAATCTTTTCAATCCAAACCCAAATTTAATCCATCCAATTCAAACTCAATTTGTAAATTCCATTCAAACTCCAAAATCCAAAAATCCCCTTTCTTAAATTTCAAAAAATCATTTTATTTAAACTTCATCAAGTTTTCAAAAGAAACCATTTTGTATAATTTTAAAGGAAAAACTTTTCTCACATCACAAAAAACTCTTCTCAAAACGCAGAAAGAAAGTTCTTCTCACATATACAGAAATTTTTCTCCTAAAACATTTCTCAAAATCAGTGTTTCTTCATCGAGAATTCCGAACAACTTTAGAAGTTTTCTAACTTAGTTTTCAAACCCAAAATAAATCGTTTTTGGGGAACAAGAAATGTTTAACCCTTTTAAAACATTTTCTTCCTAGTTAGACATCACTTGTTCCTTTCCACAATAATCTGAGGCAGGGCACTGGGGCAGTAACATCCTTTGTCGCAGTCTGGATTTCTATAGGCGGGGCAGGGGTGACAAACCTCCCCCAATTGCAGCCTAGATTTTTACAAGGCGGGGTAATAGGGACGTAACTGCCTTCCTAGTTGCAGCCGGTATTTTAGAATCGTCTAACTCCCTTCCACTTGATTCAATGTTTTCGGTTTTTAACGTTTTTAAACCCGGGAGTTAGAGATGTTATTAGGGTTTGACCGAGAGTATCTCATTCATGATACTTCTCTCTAAATCCTATATTTCGACATAAATTCATTGCCCCATCTTTTGAGCCTCAGCACTTACCATTAATTAAGTGTCGCGCTCGAGGGGTACATAGGGTGTTCCCTCGGGATCACCCGCCCATTCACAACAAAATGATTTTCCTCAACCAATTTTAAACCTCAAACCCGAAAACCTTGGATCAACCCGAGACATCTATCCAAACATCAATTGCCTCACACTCAAATCATTATCCAAACTCAAATCATCTCATGAATCCTAACTTCTTCCAAACTTCTAAAAGTCTCATAGAACTGAGCGTCGTACAGACTCGAACACCTCAATCTCTCCACCATTTTAAGATTCAAGTGTCTCACAGACCCGAGCGTCTCATAGACCTTGATATCCCATTACTCCCACTACCGAACATCCCAAACGTCTCATAGACCCGAGCGTCTCACAGACTAACACCTCAAAAACCTTCAAAACCCTAAAATCTCAACAGGGAGTTGAGTACGTAGGCAACCCACACAGGGTGCAACCCCACATCAATCAAAATGCCCTTTTGCACTTAGCCATCTCATCACCAAACAACCTCAAGCACTTCCAACCCTCGATTACCTCAAAAAACTCAACCATCCTAAAGGCCCTGAACTACGTAAGGTCTGATCTCACAGCAGGAGTTGAGTACGTAGGCAGCCCATCTAGGGTGCGACCCAGTTTCAATAAAAAACCCTCTTCTCACTCTAAGGCGTTCTTCATACCTCTCAAAACACTCAAGCCTTCTTCGGCTCTATAAATTTCAAGCCATCAGACTCCAAGTCTTGTCTATTCTCTCAACCTTAGACTTTTCTCAATCTTCATTCTATAATCCGAATTCGTTAATTCATCTTCTTGGCGCTAGCTTGGCAGAAAAGCTCACCTCATCTACTCTCTTTCTCTCTTTATCCTAACCCTATCCTTGTGGCTCTTTGAAATGAATCTTTCTAAAAAAGGTTTTAAAAGAAGGCAATCCCGACAATTGGAGACTGAGGTTTCCTCGGGCACCAATCCAAAGTCGTGGTCATTGTCACTTCTAAGGGGTGTAATCCAGTGCGAACCCACAATAGAATCTCTGATCTGACCAGATAATTTATATCCATAGGCAACAAATTCATAGTCAACCAACGATTCTTAGAACCCTCCTTCCCTTCCTTCCTAGTATATTAGGTCAAACTAGGTGGCGACTCTAGTCAATCCGTACTTAGGGCATAAGTCCGCATGGAGCCCATTGAGAGCGGGTGTAGTGCCCACTAGCATTCCCCTTATGCTTTTTGGGAAAGATGGACGATAGAGTAGGTATTTGAGGGTTGCCATAATAAGGAGTTTTCACCTTCCACAGAATGGCATTTTTTAGGATCTAGGCTTCTCAATCAGACCATATTTAGATAGACCCCCCTCATACCGCAAAAATCACCCTCACACACTTCACAAGTTAGTTGTGGGATTAGGGTCCCAAAGATATTTGGGCCATTATCACCAAAAATCTATGTTCTATGATCCTTATTTATCACCCATTTTAATCTAGTTTTTTAGTTCAAATGTCGCATAAATCGTGTTCTAGGACATCTAGAGATAGGTGACCAGGTTGTCGGCAAAGGTGATAGACTCCTCGTCTATGGGTGCCTGATAGGTACCCGACCGATCGTCTTCCGTTCCATTTGGATGTTCTAGCAATTTTCTCTAATCCTGCGCATTTTTTTTAGAGAAGCTAGATCTTTCTTCTTTTTGCTAAGAGCAAATACTAATTCACCTATTTCAGGTTGTTTTCCCATCTTTAACCTTTCATGAGCAGCAAGTATTTTATAGTAGTCATTTTGCAATTTTCTCAACGCATCGTTGAGTTTTACTACATTGTTCTTATCTTAGTTGTTTTTTAGATCTTCAATTTCATTTGAATACTCTTTACTTTCAGTTTCAAGTACTTCCAATTGATCAACCAAAATGAGAGAGAGTTTTCTAAGCCCTGGAAGTTCAGCTTTCTGAATCTTCCTTCAAAGTTGAGAGTAATTTACCTCAGTTAGATTTTCTTCTTCGTCGGATTCCGATGTCTTCTCTTCTTAAGCCATTAAGCATGTGTCCTTAATGCAGAGATGAGCCTTTTCATCTCCTGACTGGTCGATATCTATGGTTTGATCGTCATCACTGAGCTCTGAGTCTCCACATGCAGCGACGAAGGCTTCTTTCCTTGGTTTCCCGTTGATAGGCTTTCAGACAAGTCTCATGATTCGATTGTTGTCCTCTCGGGGTCGTTGTGAACAGTCCTTGATGTGATGTCCCCGTTTTGAAGATCCAAAGCATTTGTCTTTGCTTCTCTTTTGGAGATCATCAGATTCCTTGGAATCTTTCCCTCTTCTCATGTTGTTTCTAACGAATTTCCTGAAGTACCTTTTGGCATACAGGACCATTTCATCGTCATCTTCTTCTGATCCAGATTTCTCATTTTCAGCTACCTGTAGGGCTATGCCCTTGCCTTTTTCCTTGTTGTAGCTTGAGTTCAAACGTTATCGGTAATCCCAACATGTCAACTAGGGACATTTTTAAGAGATCATGGACTTCTTGCATAGCATTAACTTTTCTATTGAAAGAAGCAGGAAGTGATCTGAGGAATTTCCTAATCTGATCCTTATTTGAGATAGTTTTACCAAGCACATGCATCTCATTGATTAGCTTGGTGAACCTAGTGTGCATTTCAGAAATGCACTCCTTCTCTTTTTTCTTAAATAGCTTCCAATGGGTGAGTAAAAGCTCAATGCGAGTTTTCTTGATTTCATCATTACCTTCGTAGGTAACCTCCAATGTTTCCCAGATCTCTTTGGCACTTTTTATGTAACACCCCAACCGCTAATCCTATGCTTACCGTCTAATCGTCCTATTAATCCTACGAGTTCGCAGCGGAATTATTACATACTTACTACGGCGGGTGAAACAATGCCGCTAACCGCCCATACGGCTAGCTAGGCTACTAGTACTTACAGTCACGGTCTGATGAACATAACGTACCGAGCTACTAAATTGCTTACCAAAATACCACATACCAAATACTTACATCCTGGATCACCGAGTATTTAAAGTATTACTTTACATCCTTTACCACACTTCCCAAAAGAATGAGTTTCTATCTTTTGCTCATCTATACCAATTCCCTTCCATCAATATCCAAAAAGGTGTACCCCATGGTACACCGGCTAATCAAAAGTTACAGCCATGTACTACTTAGTACACCCATCGTAAATTCAATGTTTACATTCCAAAAAGAAGATAAAAGAAATGAAGCTAGATCTTCACGTCTTCATCACTCGCGGGTACCTGCGTGTAGTAAAAATGGTGCCCCAAGGGGCTTAGCAAAAGCTGCATATGGACTCCGCATATACCGCGTGCTAGCTAGGGCACGCCGACTATTTGACGTCCACTAAACATGCCATTCATTATTCATACATACATGCTCTTCATACAATATACATGCTATACAATTCATTACACAATCAAGGCAACATTACAAGTACACATCTTACTTACCTTCACAAGGTTAGCCAAATTATGCATCCGGGTTAATCGGAATGCTTTACTCTTTTACTCATTACTTACTTCTTCTTACTTACAATTACTTACTTCCTTTTTACTTCACTTACTCATTCTTACTTACTTACTTATACTCAAGTCAAGTCGTCGGGACCTCCGGCCTTGGGGACTACACCGTCCCACATCCGGGATTTACTTGACTCACCAATCCGGGATGCTACCCACTTAAGGGATTTGGGCCGCGGACCAGTTTAAGAGTCAGGAATTGGAGCCAACCTCTCTGACTCCGCATCCTCACGCGTGGCCGAAACTATATCGGACTTCTACTCATTCCAATTTAATTACCATTTTAAGTTAGGATGGTTAGCTTGTTAGGAATAAGTTAGAAGTCCAAACACAATAAATAACGGTCACGGTACAATACAACATACATACACACATTCATATCATCCATACATTTCATGAAGTATACAAACTAAGAATTAAAGAAAATATACAACATCATGCAACACTACATATTCACAAGTATGCATATTAACCCCGATTCGTACATTTATCTTATTTGGTGATCAATTAGCACACAACACACAAATCAGAGTAACCAAGATAGCATACGGGGCATGAGGAATCCATACCGTTCACCGTTGTACGTAATTCCAAACGTCCTTCGATGTCACAGATCAAGCCCTATTACATACATACAATCGAATGATCAATTTACCTATCATCAACTTAACTCCTACTTACTATGTCCTTACATTTCTTACACTTATACTTTACTTACTTTTCCTTTACTTAAGTTTCTATCTTCTTACTTAAGGGTTGCATGCTTACACACATGTACATATACATGTATGTATGGGTATACATATAGATATACATATACAATTATTATTTAAATTAAAAAAAAAAAAATTTGTCAGGACCGGACTTGCGACCGACCCTGGCAAGTCCGGTCCATTCCAGTAACTCAGGTTACGGAAATTTTTCTGGCCGACCGGACTTGCATGTCCGGTCGCAAGTCCGGTCCATTCCAGTAGGTTTCATCGGGGAATTTTTTTTTGGTCCGACCGGACTTGCATGTCCGGTCGCAAGTCCGGTCGATTCCAGTAGCATTCTGACGGGAAAATTTTCTGCTCGACCGGACTTGCAAGTCCGGTCGCAAGTCCGGTCGATTCCAGTAACATTCTGACGGGAAAATTTTCTGCTCGACCGGACTTGCAAGTCCGGTCGCAAGTCCGGTCGATTCCAGTAACATTCCCGTCTTGTAAATCTGGGCTCGACCGAACTTGCAAGTCCGGTCGCAGGTCCGGTCTGGCCCAGTATTTGCATTTTACTTTCTGTTTTCAGTCCTCTCTTTTACCCAATACTTCCCCATTGTTCCTACACTTAATCCTACATGTTTTAACACCATTTACACCTCCTAATACACCCTAGTTCATTTCCTAACTCCTTACACAATTCCATACTCATTCACTCATCTAATTTTCTAAGTTTCAACTCATACTTTCACTAGTTTGTTCCTAGTTGTCTTATGCCACAGATTTTAACACTTACTCTCCCCTTCTACATCTCCCTCTTCTAATGTCATTTCTAACACTCCTAATGCATGTAGAATACATTACTTATCCCTCTCAACTTACCCTCTATCTTCCTTAATCAAAATCTGTTACACACTCACATTATTCTCCTAGTTTTAATTCTCTAAGTGTTCTAATCCTAGGCAAATTTTGCCATAGTCTCCCCTATAATTTTATACTCTCACCACATTGTTTTACTCACATCTATATTGTCTCACCTGTTTTCAACAACCAAAACTATACAAGCTCTCAAATACAATACCAATACTAAAACACTACAAAATTCCTGCACACAAACACTAATCCCCAATCTGTTTTCAACAAGTTTTACACATCTTTTAAAGCTTCAAAATACTTATATTCTCTTACACATTATACTACTAATGCATTACCATTTTCCAATACCAATTTTCATTACTAAAAAATCTGTTACGTATACAATTACAAGACTACACAAAGGTGAGCATATTACCTTGTTATTCACAAGCTTCTTCTTTCTTTCTCCTTCTCTCCTTTCTCTCTCTCTACCGGTTTTGAGGTCTCAATCCACTAACACTACAAATTCACATACACCATTCAATACTATGAACTAACCCTAACCATTAATCAAGCTCTAATCTAGGTTTTAGGGTTTAGAAAATTTATTACCTTCCAAGAGCACAAGAGCTGTTTGGGATAGCTCAAGAACAAGGTTTCTCGCACCACCACAATGCCAAAATCGGCTGGACATACAAAGACCAAACAAGGTTTAGTCTAAATTTTCGTTTTGCCATTTAGGCTAGAAAAAGATGGAGTTTTTGAAGATATTTTTTTACCATTAGAGAACAAGAGCCTTCTAATGGTGGTGTTGAAGCTTCAAATGGGGTATACCCTCAAAATCGAAAATGCTTGTTTTTGGATTTTGGAAAGATGAAAATGTAGCTCTTGAGGAGAGGATCACAATGGTGGTGTTTTTATAATTTTTGGAAGAGTGTGGAGAGAGTTACAAAGGAAGAAGGTGAGGTTTTTGTGTTTTGTTTCAATCTTCCATGGGAACCGATGGAGGTTGAAGAAGAGAGGAAAAAGAGAGAGTGAGGGTGCTGGTCCACGTGAGGAAAAGAGAGAATGGGGTAGGAGAGAGAATTGTGAGAGAGTAATAGAGTGGGGTGAGGTTTACTTTATTGTTTTTGTTTTTAGTAAATAAGGAAGTGTGGGTGAGTGTGTGTATATATGTAGAATCGGACACACACAAAGACCAAGGGGGTTTTAAAATTCTTTTTACATTCTTGGACACATAAGTTTGTGTTAATTATATTCCTACCCCACAATTTCCCGTTTTTGACAGTTTTTACTAATTTCTCGTTTTCTTGATTTTATTGGTCCTACAGCCTCACTAATATTTATTAATGAATATTTAGTTGCCTAAAATTGTTACGAGTCTATTTGACCCGCTTAAAGACACGTTTTCCCGGTTACCTCGAAAAACGCGCTTTAAGGTTCGGTAATGTTTTTAAACCGTTTTAAAGGTCCGTTTTCTTCGGGATTTGTTCCCTAATAATTATTTACACTTAATTAAGCTTCTAAATTACTTATTAGCCTAATTAATCACTATTTTTAATTACGGGGTATTTCATTTTAGCAGAGGATATCTTGGAATATTGCTCCAGAAGTAATGTACAATGAAGAATTCTTATAGCTCGTGCATTAAATGATAACTTTTTTTATCTGATCGTTTATCATGTTGTCTACAGATATGTCTGATCATTGAGCATTTTGAAAGGTGTATTCTCCTTGAGTTATCACCCTCCACATTCTTGGATCGTCATATTTGATGTGAAATTCCATCTTGTTATTCCAGTAAGTGTAGTTTTCTCTATTGAAGAGTGGTGGTCGATTTGAGGCCGACCCTTCTTCTGATGCTAGTAGGACTGAGTGAGACATTGATCCTCTTCCAAAGTAGTTAGCTTTCTAGTAGAGACCTACTCTGATACCAATTGAAACTGACTGGTGCTCCAGATACGTCCTCGATCGGTCATGGACGTGCCGTTGAGTTTAGACAACTTTAGTAGTTTGCGTAGAGATGCAAAAATTCACAAACTGGAAACTCCTTTTCGATTGAGAATTTACACTCTAGAAATTCACTCAATCTCCCTCCGCCCAACGTATGGACTCTGGGACAGTTGTGGACTTATCACCAAAGTCCTCTACCCTTCCTGACAACAGGCCTACGGTTCCCCAACCACTCCCTAACTAGTCAGTCCACTAAACACCGAAAGTATTAAGTTGATTACACAATCTAACCACCCTCACTAACTTCCTAGCATACATACACACTCATATGCACTACGTATGACTCAGCTCATACTTCTTGTTCTTTTTCTCAAGTGTGTATCTTGCTTGTCTATTCAATACGACATGTATTGAATATATATACATAAGAAAGTTAACTTATAACAACTATACTATAATAAGCTATATACTAGGGGACGATTGCCCATTGTTCCCAGTAGACTAGCTCTGTACAAGGTAGGTTTATCTTCAACATGATGGTAGGCGCAGCCACGACATGTGTCGTTCACTGGTTGGACACGTTGTAGGTAAGAGCTCAAGTGGTTGGTTGCTCTTTGTAATGTTCACTTGCCTACCCTAGTGGCTTCATTAATGTTGCGTAATTATTGCCTCTTTATAGCTTCAGATTATGTCTTGCTATTTTGTTCATGATTGTGCATTCTTCATCCTGCCTTTTTCGTGAACTTTCACTAGCTTGTGTGTGATCGCATGTGTTGGTTTACTTGTTCTTTATTGATATATCTTGGTCTTTTGAACACTTCTGATGTTGAGAGTCATTATTGTGTTGATATAGTGTCTTGTATGTTCTAGGAGCTCTGCTTGAGCTATAAAGACAGGTGCCCAATTGGTAGGACAATAGTCATGACTAGAGTGTGCTTGCAACCTTACGTGAAATACCCGTATTAAAAATAGTGATTAATTAGGCTATAAGTAATTTAGAGCTTAATTAAGTATAAATAATTACTAGGGAACAAATCCCGAAGAAAACGGATCCTTAAAACGGATTAAATCACTATGAAATTAAAGCGCGTTTTTCGAGGCAACCGGGAAAACGTGTTCTTTAAGCGGGTCAAATAGACTGTAACAATTTTAGCCAACTAAATATTCATTAATAAATATTAGTGAAGTGTCAGAACCAATAAAATCAATAAAACGAGAGATTAGTAAAAACTGTCAAAAACGGGAAGTTGTGGGGTAGAAGTATAAATAACCAAGAGTTATGTGTCCAATTTGAAAATTAAAAAGCAAAAGTGAGTGTGTGTGTGTGCTGTGTCCGATTGGACCCTCCCCACACCTCTCTCACACACTCCTCTCTAATATACTAACAAACAAAATAATAAACCTCACTTTATTACTCTCACACTCACATTTGTAATTCTCTCTCCTATCTCCCACTCTCCCTCACGTAAGAAAGCCCCCTCACTCACTCTCTTCTTCTTCCTCTTTGCTCCATGCGATTTCCATGGTGAAAAGAAGAGAACCCACACAAAACTCCCTTCTCTCCTCTTGAAACTCTAGCAAACCTCTTCCAAAAATTATAAAAACACCACCATTGTGTTCCCCTCCTCAAGAGCTACACTTTCATCTTTCCAAAATCCAAAAACAAGCATTTTCGATTTTGAGGGTATATCCCATTTGAAGTTTCAACACCACCATTGGAGCCACCTTGGTCTCCTTGTTCTTCTAAGGTAAAAACATCTCCAAAAACTCCATCTTTTTCTAGCCTAAATGGCAAAACGAAATTTATAACTAAACCCTTGTTGTTCCTTGTTGTTCTAGCCGATTTTGGCTTGTTGGTGGAGTTGGAAACTTTGTTCTTGAGCCACTCCAAGCTCCATTTGAACCCTTGCAAGGTAATATAAATTCTAAACCCTAAAACCTAGATTAAAACTTGATTAATGGTTAGGGTTAGTATTTAGCATTGAATGGGGTATTGAAATATATTTGTGTATGGGTTGTAGTGTTAGATTTGTAGAGTTTGCAAAACCGAAAGAGAGAAGAAGGAAGAAGAGAAAGAAACCTAGAAGGAAAAACAAGGTAAGGAATGCTCACCTTTGTGTAGTCTTGTATTTGTGTATGTAACAGATTTTCTAGAATGAAAATTGGTATTATAAAACAGTAATGTATTAGTAGTAAAATGGGTAAGAGAAACTAAGCATTTGAAACCTTTGAAACATTGTAAAAACTGTTATAAAACAGATTGGGAATTGAGTGTTGAGTGCAGTGAATTGTAGTGTTGTTTTGGTGTTGATATTTGTATATGGGAGCTTGTATAGTTTTGGTTATTGTAACAGGTGAAACAAGTGTTGAAATGTGAACTAAAATGTGTGGTGAGTGTATAAAAATACAAGAGAGACTATGGCAAAATTTATCTAGAAATAGAACACTTAGAGAATTAAAACTAGGTGAATAAAGGGAGTGAGTAATAGATTTCGATTTGGATAGTTAGAGGGTAAGTTGAGAGAGCTAAGTAATGGATTCTAGATGTAGTAAGAGCGTTAGAAATGACATTAGGAGAGGGAGATGTGGAGGAGAAGTGTAAGTGTTAAAATCTGTAGCATAACATAACTAGAGAAGAAACTAGTTGAGCGTTGAGTGAAACTTGGAAAATTATGTGAGTAAATGAGTGTAGAATTGTGTAAGGAGTTAGGAAATGAACTAGGGTGTATTAGGAGGTTTAATTAATGTTATAGCATGTGGGAATAAGTGTAGGAACATTGGGGAAGTAATGGGTAAAAGAGAGGATTGAAAACAGAATTTAAAATGCAAATATGGGCCGGACCGAACTTGCGACCGGACTTGCAAGTTCGGTCGAGCCCAGACTTACAAAGACGGGTGAGCTACTGGAATCGACCGGACTGCGACCGGACTTGCAAGTTCGGTCGGACCAGAGATTTCCCCCGTCTGTAACCTACTGGAATCGACCGAACTTGCGACCGGACTTGCAAGTTCGGTCGGCCAGAAAAATTCCCATCCTGTAACCTACTGGAATCGACCGGACTTGCGACCGGACATGCAAGTTCGGTCGGCCCAGAAAATTTCCCGAGGATAGCTACTGGAATCGACCGAACTTGCGACCGGACTTGCAAGTTCGGTCGGCCCGAAGAATTTCCGTAACCTGAGCTACTGGAAGCGACCGAACTTGCGACCGGACTTGCAAGTTCGGTCGGGCCAGGAATTTTCGGTACTGGTAGCTACTGGAATGGACCGGACTTGCAAGGTCGGTCGCAAGTCCGGTCCTGACAAAAAAAAAAAAAAAAAATTTATTTTAATTTAAATAATAATTGTATATGTATATGTATATGTATACCCATACATATATGTGTATGTATATGTGTGTAAGCATGCAAACCTTAAGTAAGAAGATGGAAACTTAAGTAAAGGGGAAATAAGTAAGTAAAGTATAAGTGTAAGAAATGTAAGGACATAGTAAGTAGGAGTTAAGTTAATGATAGGTAAATTAATCATTTAATTGTATGTATATAATAGGACTTGGGTTGTGACATCGAAGGACGTTTGGAATTACGTACGACGGTGAACGGTATGGATTCCTCATGCCCCGAATGCTATCATGGCTACTCTGATTTGTGTGTTGTGTGCTAATTGATCACCAATAAAGATAAATGCACGAATCGGAGTTAATATGCCTACTTGTGATTATGTAGTGTTGTATGATGTTGTATACTCTCTTTAATTCTTAGTTTGTATAATTCATGAAATGTATGGATGGATATGAATGCTTGTATGAATGTTGCAATGTACTGTGACCGATTTATTTGTGATTGGACTTCTAACTTGTTCCTAACAAGCTAACCACTCTAACTTAAATTGGTAAATAAATTGGAATGAGTAGAAGTCCGATATAGTTTCGGCCACGCGTGAGGATGCGGAGTCACGAGAGGTTGGCTCCAATTCCTGACTCTTAAACTGGTCCGCGGCCCAAATCCCTTAAGTGGGTAGCATCCCGGATTAGTGAGTCAAGTAAATCCCGGATGTGGGACGGAGTAGTCCCCAAGGCCGGAGGTCCCGACGACTTGACTTGAGTATAAGTAAGTAAGTAAGAATGAGTAAGTAAAGTAAAAAGGAAGTAAGTAATTGTAAGTTAGAAGAAGTAAGTAATGAGTAAAAGATTAATATGCATTCCGATTAACCCGGATGCACAATTTGGCTAACCTTGTGAAGGTAAGTATTGTGAACTCTATCGTATTGTTGCCTTGAAGTGAATGATGTATTGTAATGTATGTATGATTGTATGTAAAGCATGTATGCATGAGTAATGAACAAGCATGTTTAGCGGTCGCCAATTAGTCGGCGTACCCTTGCTAGCAATCGGTATATGCGGAGTTCATGCGCAGCGTAAGCTGACCCCCTCGGGGGACCATTTTTACTACACGCAGGTACTAGAGATTGATGAAGCTGCTGAAGACTTAGTTTAATTTCTTGTCTTCTTTTTGTATGTAAACAATGAATTTGAGATCGGTGTACTGAGTAGTACATGGCTTAGATTTTTGAATAGCCGGTGTACCATGGGGTACACCTTTTTGGGATATTGTGAATGGATGGCATTGGTGTAGAGGAGTAGGATTAAACTCACTCTTTTGGAAGCTTAGAACTGGGAATGTAATTTGATGCACTCTAAATACTCGGTAATCCTTGGATGTAAGCGTATGGTATTTTGTAAATGGCTAAGTGTGATTTAGTAGCTCGGTACATATGTTCATCAGACCGTGACTGTAAGCATTAGTAGCCTTGCTAGCCGTATGGACGGTTAGCGGCATTGTTTCACCCGCCGTAGTAAGTAAGTAGTATTCTTCCGCTGCGAACTCATAGAATTAACAGGACGATTAGAAGGTAAGCATAGGATTAACGGTTGGGGTGTTACAAAAAGTGGTATCAGAGCGTAGTTACGCTCTGATGTCCAAAGTACCGAGCATAGGGAAATACCGAGTTAGGATTTCAACCACCTTGAGATGGGTACTTAGAAACCTAACTAGGAACTACCGTTGTTAACAACGGATACCCTTAACGTTCATATGAACGATACCATGTTTTAATTCCAAGACCTTTGAGTCATTATTGCGGAGCCTAATGTAACTGTTAAACATTCAGATGTCAGGAAGAGGCCGAGGCCGACCTAGAGGCGAAGCCTCAGATGGAACCGGCGCGCAGACGATAGCTGAGATCGTCGCCGCCACGGTAGCACAGATGCTACCACAAGTTATACAAGCTGTACAACAATCTCAGCAAAACCAACAAAATCAAACGGGACCAACCCCTCCCCCTCCACCCAGAGAAGCTAACTGGGTAAAAGCTTTAGCGGAACTCCGCCCTCCTTGCTTTAGGGGCGAGAGTGATCCGGCTAAGCTAGAAGCGTACATCTCCGAAATGGAGACCGCTTTTGAGACACTCGAAGCTCCTGCTGGAGTTCGAGTCAGGGTAGCCGCCTACTACTTGAAGGATGCGGCCATGGATTGGTGGAAGCTGGTCAAGCACGAGCATGTAAGCGACCCCACCTTCGATTGGGATTCCTTCGCATCTCTCCTGATCCAAGTACTATCCGGAGCATGTAAAAACGAAGAAAAGGCTAGAGCTAGACGCCTTAAAGATGACAGACAAGATGTCTGTGGATGAGTACTACCGCACCTTCACCTCTATTCTCCGTCTCCTCCCCGATCTTGGATACACCGGCCAGGTGTTGGTCGATCGCTTCTATGGCGGTCTGAGCCATCGCCTTCGGTACGGTATGGGCTATACCAGATTTACCTCCCTTCAGGAGTGTTATCACGCGGCCTCCGCGTCGAGATCACTTGCCAGTTAAGGGATGAGGAAACCGCGCTGAAGCGCAAGGCTAACAACAAAAACACCAGCACCGAGGAGCAGAACCAGGGTAAAGCTGGAAGAAGAAGAAAGGGAACTTCTTTTCTCAGAAGAAGTCCCCAAGTGAGAGCAGTGCCCATGCTGAGCAGGGCAAACCAGCTGAGCTTCTTCAGCTTGGTTATTCTGCACCGGTGGCAGCTAAGCCACTGAGATCACACCCTCCTAAGGGTTCTAGCTCCGGAGCCGCCAAAACCTTCTCCGACGGCCGCACCTATGTGTGCAGGAAGTGCAACCAGGACCATCCTGGTAAGGATTGCTACGGGAGGGAGATCAAGTGTTACAACTGTCAGAAGTTGGGGCACACTGCTAATCGATGCCCGGAGAATGGGAAGCCCAAAGGAAACTTCCAGAACTATAAGCAGCGAGAGGGCAAGGAGGTGGCATCCGGCGATGCACCGGCCCAGCAGGCACCTCAGGGACAGGGATCCCGGGGCCCTCAGAGAGGCGCACCTCAGAGGTAGCCTGTTCTGCACGTGATTGACCGCGATGGGCCCGGTTCGAAATCCGGCCAAGGTTGGATTCGGTACCGAAGGTAACCTGAGCATCCTCACCGAAGCACAAGCCGACAGAAGCGGCACTATTCTAACGGGAACCTTCCCAGTAAATGGCATTGATGCCAATGTATTATTCGACTCCGGCGCCTCTCACACCTTCGTATCACCGTCCTTTGTGAAGAGGTTGAAGCTAGATGCGGATGAGCTACCGAATTTCATGGTTACTCTCCCATCGAAGGAGCGAGTAAAGTGTACCAAATACTATCAATCAGCCACCATTGAAATCAAAAACGAGGCGTTTCCCATTTCCTTCATAGAATTCAATGGATTGGGATTCGACCTTATCATTGGAATGAATTGGTTGGAGCGGCACAAGGGTAGAATCCTCTGCGCCGAGCATCGATTGCTGCTCAAGAGTCCTTCTGGGGTTACCGTATCTTACCGCCAGAGACCGAGAGAGCCTTCGACCACCCTTATATCTGCTATGGCTATGTACCGGGAACTCAGAAAGGGCCAAGAAGTGTATCTGTGTTATGTGCAAGACCTGGAGAGAGATCCAGAGTTCAATGAAGAAGTACCCATTGTTTCCGAGTATCCTGATGTATTCCCTAAGGAGTTACCCGGTGTGCCACCGCCTAGAGCAGTGGAATTTGAAATTGACCTTTTGCCAGGTACCGGTCCCATTGCTAGGGCACCGTACCGCATGGCACCTGCTGAAATGACTGAATTGAAAGAGCAGTTACGTGATTTACTCGACAAAGGGTTCATACGCCCGAGCGTATCACCCTGGGGAGCACCGGTCCTCTTCGTGAAGAAGAAGGACGGTAGCCTCCGCCTTTGCATTGACTACCGCGAGCTGAATGCGGTCACAGTCAAGAATAAATACCCACTACCACGCATCGACGACCTATTCGACCAGTTGAAAGGAGCCTCAGTTTTCTCCAAGATCGACCTTCGTTCTGGGTATCATCAAATTGCAATCAAAGAACAAGACATTGAGAAAACGGCATTCCGTACCAGATATGGCCACTACGAATTCACAGTGATGCCATTCGGTTTGTCAAATGCACCAGCTAAATTCATGGACCTCATGAACCGTTTATTCAGTGAGCAGTTGGACACTTCGGTTGTTGTCTTCATTGACGACATCCTTGTATATTCTAAATCACCAGAGGAACATGAAACCCACTTGAAGAAAGTGCTTGAGACACTGCGCGAGAACCAGCTGTATGCGAAGTTCTCCAAATGCGAGTTCTGGCTAGATCAGGTATCATTCCTTGGTCATGTCATCTCGAGCGCAGGTATCTCAGTTGACCCTTCTAAAATAGAAGCTGTACGATCATGGCCTAGACCCAAGACTGTTACCGACATTCGGAGCTTTCTTGGTCTAGCCGGTTACTACCGGAGATTCGTAAAGGACTTCTCAAAAGTCGCTAAGCCCATGACTACACTGATGAAAAAGGATGCACCGTTTGTATGGACAGACGAGTGCGAAGTATCATTCCAGAGCCTTAAAGACTCATTGACCTCAGCGCCCATCCTTACTCTTCCAGAGGGCACAGAGGGATTTGAGGTATACTGTGATGCATCAGGCAAAGGAATGGGATGCGTACTCATGCAGCATGGCAAGGTTGTTGCTTATGCCTCCCGCCAGCTGAAGAAACATGAGGAGAATTACCGACTCACGACTTAGAGTTAGGAGCCATTGTCTTCGCCTTGAAGATATGGCGACACTATCTCATGGGGTAAGCATCACCATCTACTCCGATCATAAGAGCTTACAGTATGTATTCACTCAGAAAGAACTCAACTTGAGACAGAGAAGATGGATGGAGTTCTCTCAGACTACGACATCAATCTGCAGTACAAGGAAGGGAAGGCTAATGTGGTAGCCGACGCCCTGAGCCGTCGAGCACACTCGCTCCATTCGCTACTCGCTTCTTCTAGCTTGGCTGACGAGGTGCGAGATGCTCAGTTGAGCGACCCTTACCTAACCGAAATCAGACAAAAGATCGAGAATGGCACATTTGAAAAGAAGAAGTACGACTTCAAGCTACATGAGGATGGTTTGATTCGGTTGAATGGCAGGCTATGCGTCCCCCGAAGCAATGCAGAGCTAAGGGATCGCATCCTGCGAGAGTCACATAGTTCTACATTATCAGTCCATCCGGGAGCCTCCAAGATGTACAAAGACATGAAGAGGTACTTCTGGTGGTCTGGAATGAAGTCAGATGTGACAGAATTTGTGCTAAGATGCTTAACATGCCAGAAGGTGAAATTTGAACACCGTAGACCGGGCGGAATGGTACAATCGATGCCAGTTCCAGAATGGAAATTTCATGATATCTCCATGGATTTTGTTGTAGGACTCCCACCTGCCAGGGGAGGACTCAACATGATCTGGGTTGTAGTAGATCGCCTTACCAAGGTGGCCCGATTCATACCGATGAAGGACACCTGGAAGGTAGTAAAGCTAGCTGAGCTTTTCGATAAGGAGATTATCAGACACCACGGAGTCCCTAAGACCATAGTATCTGATCGCGACACCAGATTTCTTTCGAGATACTGGAGAGCTACAAGGGAAGCGTTGGGTACAGAATTGAAGTTGAGTACCGCCTTCCATCCTCAGACCGACGGTCAGACAGAAAGGACCATCCAGACACTGGAGGACATGCTTCGGGCATGGCCTTGGATTTTCAGGGGAGTTGGTTAGATAAGCTTCATTTATCGAGTTCTATAATAATAGTTATCACGCCTCGATTAAGATGTCGCCTTTCCAAGCTCTATACGGTAGACCTTGCCGTACACCCTTGTGTTGGGATGAGTCAAGTGAAGCGGTCATCATAGGACCGGAATACCTTGAGCAAGTACAAGCCGAAGTTCAGCAGATTCGAGCTAATATGAAGGCAGCCCAAGATAGACAGAAATCCTATGCGGATGTGAGACGACGCGACCTTGAGTTCGCCGTGGGTGACCAAGTGTTCTTGCGCGTTTCACCTATGAAGGGTGTCTTCCGTTTTGGTCAGAAGGGCAAGCTAAGCCCAAAATTTGTAGGGCCGTACACTATCACCGAAAGAGTTGGTTCAGTAGCCTACAGGTTAGCATTACCTGAGGACTTGGGACGTGTCCATGATGTATTTCATGTGTCACAACTCAAGAAGTATATGGCTGATCCTTCTCATGTGTTGGAGCCCGAGAGACTTTCCATAGAGCCAAACATGAGATATGTGGAAACTCCAGTGAGAATCCTTGATAGGAAGACCAGAGACACTCGCCATAAGTCTATTCGAATGGTGAAGGTCCTATGGTCTAACCATGATGTCGAAGAAGCGACATGGGAATTAGAAGATGCCATGAAGGCTAAGTATCCACAGTTATTCATAGACTAGATAGTCTAGTATGTAAAATACGGGTACGGGTCGTACCCCTTTTAAGGGGGGTAGAGCCCTTTTGCTTTTGCATTGCTTCGGGGTAAGCATTGCATTTTGTATGGCACATGTAGTGCAAGTGAACTTGGTATGTATGTGTAATGTGTAGTGAATGGTGTATGTGTGCAATGTGTGTGTAATG
Source organism: Limonium bicolor (assembly GCA_023374045.1). NCBI lineage: Eukaryota > Viridiplantae > Streptophyta > Magnoliopsida > Caryophyllales > Plumbaginaceae > Limonium > Limonium bicolor. The sequence continues at coordinate 103,000,281 of CM041778.1, forward strand.
TGTATCGTGGATTGTAATGTGTATTGCGAATGGTAATGGTGTATTGCGTATTGTGGTATGGTATGAATGAGAATGGTGCATTGCGTACGTGAATTGTGAATTGTGTATTGTACTTGGGTTGTGTATGCTTGGAATGTGGAATGAAGTAAACACCTCATAGGTGTAGTAAGACACATTAGGACAATTGGTTTGCCTAATGAGTAGAATAATCAAACTATTAACCTTGAGCAACTTTGAGGGCAAAGTTTCTTAAGGGGGGTAGATTGAAATACCCCGTATTTAAAAATAGTGATTAATTAGGCTAATAAGTAATTTAGAGGCTTAATTAAGTATAAATAATTACTAGGGAACAAATCCCGAAGAAAACGGATCCTTAAAACGGATTAAAATCACTAATGAACATTAAAGCGCGTTTTTCGAGGCAACCGGGAAAACGTGTCTTTAAGCGGGTCAAATAGACTCGTAACAATTTTAGCCAACTAAATATTCATTAATAAATATTAGTGAAGTATTAGAACCAATAAAATCAATAAAACGAGAGATTAGTAAAAACTGTCAAAAAACGGGAAGTTGTGGGGTAGAAGTATAAATAACCAAGAGTTATGTGTCCAATTTGAAAATTAAAAAGCAAAAGTGAGTGTGTGTGTGTGCTGTGTCCGATTGGACCCTCCCCACACCTCTCTCACACACTCCTCTCTAATATACTAACAAACAAAATAATAAACCTCACTTTATTACTCTCACACTCACATTTGTAATTCTCTCTCCTATCTCCCACTCTCCCTCACGTAAGAAAGCCCCCTCACTCACTCTCTTCTTCTTCCTCTTTGCTCCATGCGATTTCCATGGTGAAAAGAAGAGAACCCACACAAAACTCCCTTCTCTCCTCTTGAAACTCTAGCAAACCTCTTCCAAAAATTATAAAAACACCACCATTGTGTTCCCCTCCTCAAGAGCTACACTTTCATCTTTCCAAAATCCAAAAACAAGCATTTTCGATTTTGAGGGTATATCCCATTTGAAGTTTCAACACCACCATTGGAGCCACCTTGGTCTCCTTGTTCTTCTAAGGTAAAAACATCTCCAAAAACTCCATCTTTTTCTAGCCTAAATGGCAAAACGAAATTTATAACTAAACCCTTGTTGTTCCTTGTTGTTCTAGCCGATTTTGGCTTGTTGGTGGAGTTGGAAACTTTGTTCTTGAGCCACTCCAAGCTCCATTTGAACCCTTGCAAGGTAATATAAATTCTAAACCCTAAAACCTAGATTAAAACTTGATTAATGGTTAGGGTTAGTATTTAGCATTGAATGGGGTATTGAAATATATTTGTGTATGGGTTGTAGTGTTAGATTTGTAGAGTTTGCAAAACCGAAAGAGAGAAGAAGGAAGAAGAGAAAGAAACCTAGAAGGAAAAACAAGGTAAGGAATGCTCACCTTTGTGTAGTCTTGTATTTGTGTATGTAACAGATTTTCTAGAATGAAAATTGGTATTATAAAACAGTAATGTATTAGTAGTAAAATGGGTAAGAGAAACTAAGCATTTTGAAACCTTTGAAACATTGTAAAAACTGTTATAAAACAGATTGGGAATTGAGTGTTGAGTGCAGGGAATTTTAGTGTTGTTTTGGTGTTGATATTTGTATATGGGAGCTTGTATAGTTTTGGTTATTGTAACAGGTGAAACAAGTGTTGAAATGTGAACTAGAATGTGTGGTGAGTGTATAAAAATACAAGAGAGACTATGGCAAAATTTATCTAGAAATAGAACACTTAGAGAATTAAAACTAGGTGAATAAAGGGAGTGAGTAATAGATTTCGATTTGGATAGTTAGAGGGTAAGTTGAGAGAGCTAAGTAATGGATTCTAGATGTAGTAAGAGCGTTAGAAATGACATTAGGAGAGGGAGATGTGGAGGAGAAGTGTAAGTGTTAAAATCTGTAGCATAACATAACTAGAGAAGAAACTAGTTGAGCGTTGAGTGAAACTTGGAAAATTATGTGAGTAAATGAGTGTAGAATTGTGTAAGGAGTTAGGAAATGAACTAGGGTGTATTAGGAGGTTTAATTAATGTTATAACATGTGGGAATAAGTGTAGGAACATTGGGGAAGTAATGGGTAAAAGAGAGGATTGAAAACAGAATTTAAAATGCAAATACTGGGCCGGACCGAACTTGCGACCGGACTTGCAAGTTCGGTCGAGCCCAGACTTACAAAGACGGGTGAGACTGAATCGACCGGACTTGCGACCGGACTTGCAAGTTCGGTCGGACCAGAGATTTCCCCCGTCTGTAACCTACTGGAATCGACCGAACTTGCGACCGGACTTGCAAGTTCGGTCGGCCAGAAAAACAGATTCCCCTGTTAACCTACTGGAATCGACCGGACTTGCGACCGGACATGCAAGTTCGGTCGGCCCAGAAAATTTTCCCGAGGATAGCTACTGGAATCGACCGAACTTGCGACCGGACTTGCAAGTTCGGTCGGCCGAAGAATTTCCGTAACCTGAGCTACTGGAAGCGACCGAACTTGCGACCGGACTTGCAAGTTCGGTCGGGCCAGGAATTTTCGGTACTGGTAGCTACTGGAATGGACCGGACTTGCAAGGTCGGTCGCAAGTCCGGTCCTGACAAAAAAAAAAAAAAAAAAATTTATTTAATTTAATAAATAATTGTATATGTATGTATATGTATACCCATACATATATGTGTATGTATATGTGTGTAAGCATGCAAACCTTAAGTAAGAAGATGGAAACTTAAGAAAGGGGAATAAGTAAGTAAAGTATAAGTGTAAGAAATGTAAGGACATAGTAAGTAGGGAGTTAAGTTAATGATAGGTAAATTAATCATTTAATTGTATGTATATAATAGGACTTGGGTTGTGACATCGAAGGACGTTTGGAATTACGTCGACGGTGAACGGTATGGATTCCTCATGCCCCGAATGTCATGGCTACTCTGATTTGTGTGTTGTGTGCTAATTGATCACCAATAAAGATAAATGCACGAATCGGAGTTAATATGCCTACTTGTGATTATGTAGTGTTGTATGATGTTGTATACTCTCTTTAATTCTTAGTTTGTATAATTCATGAAATGTATGGATGGATATGAATGTATGATGTTGCAATGTACTGTGACCGATTTATTGTGAATTGGACTTCTAACTTGTTCTAACAAGCTAACACTCTAACTTAAATTGGTAAATAAATTGGAATGAGTAGAAGTCCGATATAGTTTCGGCCACGCGTGAGGATGCGGAGTCACGAGAGGTTGGCTCCAATTCCTGACTCTTAAACTGGTCCGCGGCCCAAATCCTTAAGTGGGTAGCATCCCGGATTAGTGAGTCAAGTAAATCCCGGATGGGACGGAGTAGTCCCCAAGGCCGGAGGTCCCGACGACTTGACTTGAGTTAAGAAGTAAGTAAGAATGAGTAAGTAAAAAAAGGAAGAAGTAATTGTAAGTTAGAAGAAGTAAGTAATGAGTAAAAGATTAATATGCATTCCGATTAACCCGGATGCACAATTTGGCTAACCTTGTGAAGGTAAGTATTGTGAACTCTAAGTAGGTTGCCTTGAAGTGAATGATGTATTGTAATGTATGTTGATTGTATGTAAAGCATGTATGCATGAGTAATGAACAAGCATGTTTAGCGGTCGCCAATTAGTCGGCGTACCCTTGCTAGCAATCGGTATATGCGGAGTTCATGCGCAGCGTAAGCTACCCCCTCGGGGGACCATTTTACTACACGCAGGTACTAGAGATTGATGAAGCTGCTGAAGCCTAGTTTAATTCTTGTCTTTTTGTATGTAAAAATGAATTTGAGATCGGTGTACTGAGTAGTACATGACTTAGATTTTGAATAGCCGGTGTACCATGGGGTTACCTTTTTGGGATATTGTGAATGGATGGCATTGGTGTAGAGGAGTAGGATTAAACTCACTCTTTTGGAAGCTTAGAACTGGGAATGTAATTTGATGCACTCTAAATACTCGGTAATCCTTGGATGTAAGCGTATGGTATTTTGTAAATGGCTAAGTGTGATTTAGTAGCTCGGTACATATGTTCATCAGACCGTGACTGTAAGCATTAGTAGCCTTGCTAGCCGTATGGACGGTTAGCGGCATTGTTTCACCCGCCGTAGTAAGTAAGTAGTATTCTTCCGCTGCGAACTCATAGAATTAACAGGACGATTAGACGGTAAGCATAGGATTAACGGTTGGGGTGTTACATTACGTGCTAAGCCACTATTTCACCTGTTTACGTAAACTTTATACTCAGGTAAACATGTTAGATAAACAACACAGGTTTGCTATCATCAAAACCTAAGGAGCTTGACTTAAAAATCTTGTTCTTACCTTATATATGAGGTTTATAAATCCACTTTGGACCCTAATTGAGGTTACACAATCCCTTAGGTTTCTTAAGTCATATTTTTGCCCTACGTGATCTTAAAGTACATTTTTGCTTGTATGTGATCTTAGATTGTTCCTTAATAATCTTAAGGCTCATTTTAGCCTTATTATATCAATATTTGATCTTTTAATCAGCATTTATTAGTTAGGGGTATTTCACTTGGTCTTTTTGGGTGGACGTTTCACCTTCACAAATCAACGCTCGGGGTGGAGGAATGTGAAGAGTCGGTTTGACCACCACTTCCTTTCTAATGATGAATGGTTGTCCATATTTCCTAATGCCCATAATTATTACTTGAAGTGGAGTCATTTAGATCATCGCCCTCTGAAGCTGGTCTTGCCCCCCCCCCCCCCCATTCGAAAGGTCTGAAGCCCTTTAGATTCGAGAACTGCTGGGTTCAGAAAAGAAGTGTCATGCTTTGCTGAGCAAGCCTGGACCCATTCCTTAGAAGATCAATCTCTATGGGAAAAGGCTCCAATGGTGGGGTCGAGTTCAATTAAGGAAGGAGCAGGCGGTTGTGAATCAATTGAAATAAGAGTTGCATTTGGCAACTATGGATAGGGACACTCCTCATAATCATGACCTCAGTATGTCCCTCAAAAGCCAACTTGAATATCTTTTATATAAGGAAGAGGTGACGAGCCTGGCAAAGATCTAGACAGCTTTGGTGGCGGCTGGAGATCGAAATACTTCCTTTTTCTTTGGCCGTTTCAGAGCTCGTTCCAGGAAGAATGTGGTGAGTAGTCTTTACAACGACAATGGGGTCTTGACCATCGATTGGAGTGGTATTGAAAGTGTTGCCCGTGGTTATTTCTTAAGTATTTTTTTCTACTACTTCCTCTGAGCCTAATCCTCATTTACTAGCGTGTATAGAGGGAAGAGTTCCACAAGATTTTCAAGCTTTGATAGGTCAGCCTTACACTAGAGAGAAGGTGCTTGCGACCTTGAAAGAGATGAATCCACATAAAGGACTGGGGTTGGATGGAGCGAGTGGTACCTTCTTAAACTCTTTTTCGAATATTATTGGTTCTGGTTTCATGCAAACTATTTTTATTTCCTAAAGACTAACGTTTTACCTGCTAATATCAATCATACACATATCCTGTTAATTCCCAAGAAAAAGGGTGCCTCTTCTATTATGGATTTCCGTCCAATCTCTTTATGTAACACCATTTATTGGGTAATTTCTAAATTTTTGCTTAATCGGGTGAGGGAAGCTATCTCTCATGTTATTAGTAGTGATTAAGCTGCTTTTGTGGCAAATAGATTAATAACAGATAACGTCATTATGGCACATGAAATCCTTCATGTTATGAGATTGTCCAAAGCAGTCTCTAAAGGTTTTTTTGGAGGTTGATAGTTCTTAAGAATTAGACAGAGTCGAATAGCCTTTTCTGTTGGATGTCCTACATAGTATGAGGTTTCACACCAATTGGGTTAATTTAGTAAGAAAATGCATTAGCTCTGTTTCTATGGCGGTTCTTCTTAACGGGTATCCTGGCCAGGGCTTTTATCCTAAGAGGGGATTGAGGCAAGGTGATCCTCTTTCCTCTTATCTTTTTATTTGTTGTATGGAGGTTCTCTCCTTTGCTCTTCATCTTGCATCTGATGTTGGGTCCTTGAAAGGTTTTACTCTCTGTGGTCTTAGTCGGCAAATCACTAGCCTTTTCTTTGCTGATGATTGCCTCCTATTTGGACAAGCTTCTCTCCAAAATGCCCAAGCCATGTCTAAGATAGTTGAGGACTTTAGAAGTGCTTTAGGCCAATGTATTAATTATCAGAAGACGGGTATTATGTTTTCCTCTGGTGTCCCTCTAAATGTTTGAAGATCTATTATCGACATCTTTGGAACTAGGGAGGTCAGGGATTTTGGGATGTATTTGGGCTTTCCTACACATATAGGGTGCTCCCGTAGGCAGGTTTATAATTATATTCAGGATCGTGTTTATAAGCGGATCCAGAGTTGGGATTACAAGGCTTCTGAGGCAGGCAGAAAGACTTTAATTAAGAACATGTTGCAATCTTTGCCTACTTATGTAATGAGTGTTATTAAATTGCCACTTGGGGCTGTTAATGATATACATACTACTATTGCTAGATTTCGGTGGTCTGGAAGTCTTTTTAAAAGGGCATCCATTGGTGGTGCTGGTAAAAAATGTGCGAATCCTTAAGAGACGAGGGGTTAGAGTTTAGGGACTTTAATGATGCTTTCCTTTTAAAGCAATGTTGGTGTTTACTTGTTTCTCCTCAGTCTTTGCTGACCCGGATTCTCTCTGCCAGATATTTCCCTCATGGTAACGTATTTGCAGCAAGCATTGGGGCTCATCCTAGCCCAGTATGGCGTGCTCTGCATAGTGTTATTGGTAAGCTTAACCAGGGTATTTATAGGAAAGTGGGTTCGGGTGATCAAATTCATATCTTGGACAAGTGGTTGATAGGGAAACCTGGGGGAAAGCCATGCCGCGGGTTGCTTCCTGATGCTGTTAAGCCTGTTGGTATCTATTCTTTTGAATGATCGGGAAAGATCTTGGCGTGAGGATTTGGTAAGGCAATGGTTTCCAGCTGAGGATGCAAATTTATTTCTTGCCATGCCTTTTATCTGATCATAGTCGAGATGGTTGGCTATGGGGTGCTAATAAAACAGGGGGGTTCACAGTTAAATCTGCTATCATTTCTTGAGGTTCTTAAGATTAAACTCAGAAGCATCAGGATCATGGATGATGGGTTAGAGCCTTGAGTAATGTTTGAAAGACAAACTCCCGGAGAGAGTCAAAATTTTCTCCTGGAAATTGTTGGTTGGTCTCCTTCCTTGTAGAGCTCTAGTTGCTAATAGATGTCACTCGGCTACTAAATGAGATGCTTCTGTGGGGCATTTGAGACCTGGTTCATGTGTTCCTTGGTTGCAGTGGAGTCCAAATTTTTTTGGGGATAAAGAGGGCATCGGTTTTCCTCATGATGTTGACTCTAATAGTTGGTTGAGGGATTAGGTTTTCTCCATGTGTTTATGCCTCATATCTGACTCTTGCTCGTGTTCTGACTGTTTTATGGTGTATTTGGTATTCTCGCTGCCAGGTTATGCATGATAGGGAAAAGAGTATTGAATGGGGTTGGGCTCAAGCTATCAGTTACCTTGCAGTAGCGTAATGTTCAAAGACACCCACAACAATTCAAGGGCTGGATGAGGGAGGCGAAGTTCAGGGAGACTGGGTGGATATTGCGGTGGTTGACAGTGTTTCTGGTGCCAATGTTGGGATGGGGTTCGTCTATAGGATTTGGAAGGATGGAAGGGTGGTAGGGGATGGAATAAAGGGTGAGCAAGTGCAAATGCAACTGGGCTTGGCGAAGGCCAAAGCTTTGCTTTTTGGGGTTACTTGTGCAGTTCAGGCAGGCTACCGTAGGATTAGAGTAGTGTCGGATTGCAAAGCAAATGTTGATTTTGTAAATGGTTCAGGGCTGGTTGCATATGAAGTGGAAGTCATCTTATGTAAGACAATTGACATAGCAAAGTCTTTTGAGTCTTGTAAGTGGGTTTTTGTGGGAAGGGATTTAAATATTGATGCGCATGTGTTAGCTAATCTGGTAAGGGGTTATTTAGGGGTGTTTTTGTTACCACCTTTACCAACTTGTATTGAACAACTTTGTTCTAATGGTTAATCTCTATGTTCTTCTTTTTAAAAAAATTACAATCTGTTTTACTAAAATATACAATTATTACTAAAACATAATTCTTACATAAAATATATATATCGTGTAACAAAAAATATATTTATGTTAAGTTAGTTCATGGTAGTAGATATAGGATGAAAATAATTCATTTAAAGGCAAGTATATGAACTACTAGCTTAGAAGTATTGTAGGATATATACAAATATACAGTTACTTGTATCCTATATATTTTTGTATTGTATCAACTTTCATTTGGAACCAAAATGCTATTGAGAAATTAAACTTGATTGTTAGGACCATAAATTCCTAAGTAAATTCATCTCATGAAAATTACATGCAAGTTTAAGTATATAAAATCATAGTTCAAATTTCAGTAAGAAGATATTATTGTAACACATAAAAAGATGATATGTACCATTTTTATATATAACTAAAAATATCGTGATATCAATTCCATAATTTAATTTCAAGGTGTCAGATATATATAAAAAAAATTACAAGTATAGTATATGTCAATCTAAGTGTTAAGAGCTATGTAACAGTAAAAAAATGACTATTAGTCATCTAATTGATAAAGGTTAAGATGGGGATATTTGAGTTTAAATAAGTTATTTGATATGATTATGTGTTTGATAATTTAGTTTTATGTGTTAGATATGAGTTCTTAAATATTTTGAATCACTTGGTCAATGTGTTTGAAATTTTCACTTTATTTGATAATCAATATTAATGATCTATTAATCTAGTTAAGTTAAGTTAGTTATATTTACCTTTTATTTAATGAGAAAATTTTATTATTAGTTTTAACCCGATTGAAATGGTGAAAAAAAAATTAGAGAACAGAAGAGCGAATAAGTAAATTGCATTTAGAACTCTTACATTTCTTTATTTAAAGTGACAAACTACTGAAAAAGTGTTTATTTAAGTAGCAAAAACCAGAAGCAAATAGAGACTAAAACTAAAGCAAATTGCATTCAAACAACGAAAAGTAAGTATGTATAGTAGCAGTATAAACCAAAGGCAAAAATTGAGTACAAAGTTCGTCAAAAATTGGATTTAATTAGACAACTGAAAGTAGGTAGCAGCAGATCTAAGAATTGTCTAAGTTCAGCGGAAAACACTTAGAAAGATAAAGTGCAGAAAACCAGTGCGGAAAACACTCCCGAAGAACTGTCAAAGTTTTTATGGATCACTGCACTTTGGTCTTTATGTTCACCTTTTGTCTTTCTAGTTTCTGATATTTTCAAGCTACTATTCAATGAACAGATTGTACATTCACGGTTTTTAACAGCAGCAATAAAAGCATTCATTTGTACTAGTTTTTTTAGTTCAAAATAGACCATAACTAGGGGCAGAAATGGAGCTTTAGTACTGTTGTATAATGGTTCAATAATTGCAGCAACAGTTGTCAACCTGGGTAAGAGCTGGACAAATCTTAACGTATAGTAGAATCAACAAACATCTGAAGCAGATAAGACACTGGTATGACAAAACTTAACTTAGACACGAACCATGTTTTATCAAAGCGAAGCATAATCTGCTTCGTACATGTTAAACAGAGGAAACAGCAAAACAGATAAAGAATGAGGCTTCATTCAATTGGTTTGGATTGCTGGAATCAGTGCAACAATGAGGAATCAGCAAAACAGAGGTGAAATCAGTTTAAACTAAGCAAGAATATTCATACTAGAATCCTATCTCCGATTCCAGGCAAAGCTATAAAAATCCTCATGTAAAAAACAAGGTAAATGCTCAGTTCATGCATGCCTCTCTTATCCTTTATCTTTCTTTGGTTGCAGAGACGAACAGAGGTTTGCTGTTTCGCCACATCTCAACTGCTCATACTTAGGAAGTCTATCATTATAGGTTGGTTTGTGGTGCAGCTTACTATTACCAAGCTTTCCCAACTTTAACCACAGTTTTTTACTAATGTGGATAATTTATACATGCTGATATATGTATTTTGTTTTGTGGTCTGTATTTTATAAATAGGAAGTGCTAGCATCTGTCCTTGGATCCAGTGGTCCAGAGGATTTAACTAAGCAACAGAAGTGCTAGCATCTATCCTTGGAAGTAGTTGACTTATAAAGAATATATTGTCCTGACAGCACCATCTACAAGTTCTGCTCATTTTGGCACTGATATATCCATCTATATCATATCCTTCTGATTTTTCCAGCATATTTACATAGAATTGAATTGATATGTCTTCTGTTACAGATAATCCCATGATAAGATTAAAGCCAAGCAGCTGACAAGGATGAGCAGATTCATAAATGAAAACTAAAAAGCCATTTCTACCAAAGGACTAGGTTTTTGATAGTTATATATCCATCACTTTTATGTAAAGTATCTGAAAGTCTCTAGAACTTGCTCCCTCAATGAACAGATTGTACATTCAGTTTTTAACAGCAGCAATAAAAGCATTCATTTGTACTATCTTTTTTTAGTAATGGTTGGTAATCTAACCATTACTACCTTCACATTGTCCCTGAAAGATACGTATACAGAAACACAAGCAAATTTCAGGAATTGTCAACTGAAAACATAAACTGAAACATGAAAACAGGAAAAATGACCTGATAACTCCTCTTCTATATTTTTCTTGTTTGTTCACGAATTTGTCCCTCAACTTCCTCCCAATTGTTTTACCCACCTAGCCAAATACTTAATCGAGATTTCAGACTCAAAAACACTCAAAACCACATGGAACAACACCTCTGAAACTGCTTTACACAAAACAGATAAATTCTGCAGTGAACTTAAAACACAAAACCGAGTGTTCTTCTTTCCTATCTTTCTTTTTGTTCATTACTGGCTTTTAATTTTCACCCAAAATGTTTGCCCATTTATTAACGTGATTAGCAAGATTTCGAACATATAAACACCCCAAGAAACCTTGTTAATTCCCTTAAAAATTTATTATACAGAACTGGTATTAACTGCAACTCAATGTTACAGTCTACACACTTCACTGATGAATTTATTTTATTCTAAGATACAACACAAACAAGATGAATCAGTAGTAGGTTAATTTCTAACTTTGACAGATTGCAAAAGGGGGGGAATTCATGAGCAGAGTATCTAGTTAATTTCTTACTTTGACAACAATGAACGATTGCCCCATAACTAGCCACTAACAACCAAGCATCTCCAAGATTCATCTAATAACTTCGAACAAACTTAAGTAATTAGCATAATCTGAAACAGACATGGAGAAGACAAAGTAAGAGGCAACCGGTAATTTGAGAAGATGAAGATACCTAGCTAGGTATCATCTTGGGTGCCTTCGACCTATCTCAGGCGTGGTGAAGCAGTTGCTGGTGGTGGGCGGCGTTTGCTGGCGGTGATAAGCTGCAGGTATTGTGGTTTGTTGCCGAAGCCGAACCAGTCTCCAGATCGGAATGGAAGGGTTGTAACCGCAGAGGTTGTCTGGACGGCAAGTGGCGTTGGAGGGGGAAGCGACGTCGGAGGCAATTGGGGAGGTCAAGGCAGCAACGACGGTGGTGGATGTGGCGGCGATTTGTGAGCTTCAGGAGAAGGAAGTGAGTTTGCGGGCGGGTTGTTCAATAATGAGTTTTGTTCAATAATGCAGGCGGGTTTACGGGGGAAAAAGGAAGTTTTGTGGACATATCATTGACATATAACATTGACATATAACACGGTTATAAAAACTACCGCGTTGTATAACATATACAGATTGAGCACGTTAAGCAAACAAACCTTATAACACGGGTAGAAGACAACCGTGTTATATAAAGAAACGTTATAACACGGTTAAATAAGAACCGTGTTATAAAACAATTTTTATAACACGGGTAAATAAGAACCGTGTTATAAAACAATTTTTATAACACGGGTAAATAAGAACCGTGTTATAAAACAATTTTTTTAGTCTTATATTATCTTCCTAATATTTTTTAACACGGCTGATGTTTGTAACCGTGTTGTAAAAGATTTTATAACACTGCAACATGATAACCGTGTTATAAGCTCAGTGTTATAAAATCTTTTTTCTACTAGTGCAGTCAAATGCTACGAATATAACAAAGCTTAATAAGAGTTAGCTTGATGGTTAGTTGATTCCCTATGCCTCAGGTTCAAGGAGTAATATAGAACCAAACCTAATTGTTGACGAAATGGAAAGATCCGGCATTGTACATCAAGTGAATATCAATTTGAAGGCCCCTATCCCGAACAGGATCTCTTAGGATTCAAGATTGATGGCATGAAGGATAATGTGTTTGATCATTGCATGGTGGAAGGTGGTGTTGAGAAGGGAAAAGACCACAAAGTGTGTATATATATAAAAGAGGTTCTTTGATGATTGGGACTTCCCCTTTGATTAATAGTGTTGATCCACCAACAAACAAGGAAGAGGGCGAGGAATAATAGATGAGTGATGATCTGAGTTGTTTTAGGGTTCTCTAATTACTCACCAAGGATTAGGAGACCCTATAAGAGTAGTGGATGACACACTTAGAGGGCATTTATTTTGAGTGAGGGAAACGAAATGGATTTAGGAAAGGAAATGAATGGGAATGGAAAAGAATTCCTTTTGATTTTCCTAGTTGTTTGTTTGTATAGAGAAAATAGAAATGAATTACTGGTCAATGGCCACCTGTCAATAGTCAAGGGCAACCTGCTGCCGGTCAACGACCATAAATTGCCAATCGACATCTACTATTCATTGATCAATGGTTGTTGATCATAGGTCAATAGTCATATGTCACGGTCAGAGTGTTTTGGGGAAAGAGAATATCATTCCCTAGTAAAGGGTGAAAATTCAAATTAAAAGAATTTTGAATAATCATTCTTTTTTCCTTTCCTAAAAATAAGGAAAACTGACTAAACAAAGAACAATAATTCCGATTTCCTTTCTTAATTACCCAAAACAAACACCCCTAGCTGAAGTAGGACTCAGCCTGACTGCCCTCATTTTTCAGTTATATGTACTTCTAATTTATAAACATTTTCTCTCAGCCTTTCCCCGGCTTCTAACTCTCTCAGTTAATGCTCTTGTGCATGAGTAGAGGTGATCATTCGGCCGGGTTCGGCCGGGCCGAAGGAAAATTTTAGACCCGTCGGGCCTATTTTAAAAAACCAAGCCCGTTTTTACATACTCGGGCCGGGCTCGGCCCGTTTTTCCAGGTTTTGCCGAAGCCCGTCCCGCCGGCCCGGTTTTTTAATTTTTTTTATATAATTAATAAAAAAAATTAAATTAATATATTTAATATATAAATTCATAATTAGATATATATAATAATTAAAATTATATATTATATATAATTTTGTTATATTATTATAAATTAAATATGTATATATTACATTTTAAAAATAATAAAAAAATATAAAATCGGGCCAGACCGGCTGTCCACGGGCTTAAAAAATGTGCCGCGGCCGGCCCGCGTTTTTATTCGGGTCTGGTTTATGTCAGGCCCGCCCGGAAACCCACTCGGGTTCGGACTGTCGGGCTTTTTACGGGTCGGGTCAGACCGGGCTGCCAGGCCGGACACTATAATCACCTCTATGCATTGCCACGCACCGTTGATATTTTGGTGTAGCACATTTCAAATTAGTAATCTAGTGGCATGTACATTCCGCTCACGCTCCATCTAATTAATGGCTTTTGACTAACCCCCAAAGAGACGATCTCCATTAACACAGTAGATTATAAAATCTAGAAGTTGCAAATTTATGGCAAAACATGTGTGAAGTTTTAAAGTTAAAAGTAGATTTCTAAGAGGAATTATTGCAAACAGTGAATTCTAATCCAGCTTGGCGTTAACAGTTAGAAAGCTAGTCAAGAAGCTTCTGAAGACTGGTTTTCCAGTGCTTCGACCGCTCTGAAAGGACATTTGTTCCAAAAGGTCACTGAAACACAAATCGAGTCTTCAACAAGCTGACTCCCATGTAACAAAACAGTAAAGAATGCCAATTACACAGAAAGCATAAGAATTTACAACAAAACATACTCTCCATCTTTAGTTTTTAGGTGAAGTACACCTGCTTACTCTGGAGTAAGCTATGTCAAGTGAATAAAAAATGACGCCATAGAGGATAAGCTAGGCAAGCAGCTGAAGATCGTACAGACAGATACGTACGATATTTGAATGGCTTCTCTCATTTCGTTGGATGCACAGAGGAGGACAAGACAAAAGAAACAATTGTCAGCTAAACCAACATGCAGTCGGTAAAATTTGCCTTCGGCTCCGAAAAGAAACCGAACATCCATTAGCTACGTCAACACTTGAGCAGAGTAAGAGAAACATATGATAATAACAAAAAAAGTAATGCTCAAGTGACCCGTAATGGCTAACAAGGAAATGGCGCGACGCTAAGCATACAAGGTTTACACATGGATGCAAAATCCAACCTCTAACCAACCAAGTATATAGCTGTACAGGAGGGAGACAAAACAGAAGCTAGACTTTAACCATCTACTGCTGTGACTAGGCATTCTAAATAATTAACTAATGCATATAATCACATGCTGCCCCTTTGCAGCAACGCCCTCTCTTCAGGAACGGGCACGGCGTTTGGGACTTTTTACCCCCGACAAAACCACCACCACCACCATATTGTGGCGGTGGTGGAGGTGGTGGCTGCCAATTCCAACCACCGTTAGGACCTCCCTGGTTCATACCCCCAGCTGGATTAGCTGTCCAACCCTGGTTCATATTCCCAGCCATGGGCCACCCTATGTTTGAGCTTCCGGGTTGCATAGCGGGTGGTCCCATCTGCACAGGATTAACCTGCTGCGGTTGTGTCCCATACTGAACAGGCTGTGGTTGTGGGGCCCATCCTATGTTTGGATTTCCAGGCATCATATTGGTGGCCGGCATACTTGGATTCTCAGGAACGGGAATACCACCCATATTGGCGCCCCACTGCATGTTTAGCTGCAACGAGGCCACGTTTTGCTGCGGAGGCATCCAGTGGTTTTGCGGGGTCGGAGCTGCTACATAGGTTTGCCCTGGATAGTTTGTCGGGGCCATTGGTTGAGGGGCAGCAGCTTGGCTGTTGACTGCGGTGTTCAGCCATTGCCCATAACCTGGCTGCTGCTGCTGTTGCTGCACTTGTACTTGCATAGCATTCATATTACTAGTACTCTGATTCATCACCTCAGGGGGGGAAACGTAGTTACCGGATGAACTCCAACCCTGAGCCGAGACAGGATTCTGAACCATGTTGACGTTGTTGTTAGGGTATACGTTGGCAGTATTGGTCGGTGCAAATGAGCCAGAAACAGACGTCGGCTGCACCTGATGTTGCATAATTGGAGCCTGGCCAATAGGTGAAGCAAGGGAAGTGGTTGACTGGGGAACCGACGGTTGGATGTGAGCAGATGAACCAAAGCTCTCTTCTTCCCTATTGCGGCTAGGGTCGCTAGTTGTTGATTGCAAGGTAAGATGTGATCTGTCCAACGCCTGGGGTGAATTAGAGAACTTTAAGACTCGGTTACTTTCTGGCGTAGGAGACGGAAGAGATCCGTTGTTCACTTGCAGATGACTAGGCACAGTTGCCGTGCAGGGCAGCTGGACTGGAATAGGTTGGCCTGACCATCTACTTTCAGACCTCACCCTACCCACACTGGCAGGGGCGGATGTACTAGTTGATGAAGTTGAAGGAAGTGCTGCCGAGTCATAGAAAGAGACATTGGAGGGATCTCCAGAAGGTGCAGTAGCCCTAGCCCCAGCCCAGCTTCTTGAACTGTTGATATTTGTTTGAGGTCTCCTACCTACTGGGGATGATTGATCAGAAGATACAGCTTGACTTCTATAGCCTTGCTGTGGCAAGGGTGACTCATAAGGCTTTGCCGGTGATGACACTAGCGGACTTGATGAATCCTTCTGGAACCTTCCAGCCAATGCTCCAGTTAGCAGGATGGAATCATCTTCGCTGTGTCCCTTTCTCCAAATTCTCAGATTGGCAGGGAAATACCCATTGTTGCTCCATTTCCTAAGTTGAACAACCGAGAATGGCCCTTGGGTTTTCCCAGACGGATCTTTATAATGCCATTGTTTCTCTGACTCATTGATTTTCACATCACCCCGAGTAACTGGAGCAGCAGTAGCAGCAGGGAGAGATCGTGGATTTTCTGACATAACACGTGGAGACAAATTTTTTCTCCCCTCAGAATAGTGGACCTGTCTACCTCTTAAGGAATCAGGGGTTATTCTAGACTTCTCAGAAGAGCTGTTTGAAAATGGTGAAACTTTGTCAACATGAGGGCTCCAAGAGCCTCCGTTCAAAGTTTCTCCAGCAGAGGTAGAGTCTGCAGTCCTGCTTGAGAAGTCTTTTCCGGATAAGCTTCTAGTTGGCTCCCATTTCCTGTTCGCTGGCTTCGCATTGCAACTCCACAGATCACTAGATCCAGAATCAACTCTTCGAGAAGAGAAACTATCCCTCATCCGTCTGGAAAACTGTGATCCTCTGGGTGAATTAAATTCTGCATGGCAAAGATTGGTTTTGAGATGTGCCAATTGACCAAAACATGAAAAATCTTGAGCCGTTGGGATTGGGGGAGGGAAATACCTGGTCTTCTGTCATCTGTTTCACTTTCATCCTCAGACTCATGACTAGGATCCATATTCGGGTCTGCATGTACCTCTGGAATTTCATTCAACCTCCGCTGTCTTTCTTCAGGTGTGCTTAGGAGCTGTAATTTCTCCACGCACTCTCTAAGCGTGAATGGGGAGTTAAGGATCACAAGATAAAGCTTAAGAGACGCATAAGTATGATATATTTTCATTCATATGATTAGAAAGAACGTGAGCACAAATCAATCACTCAAATATCCTATCAATCTACTTCCGTAACCCTATACCACCCACTCGGTTAATTATACATAATAAGAGACACATAAGCATGAGATATTTCACCCTTAACAAGCTAGAGTACATCCTACATTACGACGAGCGTAACCACAAATCAATCACTCAAATATCCTACCATCTTTTTCCGTAATCCTATACCACCTTATCGCCAAATCTACAAAAGTTTTCTGGTAATTCATTACAGCCTGTTTCCACAGAAAATCATATCAACTAACACTCGAAAAAAGAGAAGAAAAAAGAAAAAGAAAAAAGATTCCAGGGAAACCACACAGCATCATTTTAAAGACCGCATAAGCTATTCAAGAGACCTGAAGACAAAAGGGCTACCACAAGTCCAAATGCACAGAAAGAGGAGAAAAGTTCAGAGAAGGAGGTGGCTTTACACAGCTAAATGCTTGGTACATGGGGGTGTTCTGCATGTCTTATGGTGCAGCTGTCAGAAACAATAAGACTTCTTGTAGATTAAGTGGATCACGAAAGCAGCCTTGATTCAGCAAACATTCAGAAAACGAATATGGAGGCCACAGATAGTCAAGAAGCATTGCAACGACTCTCTTAGCCCCAATAAGATTTACAAACATACTGACTTCCAAGATATAAGAACTACAAAGACTAACCCAAACACAGAGATGGTAGTCCCCTCAAGACAGAATAAGCAAGCACAAATAATAAGCAGAATTCAACAGTCAACAAAAAGAATTCCCAACAAGGATTATACCAGACATCAGAAACTTCTCAAGCTAACAAAAGGGAATTCGAAGCTATCTTTTAAGCTTCAAAAGAATCAGCACTCAGTTCAACGGACCAGTAACATGCACAAATAACCTATACAAAATAATCAACTGACAAAGACACGGAATCTATATTATAAAGTATTAAGATAAACAAATTCAACATGAATGATCAGCAGCAGAAAACCCAATGAAAAAGGATATTCCTTCTTACGCCCCTTTTCGCTAGCTCTGTCACGAAGATGATTAAGGCGGGTCGTCTCTGTTTCCAGCCACTACATCAGTGCAGATATAGTTATTTTCCACAGATCAACATAAATACACGAATGTGACGAAAACAATATATATAATCAGACTAGAACGATTCTGAAATCAATCATGCACAACTAATATGCAGCTATAGATACATAATATTTATGTCTATGTGCAGATGCATCATCAGAAAGTATATACATAACCCTCCCCCAAACCGAAACTGAAATTCCAACTAAATTCTGCCACTACAGTCTAGAGACATCATAAGATAACTTCCATATATTTCAAGGCTAAATTAGTGCATTTGATTTCAAATTACCTCAATTTATCACAACGGAAGTTTGAATCTAAATTCATCAGGGCAACAGAATGATTTCACGTTTGGAAAAAAAAAATTATACCCATAGAAACAAAATTATGATCCTTGGTCAAAGAACTTTTGAGCGACATGGATTCAACATGGCTGGCAAGATTCTTCAGTTTAGGGTTTGCTTGATATAATATTTGAAGTGTTTTTGGCTCTAGAATGAACACAGATTTTTAGATCTAATTCTTCTAAATTACAGAGACACAAAGGAGAGAAGCTGACTTTTGAATCATGGCCTAACTGAATCGTAATATGAAGTTGTTAACTTGGGTCCACCGCACTTGGTAAGCTTGATTACCAACAAAAAAAGAGACAGACTTGGCATTATACTTGACAGGAATAATGGAAAATTAATTATAGTCTAGGAGCTTCGGAGTAGGAGGGTACACTTTGCATTGTTTTCGGACTTCTTTTTATTCTTTTTTATATGGAATCTATAAGTTATTCACTGTCTGCAAAGAGGTGTAGAGGAGTTGCTGTAGAGAAGATAAAAGTTTATTGATCTACCAGTGAGAGAGAGTTTGAGAATTGGCAAGCAGCCAGCAGGAAGGATGAACAGTATCTTCTCAAACTATAGATACTCCCCGCATGGGACATAAGAGCACCCGCAACGGTGCAAGGATGTGGATTGTCAAGGGTTCTTACCAACAAAGATAACAAATGATGACATTTCAAGCTTGTTTAGGAGAGAGGCAGAGAATCATTCCTCTATGTGGATCCATTAAGCACCAACCAATGATAGATATTATGAGAGGGAGAGAGATAGAACATTATAATATGGCTGGAACAAAGGGTTCTGCAGCAGCCTTGTCTATTTAATTAACCAGTTCATATATTGCTTACATAATCACGTACGTAACGATAGGGTTCAATAATCAACCTTAAAGAAGCATGTGCCATTTTTAGTCCAAATGAAAAAAAATTCTTATTCAAAGCTCCTTAGTACCATTTTAGTGCAAAGATAAAACGCATATGATGCACTCAGATAAAGGAGCTTTGATTATCAACAAGGTACGAATAAGCATTCCATACAATCTATACGCACATCACAGAAATCAGAGCAAGGAGTTCACTCGATGATAAATTTGCAAAAACAATCAAACATTATAAGTTGAACTCGTTTAAATAAGCTAAAATCTAGCTCTATGGTTTCAAATTTGCCCGATTATTATTCAGAGAATCTTGAAGATCAAATCTGACCACCAGGTGTTTTGATTGGTTTGATTTATTCTTTTTCTCTAGCCAAAGTTGATTCAGTATCGAAGCCTAGTTGCATTCGGGGTCCTAGGGTTTGAATTTAAGATTCGGTTTCAATGTTAGATATGGTGTATGTAAACCATTTTACATGAATTCAGTTGTTAATTAGAATGAGAAATCAGCTTTAATGAACAGCGTCCTGAAAGGAGAACTAAAACAATGGTATGCACCCGCAACGGTGCAAGGATGTGGATTGTCAAGGGTTCTTACCAACAAAGATAACAAATGATGACATTTCAAGCTTGTTTAGGAGAGAGGCAGAGAATCGTTCCTCTATGTGGATCCATAAGCACCAACCAATGATAGATATTATGAGAGGGAGAGAGACAGAACATTATAATATGGCTGGAACAAAGGGTTCTGCAGCAGCCTTGTCTATTTAATTAACCAGTTCATATATTGCTTACATAATCACGTACGTAACGATAGGGTTCAATAATCAACCATAAAGAAGCATGTGCCATTTTTAGTCCAAATGAAAAAAAATTCTTATTCAAAGCTCCTTAGTACCATTTTAGTGCAAAGATAAAACGCATATGATGCACTCAGATAAAGGTGCTTTGATTATCAACAAGGTACGAATAAGCATTCCATACAATCTATATGCACATCACAGAAATCAGAGCAAGGAGTTCACTCGATGATAAATTTGCAAAAACAATCAAACATTATAAGTTGAACTCGTTTAAATAAGCTAAAATCTAGCTCTATGGTTTCAAATTTGCCCGATTATTATTCAGAGAATCTTGAAGATCAAATCTGACCACCAGGTGTTTTGATTGGTTTGATTTATTCTTTTTCTCTATCCAAAGTTGATTCAGTATCGAAGCCTAGTTGCATTCGGGGTCCTAGGGTTTGAATTTAAGATTCGGTTTCAATGTTAGATATGGTGTATGTAAAGCATTTTACATGAAGTTCAGTTGTTAATTAGAATGAGAAATCATCTTTTAATGAACAGCGTCCTGAAAGGAGAACTAAAACAATGGTATGCCGCCTTGTGCACATCAGATCCGCATACACACATCATGTATACTAGCACAGGGATTATCACACAGGCCCCCTCTGCGTCAATGTGTTACATATCTGACAGGTTGAGGCAAAGGTTACAAATCCTTAATTTATTTACTCTTGGTACCACTAGAACAAATTGAAATGATAGTCAGCAGTACAAATTTAAATGATAGCGAGCATCTGTAGGAGTTTGGAAGAAGGGTTAGCACAACTTAAGTCCTCAGAATAGAGCATCTAACTGGCAGACATAGTAGAAGGGGCAAAAGTGGAACCAAAAGAGCATGAATACTTACATCAGCTACTCTCACTGCTTGGTACTCCTTGGCCTTCTCTAACACATCACCCTATTAAATCCAATACTTTCTCAGTCACTAAACAAATCTTACGATTAAATGGAGTAACTAAATAATTAACATGTAGCCTCACCACAGTCAGTCGGTTAATGAAACCACACTTTATACTTTGACGCAGGCGCTTGCATTCATCCTGGAAGAAAAAAAAGAACATGATTAATTTTCTTTTTCGAGGTTTAGTTGTATGTACGCATATTAGTTACTATTAATTTGTCTATGTAAGAGCACAGGCATTCACTCAATAGTCATTATGAGAATAATTTAGATAGAAATAGAAATCATGAGGGCACTTTTTCGCACATGATAGCCATGTACTACACAGCTTCAAGAAACTTTTTGAACCAAATTGTGGTTGCTTAAGCAACAACCACATCATCTTTGACATCCTGAACAATGCAGTATGCTACAATCAAACAAAACAGATATGTAGGTTTCTTCCATCACTGTTCAATCACCTCAGTGAAGTCTTGATTTGAAATTATATCAATCAAGAGCATCTCTTTCTTATCCAAGTTCAATATTTCCAGCATGACATCTACTGTCCTCTTGCCAACTTTATATGGCTCATCAGCTTTAGTTGTACCTGCACAGCAAAATTAAGGGATAAAGTGCTCCATGATATAGCATGCAGCTAAAAAACAGATGACAATATAGCACCTAAATGCTTACCAAGCACTTGCACTAATCTATATATATCTGGCTTCTGATTGCTACCAGGAATCCTAATTCTTACAAAAGATCCAATGACCTTTTGAGCAAAACTATCCATGTCCTCCATCAGAGCTTCCATCAAATTTCGACGCAAGAATATTAAGCTAATGTTGTGCATATCAATGGCGGCATAATCATCAAGATTGGATTGTAGTCCTTTCTCATGGCCCTTTCTGCGCAGCTTCTTTCCCTTATTTTTGCCAGTATCCACTACAAATTCAGCATTATCATCAGCATCCAGTTGATTAGCTTCAGTATCGACAACACTGCCTTGATTATCATCTGCGTCTTCTTTCAAAAGAAAATGTGATTCGAGGAGTTTTAACATTTCAAAGTGACCAACTCGTGTTTTACCAAAAAGTTTTTGGAGCATGACATCACATACTATTTGACTTCTCTTGCGAGGATCACGAAGCTTGTTTCTTTTATGTATTCTAACAAGAGTTCTTGTACATCATACTGGGATAAAATAGATGTATCTCCATCTTTCATGTGCGTCACAAACTCCAACAATTCTTTTGATGCCCACTCAGTGTTTTCATGCATAGAACTTTTCTCATCAGTAGATCCCAGTGGGCTCAATGAACTACGATCCGTAACATGTGCCCTCTTTCCCTTTTTCCTCTTTTTGGCACTTTTGTCTTGATTCTCAGAAGAGTGATCTGAATCTTGAGTAGCATCTTTATCTTGAAACTTCGGAAGCCGCTGACCTTTTCTTTTTTTAGCACTCGTCTCTGATTTCTTGGACTTCTTGCTCTTACAATTGATTGCTTCTTCATTACCAGCTGGGTGTACTGGAGTTTCCTGCTTCAGCTTAGAAGCAGATCCTTTCCAGGGATTTTTTGCCTGCTCAACCTCTGCCATGGTCAGAGAGTATTTTTCTTTCTGTTCCATCCAGTAATCCTTGAAAAGATACTCCCAACTGGTTCGATCACTGAAAGTCTCCTGCTCACGGAGAAGAGTGGCAGATGATAGACAGAATAATATACGTAGTAGACTTGAAGAGAGTAAAACACTTCAACTGCTTTTCCAGAATAATTTCTCATTATACTTGTTGGAATATAAATGCTGAGAAAGAGGAGCAAACTACTGCACTTATTCCACTAGTGTTGGATGTATAATGATGTTTATTACCCGGTAACAGCAAGATGTAGTTAATGTTCTTTGGCAAAATTAGTGATCTATACTTTATGACCCCTCAGGTAAAGTAGAGATCCGCAATTTTGGTTTCTCGTATGTCTATTACCTGGTAACAGCAAGATGTAGTTAATGTTCTAGAACAGGTTTCAATATCATCGTGTATCTCGTATTTAGCTATCAGGTGGGAGGTACGGGCAATAAATTTTTCTGCATTTGTCTTAATAACAGTATTGCTGAACAACCAATTTCTGTATACTCACATTTTTAATCATTTGGATTAAGCACTGTGTACTTAATATGCATAGGAGGCAAAGTTGCAATGCTAGGGCGACAGTGCAGGCACTGACAACGCAATGTCATCTTCTGATACAGCAAAGAAGAAAGTGCAATAGACATGCAACTAAGTAAAAGTTGTAACAGCATTCTATTATTTTCTCTTCACAAACCTGAAGCTACCACCATACCCCATTCTGTCCACACACCCTGTCCTTTCAACTTCCACTCTGCACTCATTAAGTAATGCACGTGTCTAAACCATCAATTCTGTCCAACAACTATTGTATCGGCCATATTGTCTGCCGGTTGCGTCAAAATTTAGGTATGCACCTGCATCTTTCTACCCTGTATACTATCAATTGAATCAGGAGGCCTCTGGAATATTAAAAATCTCCATTAATGTCTATAACTCCCAATAGCAATTGAAAACCATTATAAGCATGCTTCAATATCGTAGGCCACAAGCAACCATACATTCATTAAACTCCATGTTCATTTATCTATGCAGGTTTTGGAACAATAGGCTTTGCAACTCCCCCCCATTTATTTCCATCCAGACATCATGAGCAAATCCCATTGCAGAAAAATTGTTAAGGTGAAATTAACAAGCATTTACCGTTTCCAGATTTCCTTGTTGATTATTTTCGATCTGCTTTACAGTTTTCATGCATGTCTCACATAGGCCTTTGTTTCCTTTAATGCAAAAGATGACAGCATCCTTGATGCATCCTTTGCACAACGAAAAAGCACAGGTGTAGCACATGTAGTAAGCATTCTTTCCGCATACGCCGCAGAGATGCCAGCCTGAAATTAAGAGAAAGGTGTAGAGTAATAACTTTTAACAAGAATATGAGCATGTAAAGCATTCATAAAACTATCTACAAAATTTAAAAAAAAATAATGCTAAAAAAAGAAGCTCAATCGTACAACTTTTTTACTTTTACAGACAACTTGACTGTACAAAGTACTAGTAGCACTACAATTTCTTTTACCACATCCTCAAGAATGTCAAGAGTCAGTAACAATTCATAAAGTATGGTACAATGAAGATTCAGCTTGCATTCTTTTATTCAGCTTGCATTTCTTTTCTTTTACTGTCTAGGATTATAAAAGCCACTGGTAAAACTTGATAGCTGAAAAAAATATTTTAGAGGGTACATTCCCCACTCTCGTGGTATTAGCAAAAGTATGGTCCTCCATCACGTGATTTTAACAATTACATTTCCCAACTTCATCATTTTAACCCGCATACATCCAACCATCAATCACACTGAGATCCATCAGCTCACCATTAAACACTCAGCCTGGCTATCATGACATGATGTGTAAGATACAATTAGTGTCTGACATGATAGCCGGATAAGATTAATGGAGAGCTAACAGATATCCTTGCAATTGCAATAGACGGCAGACATTAGCGGATTAAAACCATGACGTTGGAGAATGTAATTGTTAGTAGAGGTCGGCAATTCACTATACAACCAAGATGGCAGATGTGACTTTCTTACACTTTATGACTATGGATTCAGCACTGTATGCACACATTACCTCATCAAAATTCCAACCTAGTAGTGAAAGCAAAATGGATTTTCTAGCATACAAATCTATCCAATGATTACCAAGCAATGAATATGAACAATGAGTGCAAAGTTACTGCATTGACATCAAGAGAGCATGTGCAACTTACCACAGTTCCAACGACCCTTCGACTGGAAAAAAGCCTCATCGCGATCAACACATGAAGGATGATATGCCTTGGGGCAACCCCTAAAACCAATAAATAGGAGCCTTAGGTTGTAACAGGAGCCAACAGCACCTTTCAATGAAAAAATTATATAACCAATTCAAATCTGGTGAGAGATTCATTCTGACCTACGATCACATAGCACAAGGTCACCACCATCAAGACAAATTAAAACAAACATCTCTCCTATTATTTTCTTTTGTGCAGTCTTGACCAAAGACTTGGAACCCCGCCCACGCTTGAGTTTTCCACCACCACTACTGCTTCTCTTCCTCCACTCCAGTCTCCTCTGCATCCACTTTCTGGTCCTCCGCATCCTCCATTTCAGTCTCAACATCTAGCTCCTCTCTAGCCTCCGTCTCCGTATCCTCTTCTTCATCCTCTTCTTTCTCCTCCCCAGCCTCCATCTCAGTATCTTCACCGTCACTTCTTCTCCTCTCCAGCCTCCATCTCAGTATCCTCTTCACCATCCACTTCTTTCTCCTCTCCAGCCTCCACCTCAGCATCCTCTCCCCGATCAATTTCCTCCTCCTCCGTCTCTCTTTCAGTCTCTTCCACGGTCTCCAATTCTTTGGGCTTGCCTCCATTTTTTCCATAAGTTTTGTTTCCTCTATCACCTCAACTTTCTCCTCTTCCGCCACTATATCTGTATCCTTCTCATACACAAATTTTGTTTCCTCTAAAGCCTCAACTTTCTCCTCTTCTGCCTCTATATTTTTATCGTTCTCGTCCTCGAGGTCTCTCTCCTTCCCTGCCACCATAACTGTTTTCTCACCAGCCTTAACTTCTTTGTCCTCCTCAATATTGTTCACCTGTATATCTGCTTCTTCATGACGCATCTCTCCTTTTACCTCTTCTAGTTTCACCTTATTCTCTTCCTCTGGCTCCCTCGTGGCATCTTCTACAGGCTTATTATCCACTCCATTCAACTCATTAGTGGTTATAACTGGGGAGGACTCGTCATCTATAAGCTTATCACTAGCCGTTGCATCAGGCTGTTCCTTGTCAACCATTTGCTCCCCTGCATAATCAATTCCTGCTTCAGGCTCACGCTCATTCTCCTCCCTCACCAGCTGAGCATCACCACCTCCAATCATATCGGTATCGCTTCCCCCCACGGCAGTATTGTCAAATGGCACCCATGGCGCTACTGCGCTGCTGGAAGTAAAGCAAATGCCATTAGTGCCACCGTTTCTTGCAAATATGATGCTGCGACCACACAACAAAGCTAAGGGTCACGTGAAGAAAAGCACACTACGCAACCCTAGCTCATCAAGAGAAAGAAGCCACTACTATCTAAAATCGATACGAAAGAATTGCTATAATGACAAATTGACAGTTCGCCATAATTTCGAAACTATAAATAACGTAAACAGCTATGACCGAGCTATCACCCAGTACCCACCGTTTGGCTGAGGAAATAAAATTTCAAGTACGACTCGTAGTGTCGATCGAAGTAGCAATCAAAAACCCAATTCCGTGATCATCCTTCACTCCGGCTAACAAGGAAATGAAAAAGAAGCCTCACCGATTAAAATCGTAGTGAAAGAATGTGAAAGAGATTTAATTCACAGCAGAAAGCAGAATCACGGGAAATTCACAGCAAAGGGCGCAAGGTTTATCTGTGAGAGCACCCAAGAACGCAAGTTAGGGTTGGGAAACAGAAAGAGGAATACTATAGACTGTGTTTAAAATTACATTAGAACCCTCTTTATGTCCCGCTTATCCTTCTGGGTTAGTCGTCTACTTCCTTCTTTTTCTTTTTTCGAATCCGGTAGGATTATGTTAGTGAAACAGTACATAGTTGAGGTTTAGACCAACCTAGAAGTAAGTCAGCTGGTAGGGAAGTACAACCCACCCATCAATAGCTGAATAATACCAAAAGCCTAAGGTATAGTTTCGACTCACCGAAAGCCGTAGGGGTGTCAAAATCGGGTTTCGGGTCGGGTTAAGCTCAACCCGAACCCGACCCAAAAATAGTTTTGGTTAATCTGAACCCGACCCGAACCCGGAGTAGGTTGTACTTCTTTAACCCGAACTCAGAGTGGGTTGACCCGAACCTGACCCGTTTTTCAAAAATTTATTTTATTTTAAAATTTGGATTATTTAATAAAAATAAATATATATATTAATTAATTATGTACAATATAATCATGTTATCGATTAAATGTTTATTTAGCCATAATTAATCATTAAATACTAATTAAGTCATTAAATATAACATATTTTCTATTTTTAATTAAAAAAAATTAGGTTACTGGTTAGCGGGTTCAACCCGAACCCGACTTTTTACGGGGTGATTTCGGGTCGGGTTTCAGGTTCGGGTCAAGATTGACATCCCTACTGAAAGGGTCCAAGACCCAATAAGCTCGATACCAAGATTAAGAGTCAAAACACTAGTGCATGATGCAGAGGAACCACTAACGATCTATGTCAGTTCTAATGGCTTCGACCATCGAGGATCATCCCTCCTGGCAGTCCCCAGTGAGCCCAGGAACTGTAGTTAACCCATCCGAGACAGGGAACGGAGGTGGAGATTCCAAGTTATGAACCAGCTCAACCACAAGGCAAGGATCATTCCGCGATTGAGATCACTTACCCTTTTTAACATGATGACCTCCTTTGGATGAAGAACCAGCAACCTCAGTAACATTCTCTATAATGATTTGATTGTAGTTACGTTTCTTACTGCTTGCCAAGTATAATTGAGAATCAACTCTAAACAAGAGGGGGATCAGCCATTATGCTCATCAGCCGGTTATCATGAGGATACAGGGGTGGGGTCGGGTGGGGTTCTGAGGCTCCAGAAGGCCATACCAAGCATCTCACAACCCATGTTCCCTACTGAAGGGCTCGAATGAGATGGGCCAGGAGGACGGTCAAGACCACAAATGAACTTCCATGCCTCACTATCATCCTCAGTTGGGGCTTTCTTACCGAAGCACAGACCTGATGCCCTCAGCCAAAGGCCGTAGGGAAAACATCAACAGGTGGGTCAGACTGAGTCGAGCAATCCTTTGTAGCATGAATAAACAGTTCGCATCTAAAGCAGATAGTTGGCATCTTTTCGTAAGTGACCCTCAGCACAGATTCACATCCATCAACCGATACTTTAACGTAACGGAGAATTGGCTTATGGAAATCCAGGAGGACCTTAAAACGCATATAGTTGCCAGTTGCACGATCTCCTCCTCGCTAAATTCAGCGAAACTACCAACCTATTTCCTAGTCGTCAAGCAAACATTTCGCCCTGAAAGAGGAAATGGACATTATGGAACCTCAACCACATAAAGATCCAGTGAAATTCATGGTCAATCGGGGCTTTGATCTTGTCAATGTGCTGGAAAATGAGAAAGTAGCCATAGAAGGTGCCAACAGATATTTTAACCTACTAAAAACTATGAAATTAATTTGGAATTTAGTAAATAAAATGCCTACAAGTTGCAAATAATCCTGGTCACGATAATATAGAAATTTATGTAAGTAGTCAGGTATCAAACCGTGGGACTAAAGAGAGTAAATTTAATCCTAGAAAATAACAAGAAATCGAGGGGTTGTTATCGATTGTTTTTGGGAAACTAATCAAATTAAATCGAATAAATACGCAAAAAGAAGTAAAGTGAGAAATATAATACTGAAGAGGCGGAACCCTGGGTTCAGGTTATTTACGTTTGATAGATCTTGCAATTCATTCTATTTAATTTTGAGACACAGATTGACAAATTCCTAAAGTTCTCTTAATGACTTAATCCTAGTCTCTAAAAAGCGCATCTACCAGAACGTGCAAATTCTAATCACATGCATATGGATAAGCACGAGGAATTATATTTTTACACCAGAATGAAAAACTTAGTCAATCCAATTCAGTTTCCACAAGTTAACATGTTAAATTGACCTTTCCTTTAATCACCGATCAGATCATAAAAGAATTCACAATATAATTCACAAAATCTAGAATTTTATTAAAAATCTCAAGGAATAAATTAATATGAAACAATCTGCAAATTTCTCAAACCTGAAGGAATTTCAAAATCATCTCAAACTACAATAACCATTCCCTGGAGTTAGATCCTTTAGCCAGACATAGTCATAAAATAAACAGAGAAAGAACAAAGAAAATTCATGCTAAAATTGATAGAGAACTCCCGATATACTCATGTTATCCATATCTACAACTATAAGGCCAAAGGTTGAACAAATATGGAGCCGATGAAGAATTCCCTTACCGGCTAGAGTTGCAGCAAGGTGGAAGAAGAAGAGAGTAGAGCGACGTTGTTGTTTTGTCGTCCGAGAATTTTTATCTTTCTGTAGCAGTAAAAATATATGTTACTATATCTTTACCACCTAGGCAATGTACCTATCATTTTATGGAATAGTGAATTAAGTGGGGTTGTCGATCTTGGAGACCTTATTCAATTAACTGACAATTTATTAATGTAACTGAGAAACTACTAAACTAAACTAAGAAAACAAGAAATAACGTTTTTCCAGACTTACTTAATTCAATTAAAAGACTGACTCAATAAACAAACATAAAATAATAAAACAATTAAAATAAACTAAGTAAATAAAGATTAAAAGTCTAAATCTATGGAAGCACCCCGGATTGTTCTGCAAACCTTCACTTTCTAAATCTATTAATGAACTCTTTCATAATTCTACAATAAACTCAGGAATTTTAATAATCCGTTCAGCGGTCCCTATACAACGAATCCTAACTGGCATAAATAACAAGCCGCAAACCATACCCAAGTCAGTTCTAACCAATCACATTTTTACTAATTCCTATTGGAGACAGATTAACCTATAGGTAAACCATGCTTCTAGTCGTTAATCCGGTTTAACTCCCTATGTCTTGTTAACTAATCTCAGCGCCGCATTTTGATTGGAAAACTACAAACACCACCTTGATAATTAGCTAGAAAATCAAAGCGCATGAAGAACTGTGATTATACTACTGCATTTAATATCAAAGAAAAGATTACAAAATAAATCTCAAGATCCGGTTTGCTACCCCAATCCGGAGAGCTTATCTAACTACGCTAACATAAAAATAAAAAAAAAAAGAAAAATAACAGAGAAAGACATTAAACAGGATAAGATAGAGAAAAGAGAAAACTCCGATTAATCAGGTTGACTCTGGATCCCCACTCCGTCTTTGTTGTCAAGTCAATCCTCCGTCCGAAGTATGGTGTGACTGTAACACCCCGGTTTCTAATAATGTGTAATCATGATTTATTAGCAATATGATAAATAGTTCACAACGGAAATATAAATAAATAAAATAAAACCTAACCGAGGTGTTATCGCCACACTCAGCCTATGAGTGACAGCTACCATTGGCAATAGAAACTTAGTATCAACAAATTTAACAAAAATCCCCAAAGGTATACTAAAATATTAAAATCAAACTCAAATGTTCATGAATCAAATGTTAAGAATACTAATTGTTACGTGCCGCATCCCAGTAACTTTAGTCATCCATACCTGCGGTCAGAAAACATAACAACACATAAGAAAGAACTGTGCAAATCAGTGAAACTGAGTAAACCCTTCAACACCTTGTCAAATACATTTTGAAAACCCATTTGAGTATAATAAACATCAATAGCCACGTAACTAATCAAACAATAGCATCAGAATAATCTCAATCACCAATCAGCAATATCACACACCAATTCTGGAATGACGAGAGTCACTAAAGTTCCATAATTCACAAATTCCAATAATTGGTACCACAACAGAGTTCGGACCGATCCAGTTCACAATCACCCTAAATCCTTAAGTGTGCACACCTCAAAAAGTTTACCGACTAATGGAGTAGATCATAGAGCTTAGCTGCGGTGTGAGACTCAACTGTGCCAAGATAAATTTTCCAAAGATCTTTCCAATTCCAAAATCAACCTCCCATCAAATCTAGAATATAATAGTCAATTCAATAATCATATAATACCAAAATTCTCAACCACCTCAAATATTTCATACCATCAATATCATATCAGCATTATAAGCATAGTTCCCATACTCACAACCAATACAATCAACATCAAATACCACAACACGATCACAAAATAAATTAGGTGAACACAAGGTTTATCTGGAATTTATGCTCAAACCAACAAGCAGAGACAATCAACGACAATCCGCCACACCCACCTTCAATGTGCTCAAAATCTATCAATCAATATGAAATACTATCAATAATCCTAAAAGATAGCGTAAACCATTTCTAAACGAATTCGCCACTGTTCGCCGAACACATTAACTTATATTGTAAATACTCTATATAATGGTAATAACATAATGCCTATACAATAGGTTAATGTCTATATCTATGTAAGAAAATAGTACGATAATACACACTTATTTTATATAAAAACTAAAAGGAGAAATTTAATGCGGAGTAGTTCTACTATTTTAAAGTAAGATTGCGGAATATAAGTATAAATAATTAGCAAACGTAAGTAGCGATATTAATATATATCCCTATACAGTAACTACTACAATTATGCTCGAAAAACAATGAAGATCATTATTATGTTTTAAAACCATGGCATTGAAAGCCGATTTTATAAGTCAGAACCTTATTTTATTCAAATTTAAGTTTGGATGCTCAAAACCCAACGAAGATCGATAAAAGAAGAATGAAAAGTAAATAATTATGCATGAAGTAGTAATCAATGCCGACACTCAATTGAATACTCAGTCGTATCATAGTACAAAATAAGGTAAATAAATAACTAGATAAATAGTAGATTGAAATTAAAAGTCGATACAAAAACTACTCTTTTGATTAATGGAGAAGTAAGATAATATTGAATAGTTGGTCAAGATAGGAACTTTTACAGATACAAAAGTTTATATGCTATGAGTCATTGAGATGGGACGTGAGCTTGGTTAATTAAACACACAGAGAAAATATAAGGAACCTTACCGATGATGTGACCAAAGACGGTACTACATCCAGTACCATATGCAGAAAACAATGATTTGCAGAAGAAAGGTTGATACAAAAAATGTTGGAGGAATAAAGAAGTGAAGAGGAATGGTGGATGCGGTCTATGAATGTGGCCGCAGAAAAGATGTAAGGGGTTTTTTTTAGACTATGTAGAGAGAATATTTAGAGTAAAAGAGTTTGGTAGGTATAACATGATAGAAAAATTCTAGAAACTCAGGAAAATGCTATGATAGGATCGGGGTGCTGACCAAGTAGGTCTGAGGTGTTAGTCTTAGACCTACTCTACTTGGAAATAAACCCTTGTTGAAGATTGTGATGCGGAAGCTTTTGTATAAACTTAACAAGACAAGATTTTGCTTTGTATCAAAATTCGAAGTGAATTACAATCTAGCTTCCTATCTTCGGATTAGACAGAGGTAGTCTATCTAATCCAACACTCACTATACTCTACAAATAGATTAATACAGAATAAGGAGTAAGGGAGTGTTTGTGTGCTCTATAGATATAAATTCCTAAGCTAAAGTGACAAAGTCACACTAAGATTTCTTGAAAATGCTTTCTCTCTCAAACAATCTTCTCTCTTCTAAAACTATTGGGATGTGTCTCTTTACATTTGTCAAGTCGAACGCTTATATAGAGTAGTTGTCTGCAGAGCTTTGGTTCACTTAGTGGTGAACGTAGAGAAATGTGTTGCTCGTTTTCAAGGCGTGCTTCGCTTCCATGATCTCAGCAGAGGAGGTCCTTCACGATCGCCGCATTCTTCGGAGGCGTTTGTGCAGAACATTTACGCGCGTGTCAAGTCTTGTCTTCGCACGCTTCAAGTCGTGACTGGTGAAACCAGAAGCAAGGGGGAGTCTTTCTGCAGCGCTACTTGGATTATGAGGATATTGACTCTGAGGTAAGGCTGAGTCTCCCTGCAGTACTACGTCCACTGAGGAGACATCATCTGCAAAACAAGGTTACAACAAAATTCCCCCGTTTTTCTGATGATGGCAAACTCAGTGTATCCAGCGGCAGTACCTGAAAAATATCACAAGGTAGAGCAACAATCTTGGGAGAACAACTCACTGTTTGTTCCCCCTCAAATATATATTCCCCCTCAAGTAAATACGAGTAAAAGAACTGATACGCTAGAGCAATTTAACCACTAGTAGTCTACTTAACAGGAGATTTTAAACCAGTCCACAATAGTCGAGGCCTCAGAGGCACTCATTTTCCACACCGAGTAGCTCACATAAACCAGCCGCGGGATACACCGCTTTCCCTGTTTGCCAACATCAGGGGAAACTCATAAGCAATATCCAACAAAATAGCATAAGTGTCTTAAAGAGCTACTAGAGCAAAAATAAAGTCATTGTCTACAAATATCCGAGTCAAAGGGAAAGCAACCTAGTCAGCTGATGGTTAAGAGGGAGTGGGGTAATAGAGTTAGTCATCCTCTTGGTCCTCTCCTTTGCCCGCAACTACCGCACCTTGTTCCCCCGCAGTGTCAGCATTTCCACCGTCATTCGCAGCCGCCAGCGCCTCTGAAAAGGTCTCTATGAACTCTTGTACTAGATGCTTGACACCACCCTCGAAGATGTCCATCGTCTTCGTGTGGTTGGCCTTCAATACATCGATCAGCATGTCCACTTTGGTGACCAAGGAGGACACAGTTTCCTCAAGAGCCTGGATTCGGTCAGTTAGGGCGAGTGGCTCTGGTGGTTGGGTTGGCTTGGGGCAGGAGGCTTTTTGGTAAAGGGAGTGGGTCTGGTGATAGATTTGACTTGGAAGGAGGGGGTCTTATTGTATAGGATCTGACCCCGTATGTCAGTGTCGGTAATGCTGCTTGCTTTGGAGGGATCAAGGGTGATTTTACAGTGAGTGAGTAGCTTTGGAATCCAAAAAACATAGTCTAATGAATGTCGGGTAGAGGATACAGTGGAGGCGATGTGATTGAGCAAGAGCTGGGGTAGGTTAATCCTTTTTTGGTGAATCAAACAGTACATGATGGCTAAATCAAGAGGACGAACAAATTGATTTCTTTCTTTTCGGGGCACAAGATTTTTTATGACTATTGTGTGAAGCATTTGATGGATGTTCGATAGAGCGGGTCGGTCTAAAGAGTGACCGACACGATTGTTAAGGAGAAAGAAATCATATACCTCTTGAGGGACAACAAAGTCAAGTTTAGGAAAGCCAGCACGATCATAGAATCCTAAACCATAAGTGGGAATGGCTAGGTGTTCGGCTATTGTGTTTGAATCCGGGATCAGAGGTGTTCCATGTACCTCAATCATCAGTTTCCCTTTTCGAATGACACAGTTTTGATAAAACTCGTAGGCTTTCGTCTTATGATATGTTTGAATGCCAAAGAACAGGTGAAACCAATTTTGAAAACAAAGTATTTCCTCAAACATTGTAAAACCCATCGAGTTTAACCATTCTAGATCAACAAGCTTGCCTTTAACAAGGTTTCGAGATTCGGCAGCGTCATCTGTGGGTAGAGAGTACACTGCGCTGTGAGTGTCAATGAGATTGAGTCTTGGTGCTGGTGGAACTGATTTTGATTGGGGACACAGTCTCTTTCTGGTGGAGATGGTGCCAGTGTCCGAGTCTACCTGATTTGAGGAATTGGTGCCGCTTTTTTCTTGTTTTGATGTTGTTACTGCAGGTTGAGGTGAAGGAGCCAGGACATTCGGAGTGGAAATCGAGGATGTGAGAAGGGTTCTACCTCTTGGTCGAAGATTTCTAGTAGTGGTAGGAGGAAGGGGAGCTGTTGCTTTGGAACGGCGAGTCTTTTTTGGAGGAGATGATTGCTAGGATCTTGAGTTATTTCAGTGTTAGGGTTTGCAAATGGATTTTTAGGTTCGATGGTGGGGGAGAGGGTTTCTGGGTTTTCAGTAGGGTCTGTGACTGGGGGTTCGATGGAGCCAAATTGAATGAGTTTATGAGATGGAGATTTGGTGATGGTGTCGGGTGTGGGTATAATTGGGGTTAGTGGGGGAGATGTTTTTTCAGTTGGGGATGGTGTGGCTTCCAATTTTTTCGAAGATAGTGTGAGTGAGGGATTGACTGAGAGAGTGGGTTCTGGCATAGACGGCGGGATAGGGACGGTGATGGGTTGGGTGTTTATCGACATGGCTGGAGCTAACGGAGTGGTGGTGGAGGTTGAACTTGGGGTTTGTTGGGCTTGAATGGCGGCTAATTGGTTGATGAGAGCTTGGAGAAGGTTTGGGTTGTTGCCAACCTCAGCTGGAAGTGCAACGTCAGAAGAGTTTGAGTTTGGGTTGGAAGCCATGGCGAAAGGGAAGGGTTAAGATTGCAAGATTGGTCGGAGGAAGAAGAAGGGAATAAGGATTAGGCAGGGTAGAGAGGCTAGGTAGAGGAAGAGTTTATGTTTTAACAAGACTAGCGTGTGAAAATTGGTTACCGTAATGTCAGGAAATGTTTGCTGATTGGGCGAGAGCGATGGAAACGGATTTCTCACCAAAATTTTGGTGGGTGAATTTTCGCTGTGATGTTACGAGAAAAAGTTTGTTTTGCTCAAGTGCTCGTTTTAGATAGACATACTACTTTAATAGACATACTCATGCATTAAAACTGATAGAGGACAATCAGGGAAAGGAGATACTACCTTAGCTATGTCATGCGAGTCATCCCAAGTTGAGAACGCGGAGATTCAAATGGACCTCGTTGTAGGGGCTTGGTGAATATGTCTGCAAGTTGATCAGTAGTGGGGACATACTCTAGTTGTACCAATCCTTTTTCAATGCAATCTCGTAGGAAATGATGTCGAATTTCAATATGTTTAGTCCTGGAATGATGAACTGGATTTTTAGACAAGTCAGTAGCACCATTATTATCATAGAATATAGTAGTGCAAGAAGGAGGTATTAGGTGATCCTGAAGTTGCTGTTGAATCCATAGTATTTGCGCACAACAAGCAGTTGTAGAGAAATATCCAGCTTCGGTAGATGACAGTGCCATTGTGTTCTACTTCTTGGAGGTCCACGGCCATGCTAATAGACATAGGCCTAGAAATTGAGCGGTACCCGAAGTACTCTTTCTGCTAACAAAGAACTTGCGAAGTCAGAATCACTGTAACCCATCAATGTAAAGTTAGGAGTACTTGGATACCAGAGGTACATGTCCTGAGTGCTTTTGAGATAGCGAAATATTCGCTTGACACTCTGCAAGTGCGACTCTTTTGGATTTGCCTGGAATCTTACGCAAAGACATACAACATAGAGAATGTCAGGACGACTTGCTGTTAAGTATAGTAATGAACCTATCATACCTCGATATAGAGTTGCGTCAAAAGATATTTCTCTTTCATCAAAATATGGTTTTTCAGTAGCAAACATTGGAGTTGGAGTTGGCTTGGAGTTCTGCATCTTTTATTTGACGAGTAGCTCATGTATGTACTTGTATTGATGGATTTAAGTGTTGTTTTCTTGCTGATTTATTTGAAGACCTAGGAAGAACTTTAGTTCACCTAGTGCACTCATTTCAAACTCTTTGCTCATTAGATCAGAGAAGAAGGTACACAAGTCAGGAATGGTAGAGCCATAAATGATATCGTCAACGTAGATCCGAACAATGAGTATCTCTTCACCTTTAGTGAGAGTGAAAAGAGTCTTATCAACCTTACCTCGTACAAATCCGTGAGATAGTAAATAGGACGAGAGACGTCCATACCATTCCCTTTGAGCTTGTTACAACCCATATAGAGCTTTGTCTAGCTTGTAGACATATTTTGGCTGAATTGGATCTTCAAATCTTGGCGGTTGAGCAACATAAACATCTCTGCCAATGTACCCATGAAAAAATATAGTTTTTACATCCATTTGATATAGCTTCATACCACGGTGTGCAGCATATGCCACAAGTATACGAATGGCTTCAATTCGAGCAACCGGAGCATATGTCTCATCATAATCAATTCCTTCAGCTTGAGCATATCCTTGAACCACTAGTCAAGCTTTGTTGTGAGAGATATTTCCTTGGTCATCCAATTTGTTGCGAAACACCCATTTTGTCCCAATTGGCTTATGGTTGGTGGGACACAGAACATGCCACCAGAGGGAGTGGCGTTCCAGAGAGTGTAGCTCTTCTTGCATGGCTATGATCCAGTCATGATCTTCTAGGGCTTGGTGGATATTTTTGGGTTCGATGGTAGAGATGACAGTATTAAAGGCGTAGAGATTATGATAGACGTCACTTCATGTTTGAGTGCCTTTATCGGGGTTGCTTAGACATTGGTCGATGGGGTGAGATGAGGCTTGTTGGAATTTTCTCCTGGAGCTAGGTGGTTGGGTGAAGGTGGTTGCAGGTGTGTGGTGGCCAGGAGTAGCTAAATTGCTTTGCTGGTTTATCGGCTGAGGTTGTAGGTCATCAGTGGGAGTGGGTGAAGCATCCTTGAATGAGTCATCGGGATCTTCATCACTGTCGGAGGAAGAGTCTGCCAGTGGTGGAGTTTGAGGGGAATGAAGGGTCACGACGGGTACCTCGATAAAGGTAGGGCATAAATTATCTTTAGGAGTTGTTGGTTGTTCATTTTTGCAATCACCAGAATTTGATTGTTCTTCAAAACGTACATGGGGACTTTCTTCAAGACATTGGGTACGTTTGTTGAGAATTCTATAGGCTCGACTTTGTGATGAATATCCAAGAAAGAGCCCTTCATCACTTTTGGAAGCAAATTTTCCCAGATCGTCTTTTCCATTATTATGAACATAGCAACGACATCCAAAACGACGCAAGTTTCCTACTGAAGGAGGATGACCTTTGAGGATTTCATAGGGAGTTTTCCTAAGAAAGGGATGAATTGATGCCCTATTCAGTATGTAAGCAGCTGTGTTGATGGCTTCAGCCCAGTAGGTGGCAGGTAGCAGCTGTCGATCAACATTGTTCTAGCCATTTCCACCAAAGTACGATTTTTTCGAACAACTACTTCATTCTGTTGAGGAGTAGAGCAGTTGATGCCTGATGAGCTATTCCTTTTATCTTGCAAAACTTGGAAAACTGTGTATTGTAAAACTCAGTGTCATTGTTAGTTTGTAATGTTTTGACTAAGGCAGACAGTTTGTTAGTAATCATGTGAAATAGTGTTGCAAACTCAGAGAACGTTTCAGCTTTAGTACGAAGAAATAATACCAATGTCTAGCGTGAGTAGTCATCCACAATGACTAGGACGTATTTCTTACCACTTTTGCTTTGGATCCGCATAGGTCCACATAAATCCATGTGTAGCATATCTAATGGAGACGAGGTGGACATTTCAGGCTTGCTTTGAAAGCTTGCCCTAGTATGTTTCCCTTGGACACAAGCAGAGTAGAGTGAGTCTGTCTGGTTATCTTTGGGAGTCCAACGACTAAGCTACCATTTTTGATCTTGTTCAGTAGTTTGCCATGAGCGTGACCCATGTGGGAGTGCCATAGGGACTAGTTTTTATCCTGTACATTGAGGCAGAGTGTTTCCTCAAGATTATGATTTTCAAGAGATAGCTTGTAAAGGTTATTCACCCTTATACCAATAGCTTTCATAAGACCTGTATGTTCATCAAATATTTTGCAATCTATTGTTGAGAACAAAACAACGTTAGAGAGATCACAAATTTGAGAGATACTTAAAAGACTATGACCTAAACCTTCTACTAAATTAACATTTCCTATTTTAAACATGGAGGGATTTTCGATGGTTTTAATACCAATGCTTTCACCGTGAGCATTGTCATCGAAAGTGACTTTTCCCCCGTTATGATGAAAGAGAGTCGTGAACTTGTCAGGGTCTTCTATCATATGTCTCGAACATCCACTATCCAGAAACCAAGAGTCATTGTCCACGGTTGTCTCTTCCTATAAAACAATTATTGATTAGTCTTGGGAACCTAGACAAACTTGGGTTCCCTTTTTGATGAATAAGAGTGTAGCTGTCATCGGGCTTTAGACAGAGTATTTAGACGCTGCATATTGAAGGATAAATCTCATCTAAATTTATTACAAGAAGAGTGAACATGACCATCATAACCGCAATAGCCGCAGATAATCTTGGGAGGTAAATGAACATACTTCTTTTGCCAACGAAATTTGTTTTCGAACTTCTCTTTCTGATGTTTTCTACGATGAAGATCGTTGGGTTTTGAGGCTATTTTGGCTAAGTTGACCTTACCTTTGCTCTTTAGCCAGTCAGG
Source organism: Limonium bicolor (assembly GCA_023374045.1). Taxonomy (NCBI): domain Eukaryota; kingdom Viridiplantae; phylum Streptophyta; class Magnoliopsida; order Caryophyllales; family Plumbaginaceae; genus Limonium; species Limonium bicolor. The sequence continues at coordinate 103,039,180 of CM041778.1, forward strand.
GGGACTCGAGGATGAGATCGAGTTCATCTTGGCTTTCTTGAGAGCAATAGTCAAAGAGTCAACTTCTTTTTCAAGTTTGACTTGTCTTTCTTTTGATTCAAGAAGTTTCTCATCAAAGTATTTTGGATTTTTCATAGCAGCAACCTCACGAGCGAAAGTAACAAGTTTGAAGTACTTCTAAGGAAGTTTAGACCACTTTTTTTCTTTGAGATTTCGTTGTAGAGACACAACTTGTTCATCCACCCGACTGAGGACAACATGTGCCTCTTGTAACTCCTTTTTAAGTTTGTTGACATCTTGTTCAAACTTTTGAAGCGTGAGACGGTCATTAGTCACATGACCTTTCAGCACATGTCCTTTCAGCACATGTATTTCCTCATAAAGCAAAACTATTCTTTCTTGCTCTTCAGTTAAGTCAAACTCAGGGTGATTTGGATCTATGAAATAGGTAGATAAATCTAGAGAGGGAACAGTGCACGAGTCTGAGAAATTTGAGATAACCTCAGGAGAGGGAGTCTTACTTACTTGATTTTTGTGAGCCATGAGGCAGATTAAACCCGACGTGCCTGATTCTGGCTCTTCCGAGTCTGAGTCACCCCACGCTGCATTTGCCACAAGTGATGCTTGTCCATGGTCATCTTTCTTCTTCAATAGGCAGTTATTTGCAAAGTGACCTGGTTTTAGACACTTAAAACATACTCGTTCTCCTGTGCCTGAACTCCCATGCTGATTACGATTGTAAGACTGGTAGGACTAATTTTGATTTTAACTGAACCTGTTTTGATTGTTTTTGTCTGATCAAGCATGTATGAATTTTTTAAAATTCTTGACCAGCATTGCCAATTCTTCAAACGTGTTTGCTGAGCCTTCTTCTATTATCCCATCGATCAGAGTATCTTGAAGTTGTTGGATGAGATCCGATTTTGTTGAAGTAGTCTCGAAGTGGAATGAGTCCTGCTATAGAGCTAGTGTCTGGCCAGGAGATTGCGCCTACAAAGCTTGATTAACATTAGAATAAGACACGTTTTGAATGTAAAGAGAAGCATTACCTCTGTTTTTGACATTATCTTGTATTTGTTGATAGACTGCAAATAAGACCCAAGATCAGTCAAGGTCCATTTTTCTAAGCTCTTGGAGGCTTTTGTCGAGATGACACTTTTAGCCAATTCTTCTCCAGGCTATCCAAAAATTTGTTGTTGATATTTTCATTTGATTCTCTAATATGAAGTTCTTCTATGGTAGTTGTAAGCTCAGTGAACCTAGCGAGCATATCGCTGAGTGATTCTCCAGGTTTTCCAACAAAATTCTCGTAGTCCATCTTCAGCTCTTATATTTTAGACTTCCTTAATTCGGTGTTGCCTTCATGAATTGCCCGTAGATGATCCCAAATATCCTTTTCCACCTTGATATGATAAACTCTTCTTCTTTCAGGTGGAGAAAGGCTGGTGTAGAACACACGAACGGCCTGAGCATTTAACTCAACACACCTCCTCTCTTCAGCAGTGTAAGAGCTGGGATCTTTTCCTTCTGGTAGTGGAAAATTACCTTTGGTTACCACGGTCCATAGTTGCTGATTGAGCGACTGAAGGTGAGATTCCATCTCATTTTTCCACATATTGTAGTTTGTAGAGGTCAACTTTGGATTTTCCACTTGCATCATGTTGTTGTTGTTGGAGTTTGAGATTTCTGCCATCTTGAGAGATTTGTCATCCAATGCAGGCTATGATACCACTTGATAGGGGTGCTGACCGAGTAGGTCTGAGGTATTAGTCTCAGACCAACTCTGCTTGGAAATAAACCCTTTGTTGAAGACTGTGATGCGGAAGCTTTTGTATAAACTTAACAAGACATGATTTTGCTTTGTATTGAAATTCGAAGTGAATTACAACCTAGCTTCCTATCTTAGAATTAGACAAAGGTAGTCTGTCTAATCCAACACTCGCTATACTCTACAAATAGATCAATACAAAATAAGGAGTAAGAGAGTGTTTGTGTGCTCTATAGGAAATAAATTCCTAAGCTAAAGTGACAAAGTCACAGGAAGATCTCTCAAAAATGCTTTCTCTCTCAAACAATCTTCTCTCTTCTAAAACTATTGGGATGTGTCTCTTTACATTTGTCGAGTCGAACGCTTAAATATAGGAGTTGTCTGTTGAGCTTTGTTTCACTTAGTGGTGAACGTGGAGAAATGTGTTGCATGTTTTCAGGGTGTGCTTTGCTTCCATGATCTCAGCAGAGGAGGTCCTTCACGATTGCCGCATTCTTCGGAGGCGACTAGTGCAGAACATTTGCGTGCGTGTCAAGTCTTGTCTTCGCGCGCTTCAAGTCGTGATTGGTGAAGCCAAAAGCAAGGGGGAGTCTTTCTGCAGCGCTACTTGGATTGTGAGGATATTGACTCTGAGGCAAGGCTGAGTCTCTCTGCAGTACTACGTCCACTGAGGAGACATCATCCGCAAAACAAGGTTACAACATGCTAAAAGAATATAAATTTCAGATTTTATGGAATTGTAGATAAGGAAATCATGATAAATTATTAAGACTGTAAAACTTGTTTCGAATTGATATATGCTTAAAGAAAAATAATGTATCGACACGACAAGAAAATATAAGGAATATTATGGAGCACTATATATAATGATTTAAAACGAGATTAATAGTTTATTGATAAATACATTTGTTTTAAAATAATGATAATAATATGTACATAATTAGTCATTATCATATACTAAAATTATCACAGGTGTTTCATTATTCCCCCTTAAAGAAAGCTTTGACCCCGAAGCTTATGCTTATCCCAATAATTAAAACTAAAACACTCACATTAAAATCCTTATTAGTCACTATTTTTTCTATTTCATTCTATCACCCTTAAAGAAAGTTACACCTTGTATCTTAAATATGTACCTTATCAAACAACTATGGATATTTCTTCTTCATTTCGTCCTCCATTGCGCAAGTGGCTTCTTCGGTCTCATGATTAGACCATAGCACCTGAATCATTCGAGTGGTCTTCGATCTCGTATCTTTCGTCTTGGTATCAAGAATTTTGATAGGGTACTCCTTATATGAGAGATTTTGGTCTAACTCCACCACCTCCGGTTGTAGAATATGAGATGAATCTGGAATATACTTTTTGAGCTGAGAAACATGGAAAACTTCATGTACTTTCTCCAACTCCATGGGCAATGCAATTCTATAAGCCACTTTTTCTACTCGCTCCAAGACCTCATACGGACATATAAACTTTGGACTTAATTTTCCTTTCTTCCCAAATCTTGTGACTCCTTTGGTGGGTGATACCTTCAAGAACACCTTTTGTCCTAACTCAAATTCTATAGGTCTACTTTTCAAGTCAGCATAACACTTTTGTATGTCCTGAGCACTTTCATCTGGTCTTGTATTATCCGAACTTGACTCATAGTCTCCTCAATCAATTATTGTCCAAGTACCACAGTTTCACTGATGTCACTCCAACAAAGTGGGGTTCTACACTTCCTTCCATAAAGAGCCTCATATGGGGTCATTTTGATGCTAGTGTGATAGCTATTGTTGTATGAGAACTTTATCAAGTGTAGCTTATCAACCCAAGAACTTTGGAAGTCCATGACACAGGCTTGAAGCATATCTTCAAAGGTCTGAATATTTTTCTCAATTTGCCCAGTTGTAGCTGGATGGAAAGCAGTACTAAGATTCAATTTTGATCCCATTGCCTTTTGAAACTGAATCCAGAATCGAGAAAGGAATCTTGAGTCTCTGTCTGAGATTATTGTCATCAGCGCCCCATGATACCTTACCACATTTTTTATGTAGGCATCCACCAACTGCTGCATTGACCAAGTATCCTTTATCGGTATGAACCTGGTAGTTTTGGTGAGTCTATCAACAATTACCCATATCTGATTCATCCCACTCTTCGTTAAGTAGGGGTGGCAATACCCATTAGGTACCCGTTACACCCGTTCACCCGATCCATGCAAACGTGTAAAAACCTCGAAATAAATGGGTGAAAAACAGGTGATGGGTGAAACGGGTGATGGGTCGGGTCGGATTTAGGTGATAATTTTTCACCCATCACCCGACCCATCACCCATTTAAAACCCGACCCATCACCTGGGGACGGTTTGTATGCAAAAGAAACATACATAGTGATCAAGTTACAACACTTAATTGTACCTACCCAACCTCATGCTAGTTCGTATGCTAATGAATTCTCTTATACTATATAAAATGTTCACAAATTAAACTAGAATTTGGTGTGGGAGGCTGGAGCCGAGTAAGCCCCTAAAGCAAACTCTCACATCGAGAATGCAGGGAAATTACGTGACTACTTCACTTATAAAACAAATGAAGGAAGACTACCACTAGGGATGGCAATGGGTCTGCGGGTACCCATTTCACCTGGTCACCCGACCCGCTAAACTGGGTGAAAAGCCCGCATAAAACGGGTGAAAAACGGGTGACGGGTGGAACGGGTGCGGGTGCGGGTCGGGTGACGGGTGAACATTTTTCACCCATCACCCAACCCGCTCACCCGCATAGATTATATATATATATATATGTTAAATTGTTACTTATTATTCATTCTCCTTCACTCACTAGTATTGTAACCCTAACTAGTGAACAAGGAACATTCATGCTCTGGGTGACTACGCCATTCTTTATTCTCACCACTCTAAGTAATTTTACAGCCTTAACATACTTGCTTTGCGCTGTTTTTAATTCTCTTCACTGAAGGTAATTGCAACCCTAACTGGCAAACATGGAACAAAGATGCTCTGTGCCTCTATTTTTTTCTTCACTCTCGATAATTTTGAAACCCTAACTGTAAAACAAATAACTTACATACTCTGCGAAGTTTTTCATTCTCTTCACTGAAGGTAATTTCGCAATCCTAACAGGCGAACATTGAGCATACATGCTCTGCGCCTCTATTTTCTCTCTTCACTCATGGTAATTTTGCAACCATAATTGGCAAACATGCAACGTACATGCTCTGTGCACTATTTCATTCTTTTCTCTGAAGTAAATTTCGCAACTCTAACCGGTGAACATAGAACATACATGCTCTGCGTCTCTATTTTCTTTCCACTCACAGTAATTTACAAACCTAACTGGCGAACAAGGAAAATGAAAAACAAACGGGTAAACGGGTTCACCCGCTTCACCCGCGGGTGACGGGTGAAACATAACGGGTGACGGGTGAAACATAACGGGTGACGGGTAGGGTATGGGTGGAGCGGGTGAAGTCGGGTGACGGGTGCGGATGATGGTCCACCCGACCCAAACCCGACCCATTGCCATCCCTAACTACCACTCCAACATAGTCGAGCAATGTGCTAGCTGCAATGTGTTGTGATTAAAGTATATAAGCTTTCTAGTTAAATTTGGTTTTAACCCTTACTTATGTGAGGATTGAACTAATTACTTTTATTTTTAAGGATGAATTCACTCTATAGAGTGGATGTCGATGTGGGAGTTACCCCATCATAGCATATATTTTTTTGATAGGCCATCTACGTGTATTCAACTTACACGAGTGATGTAAATATGAGTATTAGCAACAAAAAGTAGAAACTAAGTACAAAATCGACGTGGGAGGGTATTATCTCATGGAGGTAAGCTACTTCCTCCCACATTGAAATATTAGTACATGTATTAAAATTTCTTACTTATAAAGAGCCACTCAGCTATGACATTGTGTACACGAATGCAGTGTTGGCTTATAAATTTTTAAAGTTAACCTATAGTTACAAATATTGAATAGTGTCACCCGTTTCTCACCCGATCCACCCGCGGGTGACAGGTGATCATTAACGGGTGATGGATCGGATTCAGGTGAAAAAATTTAAACGGGTGATGGATACGGGTGAAGCATCACCTGACCCGAACCTAGAGCTGATCAAATGGGCGGGCGGGCTAGGTTTGGGCCGGGCCGACATTGAATTCTAGGCCCGAATGGGCCTATATTTTTGTCCAAGCCCGTTTTAAAATTTTTCGGGTTGGGCCGGGCTAGACCCGGACTTATTTTAATCTTTGCCGTTGCCCGGCCCAATTTTATAATTTTTTTATAATATTGTTAGTTTTTTTTGAAAAAATATATAGACTATATATAATGTTAATATATATTAAATATAATATGAATATATGTTATGTCTAATATTAATAGATATTATATATAATTTAAATAAATAATACAAGGTATTATATAAAATTAATTTAAATATATACTTCCTCCCATTTTCAGTACTTAATTTTCTAACTCTAGGCATAAGAATTAAAGAGGAAAAGTTTAGACTATTTTACCCTTATTTTTTGCATTAAGAATTGAAATAATTTGAAAATTAGTTGTAAAATAAAAAGGATGGTGGAATTGGAAAGCAGATCACAAAAAAGGGTAGAACATCTTTTATTTTGAAACTAGTGAAAGAATCTAACAAATCATATACTGAAAACATGGGGAGTATTATATTATATTTATAAATATATATATAATAATAATAATAAACTGGGCCGGGCCGGGCTTAGTTGCGGGCCTAAAATGTTGCCGAAACCCGGTCCGGTTTTTCATTCAGGCCTGATTTGTTGTCCAAACCCGCCCGAAATTTTTTCTGGACGGGCTTTTCGGGCTTTATTTTCGGGCCGGGCCGGGTCAGTTTTGATCAGCTATACCCGAACCCGACCCATTACCACCCTTATCGTCAAGGGAAGTCCAACCACAAAGTCCATTGAGATTGAATCCTACTTCCACTTAGGCATCTCTAGTGGTTGTACTAGGCCCCCATCCGCTTGAGTTCAAACTTCACCTACTGGTAAGTCAAACACTTAGATACAAATTCAACAACTTCTCTCTTCATTTACGACCACCAAGAATGTTTCTTGAGATCTTCACCTGCAGTCTCGTGTGTTACTTTTAGTTTTAACCAACAAAAGTAAAATAAGTCAAAGAAAAAAAAAAGTACAGAAAAACAAACAAAATAAAAGAAAGCAGTAAAGATAGGATGGCGGTCACTGAGGCGGTGGTGGTGGCGGAGGTCTCGCGCCCATCTGGGCCATGAGCATCTGTAAGAGCTGGGTAGTCTGGGCCTGATGAGCTGATGAGTCGGCCATGAACCGGGCTGCCTCGCTCTGCCGAGCAGATGCCTCTGCCATGAACTGAGCGGTCTCTCTCTGAAAAGCATCACTGCGCTCCAAGCGCTCTGTGAGCGTAGTCTGGGCTGGGTGTCGCAGAGAGAAGTCTGCTCTGCCTGGAGGTACCACTGAGTCTGGCGGATGTCATCTATGTGTCCCTCTATGTGCACCTGGCGCTGCTGGACATCCCCGACCTGCTGCTGTACATCCCCAAACTGCTGCTCCAAACCCCTAAAGTGCTGCTCCATCCTCTGCTGCTGCTGGAGAATGGAGTCCATCATGGTCTGCATCTCTGGCGGGATACTCATCACTGGGGGCATAGGAGGTGCCATGGTAGCAGTAGGCGCCGGAGTAGAGCTGGAGCTCGCAGAGGTGCCTGTGGATCCTAGACCTGAGCTGCCCTTCACCCAGCTGCCATCATCAAGACAAACGAAGCCCCATCTCCTGAAGGTCCCGACGGAGATGGGTGTCTCCCCCTCCTTCATCTCAATATCGGTGAAGATCTCCTCGGGGAGGGTGGCGGTAAGAAGATGCTGAATAAAGATGGGAAAGACGGGGGTGATCTTCTTCTTCTTCGTCTTCTGATAAGTCACCACCTTGTGCAGCTGTCTGAACATCACGAAGGGGAGTGAGAGCTGCTGAGAAGGTGGACGTGGGGCGGCTAGGAGATAATCGAGGAGAACACAGTTCTCGTCAGAAGCATCATTTCCGGCATGAGGCCGGATCTGATGACTAAGGATCTCTGCAAGGGTCCTCTAGGGAAGGGAGGGGAGGATAGCATAGGGGAGCACAGTCTTATTTTCCTCACCCCGTCGGCGAGTAGTACTCCCGACCGCTTGTAACCACCTAGACTTAGTCTGCCTAAGCTCATCCTCCATAAAATCTAAATGGGTCTCCGTATTATCCGGGAGGAGTAAAAGAATACCAAAAGTCTCAGGGGTTACCTCCACTTGGAACTGGCGCACGTAGGAGGTAATGCTGTTTGTTGTGTCTGATGCCACAGCATTGGCGTCGAATTCTCGTACCAGCTCCGGAGAGAAGACACCCTCGCCCATGCGCAAGATGCTTCTGGCGCCCAAACCCTTAAATATGTCTGTAAGACCAGTGGCAGCCGATGCCTCTGCGGTGATGCGCCACTCGATGATGAAGGACCCACCCTGCTCATCCAGGCCCGGGCGGTAGCAGATATGAAGCCATCAGGTCGGAGTGAGGTGGAGGCTGGCTCTGACTGGTCGTTAGGGCGTGGGTTCCTCGAAGAAGACCCCGTGCATGTAGCACCTCCTCCTCTAGTGCGAGCCATCTAAACGATAAAAGAATGCAGTAAGAAATCTAAACAACAGGAAAAGAGAAGCAAAAGACACACCAAAACCCGAAACCGATCGAGCAGTAAGTTCTATTTGAACACATTCTTGCACAAAGTTAATCTATGATTATCAAGGCATTAAAACATCCAAACATAGCAAACAACAGCATTAAACAACAGAACATTAACCTAGATAATAATTTCAGAAAAATTGGAAAATTTCAACATGTCCGGATCGACGTCCGGGTCAACTTAGCCGGACGCAGATCCGGACGCAGTCATAAACCCTAAAAATATTTCGCCGCGAACAGACGGTTCCGAAATCTCCCAAAATTCGCACAAATTTAACCAGAACTCCCAAATTTCACACCGAATCTACATTTTCGCACCTCAACAACAAATCAACATCAAGAATCACCCAATAGCTACCTAATCTACTTCATATTTGCAGAAACTGAGTTGAAATTGCAAAGTTTGAAACCTGGTTCGTTTTAGGGGTTTCGATTCGAGATGGGGAAGAAGAAACACGGGCGTTGGTGGTGGTCCTGGTGTGTCTTGGCTGCGCGACGGCGTCGGAACTGGGGGTGGTGGTCGCCGGCGGTAGTGGAAGTGGTGGTGGTGTGTTTGGGTGGGGCAAAATTGGAGGAGGAACTGTGTTTGTCGGGGTTCGAACGTGACAGAGGAAGAAGAAAGAAGAAAGGAGAGAAAAGAAGAAAGAAAAAAAAATCACAGCTTGCGATTTCAGTGTTGTCCGGATTTCCGTCCGGTTCCGGACGCGTTAAGTTGTTTTAGTGTCCGGATTGGCGTCCGGCTACGTTTAGCTGGACGCGTTGAACTTTTTTTTAAATTGAAAACTACTACTCTAAAACACCTCCTTAGTTTATAAATAAAAAGGAACTATTACTAAATGAAGCAAAAATGAAATAAACTCAAGAAATGCAGGAATTAAATAGCAAGAGTGTTAAAGGACTCCCTGATCCGTGGTGAACACTGCCATGATATTTCCCCACACTTGAGTTCAGTTTAGCATTAGAATGAAGTACCTGAAAGATTAAATTTGCAAAACTAGAAGAACTCAAGTGGAACCAGGCAGAGTTTTTTATTGAAATAGGGGAGTCGGGGCTCGTGCTGTAAAATAGTAAAAATTCTCAATAGATTAAAAGAAAATTATATCAAGTAATAGGAAAGTGTAAAAAGAAAGTGTAGAAGAGATTTTATACTGGTGGGTTGCCTTCTACCAAGCTGCCCATCTTTTCGGTCTTTGGCTAGACCGTTCAATTGTATACTCAGCATGGCGGGTTGTAAATAGTGATCACCGAGTGAACTTCGGCACTGTTACTACTCAAATAATGTTTTAGCTGGGATCCGTTGACTTTGAATGTCTCACCTTCTGTGTTGATTAGATCAATGGCTCCATAAGGTGAGACACTTGTCACTATGAATGGGCCGGACCAACGAGATTTTAACTTTCCTGGGAATAGTTTCAGGCGGGAGTTGAATAGAAGAACCTTATCCCCCACGTGAAACTCACGCTTGACCAACCTTATCACTAGCATCCCACCCTCTTCGTCTTCTCCTTATAAATCTTGGCGTTTCATAAGCTACCTCTCTAAACTCCTCCAGATCACACAACTGTAGCTTACGCTTCTCACCAGCCTTTTGGAGATCAAAATTCAATGCCTTAATTGCCCCAAAGACTTGTGCTCCAGCTCCACAGGTAAGTGACACGCCTTGCCATAACCAACTTTATGGGACATACCTAAAGGTGTTTTAAAGTAGTGTTCGTATGCCCACAAGCGTCATCTACTTAAGGGCCAGTCTCGCCTCGAGGATGTGATAGATTTTGGAGAATCCACTTAAGCTCCCTGTTGGTGATCTCAGCTTGTCCGTTCGTTTGTGGATGATATGGTAGAGAAACTTATGCCGTACATCATACTTCTGCAGAAGAGCTTCAAACTGTTTGTTGCAGAAGTGTGTACCCCCGTCACTAATGATCGCTCGTGGGACACCAAAACGGGAAAAAATATTCCTCTTTAAAAGCTTAAGCATCACTCTTGCATCATTGGTAGGTGCTGCTATTGCTTTAGCCCACTTGGTGACATAATCTACTGCTACCAAGATGTAGAGGTTACCTTGGATGATGAATGGTACCTCATGAAATCAATGCCCCAAAGATCAAACGGCTCAACCTCCAAGATCGAATTCAATGGCATCTCGTGGCGTCTGGATAAATTCCCTTGCCTTTGACATTGATCACAAGTGGAAACAAATTGATAGCAATCCTTGTTCAGAGTTTTCCAAAAGAAGTCGGCCTCCAAAACTTTCGCGGCTGTCCTAGCCGGACCAAAATGACCCCCTGCTTCTCTAGAGTGACAATGCAACAGGATGTCTCTAGCTTCCTCCTCAGAAACGCACCGACGAATCATACCATCTGCACAAACCTTGAACAGAAATGGGTCGTCCCAAAGGTAATGCTTGACCGTGAAGAAAAACTTCTTCTTCTGCTGATATGTCAACTCTAGAGGGACGATACCCTTAGCTAGGAAGTTCGCAATATCAGCATACCAAGGGTCCGTGGAACGACTGATCATGTAGACAAACTCATCAGGAAAATACTCGTTAATCCGCTTGCCATCATCTGGAACTTCCATACGGGATAAGTGATCTGCCACTCCGTTCTGCGCTCCAGGTCTGTCCCTAATCTCAATGTCAAATTCCTGCAGAAGTAAAATCCATCTGATCAAACGAGGGTTAGCATCAACCTTTCCAAAGACATACCTGAGAGCGGAATGGTCAGTGTGCACAATGACTTTGCTGCCAATAATGTACGGTCGAAACTTATCACATGCAAAGACAATTGCCAGCAGCTCCTTCTCCGTTGTTGCGTAGTTCTTTTGTGCCTCATTGCAAACGATATATTTGATGTATTAAATGCTAAGAATTAATCCTAGAAATCAACAAATCAATAGACCGTCAGGTTGCGAAAATCCCGGTCGTAGTAGTATAGTAATTTAGAAGCGACCAGGTGTCAATCCACGGGACTTGATAAAGTAAGTCTAGCCTAAGACAATGGGTAATTCAAAAGGGGTTTGTTTTGGTTTTGGGATCAATAATAAATAACAAGAATGAAATAATTAAAATAACAGTCAGGAAAACAAATAACAGGTAAAATAAAGTGATAGATGAATTGGGTGAAAGGGGCTCTGGGTTCAGGTTAAAACAGTTTGATCAATTATATCTACTGGTTATTTAAGGATAGATTGACAATATTCCTATAATTTTCTTAAGAGCTAAATCATAGTTTCAGAAGAACTCATTTACCAGAAATGCAGGACCTAGTCTAGGCTCAAGCAGAAACACATGTAAACGATTAAGTACGAGGAATAATAATTTGTGTCTGCAAGAATAATTAATTAATCCAATTAATAATTCCACAGATATACAAATTAATTTAACCGATCTATTTATCACTTGGTCGGATCAAAATAGATTTAGTAAAGCAATTTAATAAACTTATGACATTTATTAAAAAGCGCAAGAATAACATTAATCGTAACAATCCGTAATTAATTAAAACCAGTAAATATAATTAAAACAAACTGCAATTAAACCATCACCCAGAGCAAATATAAACTACTCACTCATTGTTTCAAAAACACAAATAAACATTAAAACAATTATCAAATGTTATGGAACAACAATTAAAAATGTAACAAGAAAATAACATGTAACAAACATATAATAAAGTGAGTTTAGTTTAACCCTTATAAATGAACCGGTCCGGTTCTCCAATTTTCTTCTACCCAAACCAGTTCTCCCTCTTTCTTTCTTCCGGTCCGCCTAGATCTTTCCAAACCCGAATTTCTTGTCGTCTTCCCCTGCTTCGTTATTCTCCACACCGACGTTGATATTACTATCGATCTCACCCCTGTTCTTCGATTCTCGACTTCGCCCTCGCCTCTATTCTTCTTCTCGCCGATGTACTACTACTATTTCCGCTCCACGACCAACAACGAGAGGCGGCGTCGATGAAGGTGTGTCGTCGAAGAAATATTCAGAGCCGACGGGTGATGGGCGTAAGTCGATGGTGAAGGTGTACGGAGAATCGGCGGTGAAGATAGCGGTGATGTTCGAATATTGTGAAGACGATGGAGAATGATAATGTCGAAGCGACGATGGATCGAGGATGGTGGTATTTCGGTCTGTATGAAGGTATTGTTGTTGGCGATGGTGAGTGACGAAGTGGATATGATGATGTGAATGAATATGGTGAAGGATGACGGTGCGAGGTGCAGTGCGGGTGAAGGTGCAGTTGAGACGAGGGTGAAGCGACGGTGAAGATTCGTGGCGTGAGTGATGGGTGGAGATGGTCGTCTCCTCCGATGCGGGCGTGTCGTCCCCTGTGTATGCAGGTTGCGGGTGTGAATGGCGATGAATGGTGAAGGCGGCGATGTGTACTGGCATTGTAGTGGTGTGAGTAATAACGGTGAATGAAGATAGTATGAATCGTTGAGTGAATGTCAACGGAGATGAAGGGAGATGGCCGGTGAAGATGATGTTATATTGATGCGATGGTACGTGGTATGATGTGGTGATGTCGGTTGGAGTATGGTGATGATCGGTGGAGAATGAAATATGAATGTAACGGTGATGATGTTATGCGGATTTGGTGGTGTGGGTGATTTGTTGTGTGCGAGTTCGATGTGTCTGGGATAAGGGTGTGATGATGATGGATTAATGGTGGGCGTGAATCGCCGATGAAGATGGGGATGTGTCGATGGTGGTGGTCTTGGGCCAGACGTGGTGAATGGAGGCGATAGGTGGCAGTGATGGTGAGATGCAATGATCTGTGAGTGAAGGTCGTGAGTGATAGCGTGGTGTGTGTGATGGTGGTAAAAATGACGATGATGATGGTGCGGAAATACCCCAAACTTATAAAACATGGATTAAATATTTAATCATATTAATTAAGGCCTAAACATGCCTTAAAAGTCAACTGAGAACAACAGTGGTCAACATAAAACAAGATGTTGCACCCTTTGACTGTTAAGGGTAAATAAATACCCAAATAAACTTCTTAGGACCTAAAAATTTGTCCTAAGCATATTAACATACTACTAAACATATTATAACCGTTGGACAACACTCCAACACAAAGAAAAAGCATTTACATGCTTCAAGGTCAAAAGGGCAAAAAGGTGCTATAGGAAAACCTTAAAAATCAAATGACCTCTAAATAATATAAAATTGAATTACATGATCAAATATCATGTAAGGAACACAACAAGACCGTTGTCAAAGAAAACAGAGCTCAGAAACACCAGGCAACACAAAATGTGCGCTAAAACTCCTTAAAGCACGTTTTGTGAAATTGTCTTTAAATTGGTTTTAAATGAGCTAAAAGGTTATAAATACCTTTAAATATGATAATAAAATATCATTATATATGATATTAGGAATTTAATTTCCAAAATTTACAGATTTTTACAAATTTAATATTAAAATATTAATAAAACCCTGAAGTGGGGCCCGCATGAGTCAAATGACCAAGTTTGGTCAATGGGCAGTAATGACCCATTTGCCCTTGTGGAAATCGGCTGGCAAGGAGGTGGAAGACAGCATAAGTCTTTGATTGACATAATGCTACCTAATACAAACAAGAATAGTTAAAAGGTTACTTTTCTTACCTTTTTATAATTAAGCTCATTTCCAAGCTTCCCCCTTCCTCTTGTCCGATTCCCTTCATCCCAACCGAGCTCCCTCCTTCCTTGAAGCTCTCAAGTCTGGTTCTTGAGTTAGGAAGGCAGTCCATACTCTTAAGCTCTTAAGGTAAGCTTTTAATGCCATTTTTAGCCCTTTTTCTTCATCTCTTCACTACCTACACCTAAATTTCGTGGCTCATCTGTTCCTATGGCTTATTCTCAGTGTTCTAAGGTTAGAACAAGAGCTAAACTCGGTTGAGACCAGTAGTAGAGGGACCAAGGTTGTTCAAATCTACATTTTAAGGTAAAAATGTGCTTTAAGCTCATAACTTTTGATTCCCTTCAATTTCGGCTGTGAAACTTTGGTCATAGCCTTATTTTCTTCTCCTTTTCATGTGGAATCAGTTGGTTAGCCATTTGGAGCAAGGGTGGCCGAGATCCAAAGGAAATACTCTCTTTTAAGGCATTTTCCAAGGTAAAACCTAATAACAAGGTAGCACTTCGAGATCTAACTATTTCCTATGTCAATGTGGTGGATCTAACACCTTGTGGTGTGTTTGGTTCAGGTCGAAACCACTTAGAACTTCCCTTGCATTTTTAAGGTGATTTTTGCCTTAAATCTTACATTAATTATTCCTTATGGTTAAGCTCAAGCTTGGAGTGTAACCATATCTTGTTTTGTGTATTAAACATGTCTAAATCAAGTGGTGAATTTTCCTACAAGTGACCGAGCTCATACAAGGAATAATCAAGGTATATAAACACCTTAAACTTATGATTTTTTTTAATTTTTAAGCATATATATATATATGGCCGAGAGTGAAGTTACACATATAGGTTATATTGACCTAGAAATGGAAAAAAATGACTAAGATAAATTAAGCTAGTCATTTAAGAGATTTAATTAACATAATTGTCAAATTTAAGACATTATGTGGAAGTTTGGTAAATAAATAAAAAATTATATGGTGAGGCCGAAATTGTATATGTATTTTGGGACATTTATGTGTAATTTATTTTGTGAGCAAATGTTGTAATAAGGCCATGTATTTTAGGCCATTTTATTTATGCATTTACAAGCTTTTAATTAAGTTTAAGTAGTATAAATGCATTACCGAAAATAAATGGGGTATTAGGTGTAATTAAATTAAATTTGGGGGCTTTAGAATAATAAGGTCGAAAATTAGAGTTAAAAAGGAGTTAAAATAAAGTTTATAAGATTTTATAAAGTTTTGGGGTTAAATGGTGATTTCTAGAAAGTTTGGGTGAAAACCGTAATTATAAGGAATTGGTGGTCAAGGAAATATTAAGGTGGTCAACCTTGACCATATGCTAGGTTTTGACCAAATTAGATAAGTTAGATAACTTATTTAAGGTCTTATAATAAGATAAGTATTTAATGGTAATATTTTATAACATATGTGGTAAATATGTTATTACCAAAAATAAAGGGTGTACAATGGTATTTTAAAAACACCCATGGGCTATTAGGAATTTTTAGGAATTTAATGGGTGTTTTTGGAATTAAAATAAACTATATATGTATAAATATAGTTATTATGTCATTATGACACTTTGGAGAAATATAGATGGTGGAATGGTAAAATACCAAGAGTATATGGGTTAATAAGGATATTTATAACCCTTTGGTAAAATTTGGAGATTTTTAGAATTATATAAGAGTATTTGTTGAGATATATGTATAATATATAGTTTTAATGATATTATCAAACTATATGTTATAAATTGGGCCTAATGACAATATAAAATGTATATTGAGGTCTGTTCGGAATTTACAAAAATAACCATAGGTTATGCTCTTTTATAAGTTAGAAATGTTATATTAAATGGGATATATAACATGGTAAAAGAAAGGGGTGATTTTGTAAATAAAGGAAATTATGGTTTAAGGAAAAGTATAAGGTTTAATATGTGCCTATGAGGCAATACACAATAGTTTTGTATAAAAACTATAGATTATAAGTTAAAGGAAATAAAATATCATAGCAAATGATATTAGTATTTTGGTATAACATTACATAATGTTATGTGGTCAAAAAGGGAATTTAAATAAATTCAAGGGCTATACCGAAAATATAAAGGTTGGAAAATGAATTTTAGACTACGGTCTACTATGTTGTAAATGTTATGACAATTAAATGGTATTAAGGTGGTTTAGATGGAATTAATATAAGGAAGGGTACTCACATAAAATAGTGTGACAAACTATAAATAAATGGGAGTTATAAACTAAGGTATTTATTGAATAAACCTTAGAAGTTGTAATTATACAACATAAAATGTTACTCATGTTAGGATAATAATCTTATTATAAGTCGTACAATATGATACAACTAATGGGAATAATCATCTAATAAAAGATGATAAAAAAGTAACATAAAATATAAGAGTTTATTAAACTCATGGGAATTACCTACGTGGTAAATATATACATACACAAGAATAATGTATATAAGGTGGATATATATATTTTGGTTGAAAACCATATGATTTAATGGTGGTGGTTATTTAAAAAAAATAATAAATATAGTTACGAACTATAAGTTATGAATTTTAGAATGCAATATAATACAAGAATGCATGCATACATGCAACTATAGGTTACGTACCTAAACTAGAGGTGGATAAGATTAAAAGAAATATAAGGAAAAACTTAACAGTTGGAATAGTTTTGACGTACGCGTTTTAAGTAACAAAACCGACTGTTTTAGAGAAACCCGTAACAAAACTGTAGAAAACAGAGGTGAACTGTCGGGGTTGCTTATTATTCGGAAATACCGGATGTAGTTAGTCATGGAGACTGACGTATAGTTTTAATACCGTTTAGATTATACTTCTGACAAGGACGCTTGACAAGCTAGCGGACTACACGGAGCATAGGATCTTGAAGATTCATACTCCACCGTAATACAATCAGGGTGAACGGTATGTAAAGGGGTTTGCCGAGTTGACCTAAGGTTGCTCCTTGGGCTCGGATTTGGTTGATATAACTTGTGTGTTATATGTGTGTGGTTACATGTATGGGTTAAGTGTTGATGCATTAATTATTTATGCACGGGCGTCCTACGGGACTAACACTACGTCGACTATAGATCGACTTATATAAACATACATATGCGTTGTGATGACATGACGGTTACTTGATATAATACCATGATATTAATATTAAGTATATGGTAACCTAAGTAAAACACTTAGGAACGAGTCACGACATTGTCGGTCTCTAGAGCATGGATCTCTAACATAAATATCACCTAGATGACTTCTAGGTATGCGTGACCCATTGGGCCGCTGGTTAATAAATATTCTCCATAAGACTAAGAGCAGATCTTAAACATTATGAGAGAGTGATGGTATGAGATTGAGGTGAGGAATCCCGGTAGTTTACGAACTACTTGGTTGCGCATTTGTGATCACTGAGGGGTTTCCTATTTGGATTCCGCTCCAGGTTATATCCAACGAGCCCAAATAGGTTCGTGGATCAGGTGGCTACGGCCTTTTTATGGACGTCTTACGAGACATAAGTGAGTCAGGGGCCTCCGGACCTCTGGCGAAATGAGCACCTTTGTGTGTATAGGGGGGAACTGTCCATGGTGAGGTTATCGGGTTGTCCTAACATGACGCCCTACTGACATTAATTAAACATGGTTGGATGGAGCCTACAAGGCTAAGGTAAATTAACTATGGGAACTGTACGCTACGGCGAATGTACATTGTACATATGGATGGGGCTTGAAAGCCAAACTAAAATAAATTGACAGTGGATGGTGAACACTACGGCGATTGTACATTGTACAAAATATTGTTGTTATTGCTCGATACGTTCGATATACAAATGTTGTTTGAAATATTCTATGAATGTTTGGTTTGGATGGATGATTAATGTTTATGAATATTTGGATGGTTGATTATGTATATTATACATTTATGCTTCAGTTTTGATTATAACTGTAAAAAGGAAAAGCATGAAACCAATCTAATAATAAGATGGTTAAAATGACAAGTGACCATTAGGGTCCAGGCCCGGCATACTCAGCGTCTATCGCTGATACTACACCATTT